>CM049795.1:10410118-11010118 GCA_027422405.1 Ptychobarbus kaznakovi | reverse complement strand
AGCCAGTAACTCATGATTGAAGTACTGAGGGCTCAAACCGAAATGAAAGGAATATTCTGGATTCAATACAAGTTAAGTTCAACCATTGTGGGGTTTCCCCCACCGGAAATAGCTCAGACGCATTAAGCATACATTACTGATACAGGCACCTACAATAAATGTTAAATAATGTACTCTTTATTGCCACAGGACTTAAATATTGTACATGTTAATATGGATATAATGTTAATTATTCTTAATGGCAAAGCTGAATTTTTAGCACCCATTAATCCATACGCTTATTTGATGCTTCTTATTTTTTTTTTTTATAAAAACCATGAGACATAATTTATTTAAAATATAAGTATTTTGTAACATTATAAACTGTCATCTCTACTGTCATTATTAATCAGTACATCCTTCCTGAATAAGTACATGCAAATAAAAAATCTTCATGCCCTAAGTATTTGAATGATAGCGAATTACATGGTTTATTCTCACCTATAAACCATGAGTGACTTACTGTTTCAAATAAAGAAATTCACATTTCTTTAAAACTGAACAGACCCTCTGTATTCTGTAGCCAGATAGATCCAATGTGGAATGAACTCGACGGGAGCTCTAGGATGTTCTGGTTCATGCACCAGTTGAAAAATTCATTTGTGAGGAAAGTGAATACAATATCAAAGTGACACTACTGTGAACTATAAAAAAATAAACAAACTAGACTGACTGATGCCCATCTCCAGGCAATTGTCAGGGTGTCCACTGCCAACTCCCTCACAGCAAATGTGGTTCATCCGTCTCAGCAGCAACACTGCATGCTGTCAGGCAGCAACACTAAATAAATGTTGAATTTGGCCACTGGCTCCATTGTAATCTGAGTTTAAGACCCTTGGCCCATATGCTGCTGCAGATCCAAAGCATTTACACAAGCTTGGCAGATCCGATGCATGATACTCTCTTATAATGTCAGAACATGTTGTATCATACCAGACACTAATAAAAACTTTTTTTTTCGGGAGAGTATTCATGAGAATGGACTAGTGATGAAATCTTAGGAATTATTCTTAGTGTCTAGACATTTAAGACCACAGGCAATTCATTTGTCTTCAAATATCCAAAACCACTATGTCCT
The DNA here is from genome assembly GCA_027422405.1 of Ptychobarbus kaznakovi. Taxonomy (NCBI): domain Eukaryota; kingdom Metazoa; phylum Chordata; class Actinopteri; order Cypriniformes; family Cyprinidae; genus Ptychobarbus; species Ptychobarbus kaznakovi. The sequence continues at coordinate 11,009,001 of CM049795.1, read as the reverse complement.
AAAGGCTTTTCTCTATTTTTGTCTTTGGAACTTTGTTCATTATTTAAATTTAGGTTGTTTCTGTTTTATCAGCCCATATTTCAGTGAATAGAACATCTTTTTATATGTCCAGCTCCCAATGACGTTGTTTCTCGTTGATTTATGGAGTTTTATTTGTTTGTTTAGTTGTAGCGAAACTAGTTTTAAAATGGTTCCAGATACCAATTTTTAAATAAACCAAGTAAAATTGCTGCAGCATATCTTTGGAAATATATTAGGGCTGCATGATTAATCAAATATGGCTTAATATGGTGATTTAAGTAATTGAATATGTGAAGTGCAGCACTGTGTTCTTTTACACACAAAATGTTGTATTATTTTTCTTAAATACTTATTTTATTTTAGATGTCTTATGTTGCTTATTTTTCTTTTTAATAATAATTATTAATATTATTATTATATTTTATAGTGTTGCTATATAATCACACAATTGTGCAGCCCTGCAAACAAGCACAGCAATCCTGGCCTGACAAACAAACAGCCATTATTTTTTATATGTATGGAATGCGTGTATGGATAATTCTGGATTATTCCAGTGCCTGAAAAGATTTATACTATAACCCTTGAATGTTGAATCAAATCTGCTTGGTCTACACTAAAATCATTTCTTTCTTTAGATAAACCGTCCTGAAGCTGCATATCGTGGTGACTCCACAAGTAAAGCTCCACAGTTCATTTTTGGCAGCTGCATAAAAACAATGCATTCAGCATTGTTGACGGTTCCTCTCCGCGTGCTAAGCTTATCTGATTTATTTGTCTTGACATTTCAGAGGTGGAAACGAGCTCGCGAGCGGATGGAGAGCCCGAACGCAGGTTGCAGCAATGGCAGGCTGTGACAAATTTAATGTCTGTCATGTTTTGATTATGATCAGAGTTAATTAAGGCCTTTAAAAAGCCTGTCGTTTTTAATTAGCATTGTGCTACACGACACTGCTCAGCTAGAAAGGGAGATAAAGCTTTACTGGACAAGTGCTGATGTCTGATACGTTGTGTGCTTTGACCTTTCGCTCGTGTTTAACACAATGAGGAAAATGAGGGCCTGTCAGACTGGGAATCTGAGCTAATCGAAGCACTTCATAAAATTGTTCTTTTCCAGGTATAGCAGACTAGTTTTCAGAAGGAAATCAGAATAATTGAGCCACGGCGACCTGCTTTCACAAATAACCGTCTGTCCACTCACTCAACCACACAGCAATGGCCTTTGCTTTCACCAATCAGAGCGCTAATGCCTCTGATCATCAGTGTCATATAAGCCATTAGATCCCACAAGAGCGGGAAAATAGCGTCAGTCGGAGGAGGGTGTAGAATGAAATGGCGAAGAGGGGTAGGGAGGGATACAACCGAGCGAAAAGAAGAGATAACAGGCCAATTTCCTCTGGTGCTAATAGGCAGATAGCACTGCAGCATTGCTGCTCGTTAGCATCTTGCTATATTTAGCCACCTCCTCCCTTTTGACAGCGAGCTACACATCCACGGCCAGCGACAGAAGGATTAAGGGATGGAGATATGGCCACCTTTTCCTCAGCATCAGCATTTTAAATCTCAAGCGCACATTGAAACTCGCAGCTCTCCTCTGAGAGCGCTAGCTGCCTTTCAGAACCGCTAAAGATGAGTGCAGTACTTAAGCAAAGCTGCCATATTTTCCTTTTATCATTTTTCCTCCCAGACTTAAGCTGATATTCTTACCCTCCATATTTTTGAATTTTTTTCTGGATTTATAGAACTCGCCTACTGCCTGACCTAAACCTTTCTTCGGGTTGAGAGTGTGTTTGCGTGCCTGGCAGAGGCAGGTTGGGTCGCACAGATGCCATCCACCATCTTCACTCTCTCAGGAAACAATTTTAGAAGGTCACTTGGTGTTTGGAGTGCGCAGGAAGAGAAATGGGGCAATCAGGAGGTGGAGCAGAAGGACATATCTCCTGTCTATGCCCCTCAACCCACCCATCCACTTAAGACCACCGCCTGAAACCTGCAAGGCTAAGGACAGGTTAAGAAAGGCCCTCATCCTGGTGTCTTTCATAACCTGACAACAAGCCAAACAGCGATGAGTGGTGCATCGCTCAAATTAGAGAAGTGCAAAACTAATTATTTATTTTTTTGAGTAGTTTGTGGGTATAGCAGACTGTAGGCTTGTTTTGAGTTCATTATGAATTCATTTCTTAGGAGGTATTTACATGGTCTTGTGTTCAAAAAACGGCTAGACACAGCACAACTGAATGAGACCAAAAGCATTTTTGACTCAACACACTGTCGACACAGAGTCAATACATCTATAATGTTACAAAAGATTTCCATTTCAAATATTAAAGCGGCATCATTGCAACATTGATAATAATCAGAAATGTTTCTTAAGCACCACAATCAGCATAATGATTTCAGAATGATCAGGTGACACTGAAGACTGTAATTAAACTTTGTCATCACATGAGGAATAACTTCATGAGGAGTTACTTCAAATTGTAATAATAGTAATGTAAGTTTTTTATTAATGTGCTAATAATAAAAACTTTACAATATTGGTTCTATTTATTACCATTAGTTAACTACATTAGTTAACACAAACTAACAATGAAGAATACTTCAGACGCATTTATTAATTTTAAATTTAATGTCAATTTGAACATTTACTAATTATTATACTATATATTATTATATATATTGAAATCAGTGTTTCAGTTGGGGAAAGACGCCAATAAAACAGCTTGTAAATAAAATGTCATGTAGCATTTAATTTACCTCAGGCAAGTCATCAGTGTCTACAGCGTGCTACTTGCTAAAGAAATTAAGTCAAGAGAAGGAGATTTTGAGAAATATTAGACTATATACTCTAAGGATAGATGACAAGACTTGTGTGTGTGTTTATAATTTTACAAATACACTTTTTTATAATTCTGAGACATTCTGTGAAGCTGCTCAAAAGGTTAAAACACCATAAAAGTACCATTTAAAAGTAGCGTTTTAAGTATACATGCACTATATTCTGATTATATTAGTATGTGAATTTGTGAACCAAATCATTATTTATGATCAAAGTTTGCTAGTCATTCACGCTCTCTTCAAAATGATCAGAGCGTTTTAATGAGAACAGGAAATTCATTTTAGAAGCGAAGACTTTGATTGGCTGAAGTTGGTGGCATCCCTAAAATACTGACACCGCAATGTGTTTTTCATCTCAAAGGGTTCAAACACATAGCAAAAACACGATTAGGAGTTTTTATTAACCTTTAAGAAGAATTCCAAGTCTAATAATGCATGTTCACAGACATAATCATAATGCACGAATAAGCGATAGTTAGAAGCTACAAAGCACAAGCAATGTGTGAATTCATAATAGCATACTAGTGTGCTACACTTACTATTTCTGCCATGTAAAGATATGGTAGAAATAATAAGGGCAGTATGCTATTTTGCATTCAGCATATCTCTTTTATGTTAAAGTATTTGTTTTAACAGACCACAACAAGTGTCAGTTTGTTTTCTATTTTTGTAGAAATCTCATTGTTCCAAATTCCCACTCCACATAAATGTGCATTAATTATTGTTTTAATTGACTGCGAATTAGCACATCATTTTGTGTGTGTGTGTTGAGGACAGACACCTCTAGCTGGACTTTTAAATGTGCTCGTCTCACGAAAAGCATTTGTAACATGTTTCATGCGCTCTTCAAAGTATTCAGAGCATTTTAATGAGAACAGGACATTTGTTGTCGAGTCTGAGCAAAGGCTTTGATTGGCTGAAGTTTATGGCATCCCTAAAATATTGACACCGCAATGCGGTCTTTCATTTCAAAGGATTTGTACGCATAGTGGAAGTTTGATTAGGAGTCTTTATTAGCCTTTAAGAAATCGTCTGAGTCTAATAACGCATATTCACAAACATATACAGTAAATGAATACACACACGCTTTCAGATGCGTCGTTTCTATCCTCTTTTGCCTTTGATTCATTCTCTCTGTAATTTCCACACACCCACACTTCCTTCCCTTATTATCTCTCTCTTTGCCCTTCTGTTTGTCTCCCCTCCTCCTTTAATTTATACAGTCCTCCTCCACATGCACTGAAATACTGTACTCCTACAGGTGTGTGCCAACTTCTCTTTATCTCTTCCATTTCTGTGTGTGCCTCCATACTAGGGATGGGAAGATTCCCCGATTCGCTCGGTGCATCGGCAAAAAAGTTTACGATACGATGCATCGGTTTAAAAAGTGTGCATCGGATACAAGTTGGAATTTGTTTTCGCGATGCATCGTTTCTAACAAAACCGATTTATTTCTATTACTAGTGGATGCGCTACACTTTTATTGTTTAGAAAGTAACCAATAACCCGTGACCAGTATTCTATATGTAGATTGATTTCTCCTCTTTAAACTGTTTCTCAAGCGTGTTCTCTCATCACCGCTGTGCGTGAATATGACGCATCACATCAACACTACGGAGACCTGAGGAAAAGTGGATATCCAAAACCTGACTTGAAATAACCTAACAAATCAATCGGGGCTAAAGCGGTTATAAACGACAATAGTTAAATTGTGTGAACTTACAATTTCCGCACGCTTATTCTTAAGCAGCCCTTAAGCAAACACTTCTTCTAACCTTCTTAAGCAGATAATGTTGATCATGGATCAAATCGATCCACCATGGCAAACAGCTGCTCCCTGCTCCAACACACCTGTCTGAAATTAACAAGTAGCCTTGAACACCTTGATTAGCTGGTTCAGGTGTGTTTGATTGAGGTTGGAGCTGAAATCTGTATTACGGTAGCTCTCCGGGAGCAGGGTTGGAGACCCCTGCTGTAAAGGGACTATTGTAATGGGTAAAAAAAATATAAGCAAATACAGTCCTAATTACAGATGAGTTAATGTGTGTTTCAGCAGTTAAAATTTAGTTTTAATTTAGTATTTTAACTTTTAGTTTAGTGATTGTTAACGCTTTAAAGAGCAATGTTAGATTGTAATGTTCTAATGCTATCTGTTCTAACTATAAGGTACAGCTGTTATAAAACCAGAGAGAAAGGCTGGCTATGATAGTATACGAGAGAGTCAGTGTTAATATTGTGTTCCTATTAGTCAGTGTTAGAGGAGCTCAGCTTAGCCTGACAGTTAGCCTGCCCTGAACCAGGTTAGCTTTCCAGAATAAGTAGCCACAGTGACTGAGGTTGATCTTTGTTAAATTTGCTTTATGGAACCAAATAGTTTGACAGTGAGTCAGACTAACTGAAATAAGCCTGGCCTATTTGGTAAACTTGTTTTATGAAACAGGCCTTGAGGCGTTAGAAGTCAGAAGACATATAAGTTAATTTATGATTTGCTGTCTGTCTGAACCAAAGAAATAAAAGCGATCATATTTTTTCCATTGCATCGAATTGCGTTGTGTTTAATCGAATCGAAATCGAATCGCACTGCATCGTAATAGGGGTGAATCGGATCGCATCGCTAGCTGCTTCATTTGTATCTTCAATGTATTGTATCATTGGCTATGCATCGAGATGCGTATCGCATATCCCTCAGTTATGGAGATGCACATCCCTACTCCACACACACATGCTGTACGTGTACTGGGGTGAGGAGTCGGGTTCTCTCACAGACACTGGGGACCAGAGATAGCACTTGAGTTCCATTATCTGAGAGCAGTGGCTGCTGAAGCAGAGAGCAGGGGGGAGAAAAATCAATTCAGCCCTAGAGCTCCACTCTCAGCCTCCACCTCCCTCTGCCCCAATGCAGGTGCAATCCCTCTCTTCCTCTTCCTCCCTTCCGTACTTCCTAACAAAGCACACTCCCCACCCCAACACACACAAGACACAAACACACTCCCACCTCTCAACTTGTTACTTGTTCAGTGCAGCTGTCAGTTTCAAGTTCTTGTTGTCCTAAAATTTGATTACGCAGAGGGCACAATTCCACATCTTTGTGTCTCCCGAGGTCCTCCTAACATTCACACATGTAATCATCCACCCAGCCTGCCTCCGAAGGATCGTTTTCGCAATCATATGGTATCTCTAGCATCATGCGCTGCAATGCAATTTAGTTTTATCTGTTCGAACAGCCAGTGGGAATTTGTCTTAAATATCACCACGTTCTGTTTGCTATAATATCAGCACAAAGGGACACCGTTTACTGAGCTCATAATGTTTTGGTCTGTTAACTTAACAAGATATATGTAGTTAGAAACTATAACAATGCATTGTTAATTTAGAAGCAAAACAATGAAATATAATTTAAGTATACATGTATAAATTGCTTTAACGTTTTGTTGCTATTTGTACTGTGTATGCATTGCTGTCAGTTAAATGAAAGGGTTAAATTCTTTGCATTTTAAAGCTAATGTTTTAGGTGCCATAGAATTAATTTTATAAAATAATTTAAATTGTTCTCTTATATCGAAATATAAATTATGTGGCTTAGGTAAGTGCAAACATTCTCCAGACACATTGTCCTTTTACAACCCTAGGATTTCTCCCTAGAATGAAATGGTCTGTTATTACCTTATTTGGAAGGGTCATGAATAATAATCTTGAGCTCTGCTCTGATTGGCTGTTTCACTGTGAAACACAGGGAAAATGTATATCTCAATACTTTCTCGCACAGTTATATCATTGGGTAATTGTACTGTAAATAAATTGCGGGCATCAGGTAGCCACTATTAATATGCTGGTATTGAAACTGCTTTCAAATGCACAATCGCTTTTTAGTTTCACTTTCTCTTTCGAGATTCGCGATCGCACGTACTCCGTTTATACTATGGAGCGGCAGTACTTACCACACATTTTACAAGATCAGATGCTTGTTAGTGGTGCTCAGGATCTGTAAATCATTCGCCATTATCCTCAGTCATCTCTCCTTACTCTGTTTATGTGTATAGTATAGTATGTATAGTTTGCACACACCTTAACATAAGCTCTGATGTTGTTAGCACAACTCTGACGATTTTATCAGTAACATAGTTTAAGAACTTAAAAACTACATGACTTCTCACAAGCGATGTAGCAACAACGGCTCTGTTTGTAAAGAAAATGAACTTAAAGTCTCACTATAGTCATTGCTGCCGATGACTGACTCACAGAGGTAACATTAATTTCTCTCTCTCTCTCTCTCTCTCTCTCTCTCTCTCTCTCTCTCTCTCTCTCTCTCTCTCTCTGTCTCATAACTTAGTTATTAACTGTATTAATTGCATTAGTCTGCCATCAATGGCTCAAGCCTCCGTTACAGTTTAAAATTACGTTTTGGAATTAGCAAAGAGAGTCGTTAGATGAGATGCGAAATAAATAATCCTACTCACAATAGCGATTTAAGTAGAAAAAATGGACGAATGCCTTGAAATATGTCATCTGATCGATGTCTTGAGGTGTGGCAACCATAGTATAAGCGGAATAATTGATGACGGGTCGTTGAATTATTAGAAAAATGATGCACACCCGAGGTGGTGATGCGGCCACGACGCGAAGCAGAGTGACACCTCGGTTGTATATTATTTTTCTAATAATTAAACGGCTCGGAGTCAATTATTCCGCTTATACTTACGTAATTTATTCCTGTGATGGCAAAATCAAGTCACCTGTCACCATTCAGACAGTTCAGATTATGCTGTAAAGCAGCTCTAAAAGACACTGGTGTCATTTTATTATTTGGCTCAAGTCACTTCAGCTGAATATTAATGTAAACTTCACCAATTTGAAACAAAATTAAACTTCAGCTGTAAGCATTTTTACAAAAGGCAGCAAAGTCATTATTCATTTTATGTAAGTTCAGTGTTGATCCAATTTAGTTCAATACCAGTGATGATGCTGCAAAATGTAATACAGCTGTAAAGTAGATCTGCATAAAACAATAGCGCCGTAATCCAGTTTAATTCAGTACATGTTTTGTTCTTATTTGATGGTGTCAGTCAGTACAGTCATATTGATAAATTACTGGAAGTTAAGTGTCTTTCAGATCCCCAACTAATCAAGTCAGAAGGCGACTGTGAATTTTCAGTAGCCATTACTCCAGTCTTGAGTCTCACATGATCGTTCAGAAATCATTCTAATATGTTGATTTGGCACTCAAGAAACATTTATTATTATTATTATTATCATCATCATCATCATTGAACACAGTTGTGCTGCTTTTCTTCTGTGATTTTTCAGTTTTAAAGGAAGTTCAAAAGGAACAGCATTTATTTGAAATAGAAATCTTTGGTAACATTATAAGTTATTATTGGTAACATTATAGGCCTCCATTCACGTTGTCAGTTTTGGCGATCGACAACCGCATTTTCTTTACAGGTGCGAGTCTCGAAATGTCTCGTTCACACAGCCGCTTACAGTTGTGTTTAGAATACTGTCTGTATGAATGTGCAATGGGAGTCAAGCCCGTATTCCTCACCAGTAACCATAGCAACAGTGACCAAAATAAAATCAAAGATGGCAATGTCCATAAAACTAAGACTGTCCAATCAAGCCGCGATTTCATCCGTCAAATCTTCTTTAACCGACAGCAGCTTTTTATATTCGGTAGAGAGCGGAGCATGATTCGCGCACAGAACACAAAACTAACGGGTGGGGCTCCGGTGGAAAACTGACTGGATCTAAAACTTTCAGATGGCACACGGCTCATTTCTCTGTCACTGTAAGTTACCAAAACCACAAATTAAAACACGCAACACACGTTAGATTCTCTCTCCCACTGTATGACGTGACAGACAACTAGCTGTCCAGTCCTGTTCCGTTCACACAGTGCTTGTTTTCAGAGAATGCGGATGTGAGTCCAGAAGATTTACGGGTGTGAGTTCGATTCTAGAATGAGGTTGTCATGCCCATAAATAACCATACTATGTGTGAACATAAAGGACTCAAATACAGGACTGACAACCGTGTTTTGCTGCTGTGTGAACGTGGCCATAAATGATTATAAAGGTTCCAAATGGGGGCTTTTATAGTGATGCCAAAGAAGAACCCCAAAAGAACCTCTTGTTGAACGATTCTTCTTATTTTATTAAGTGTAAAGAACATTTGAATAATCTCAAGAACCTTTTTTTGCTATACAATAGAAACTGTCCATGGATGTTAAAGGTTAAAGGTCATAAGAAAAAAAATATGCCAAAAGCTACAAGTGACAAGGGTGAATTCAGAATATATAAATCTTACTGGCTCCCACTGCACATAACTGTATATTAATTGTTGTATTCGCTGACTGCAAATGAGCACACCAATTTTTTGCGTTTAGGACAGACACTTCTAGCTGGACTTGTCATGCTTAAATCGCACAAAAAGCATTTATAACATGTACAAGTTTTTCGTTTTTCTCAGCTTGCTTCTTTTCTTTAATATTTTTGTCACAGTGTGATCTGGCAGATTCCGACAAACCATACAAAGCTGTGTGACGATTGTTAGGAATGGACAAACCATTACAACCCATTAATGCTGAATGTCATGCTAAGTACCACCCTCGGCATGATAGGGTCATCGGGGTTAGAAGACAGTCCTGTCAAATCGTACTAAATGATGATAATAATGTGAGAGCACTCTCACGACTTCTGACATTAACGCTGCCGGACCGGACCAACCGCCGTGAGAACTTCACCCTCATGCTGCTTTTAGCGCACATATCTTAACTGCAAATTTATGTAGGCTTTCTTTGAAAGCCACGTGGAACTCCGTAGGCATGGGAACACACAGAGAGAACGAGAACAAGACAAAGTCGTAATGGCAGCGCCTTGCCCTCTCCGTCTCTTATCTGATCGTGTTCCATGCCAGTTGGCATTATCGCTGGCAGAAGTACCCTTGTCGGATCAGGGCAAATACTAGCATTAATCATCAGATTCCTCAGCTGAAGAGAGCAATAATGACTTTAGTTTTATAACTAATTTAAATGGAGCTCAGTAAAAAAAAAAAAAAAAAAAGTATTTTCTAAATATTTTGTGACTTTCTCTGCCTAATGAGCATGGATGAAAAGACCTTTGTTAAAACACAAGCATAGCAAGAATACAGTTTTAACAGCCTGCATGTCTGCAAGGCTATTTTAAAGCCCTGCTGAGCTTTAGCACAAGGCCAGTTGACTGTGCTGGAGATGTGTGATTTCTTTTTTAAATGAGCATTAAGCTCTAATAGACCCTGCTTGTTTAAGAAAAAGAGAGAAAGTGCTAGCTCTGGTTCATGGCTAGCACGCTGCTTCTGAGCGGCTCACTGCTGCTTTGACACACAATGGCTCAACCCGCTTCTTTCACTGCCAGGAAAGTCGACTTGAAAATCGCACACTTCAATGACTTAAGTGTTCAAAAAAAATTGTTGGACCAGAGTGTCTCTTCTAGTATCTAGACTCTTTAGTAGTCTGCGGAGCTTCTGCAAAAGCTACCAGTTAACTAACATATAAGCTAGCTGCTTGTCGCTAATGAATGCGTTATCGAATGCTTCTTTTGATCGTGTTTTTATGCGTTTGTTTTGCTTTTGTGTTTGAAAAGCATTCGATTTTCTTATTAGCAGACAGAAGATACCTGGAGAGAGCTAGCAGTTAGCATTCCCTTTCATCTCACTGGCTGTTGCTCAGTTAGCGATGGAAATGTATGATGACACATTCGCACACAAGACGTATGACATTAAAGGTAACTAACAAGGTGAAACATCCATAGTAAGTCAGTCTCATGCTTTTAAGATCTGCTTTTGAATAGAAATCAATTGATAAAGATACTTTTGGATCAAGAGAGTTTTATGTCTGTTTAGGTCTACATGATTTGAGGATTTTTTTTCTGATAAAAAATTGGGATACATTTAAAATGCCAAATCCCCCTTCCATGTTAGCTCTTCTTGTTTGTAAGGCTGCTAAATTTGGCCCAATATTTTGTATATTTTATATATTAATATATTAAAAATAATTATAGTTATACAATATTAATACTAATTACCATTTTGTCATTTTTACTATTGTAATATTTCACTATAATAAAACTGTATATAATTATGATATTAACAGTATTAATTCCATTTCTTAATTCTGAATTCTTCGTTTTCAAATTTAAAGCTTTTAGGTTTTATTTTGGCTGAAAACCGCAGTGAAACCTTAAAGCTTTTCTTTTGACGACAACAGCTGGTTTATAAGTGCTTCTCATTACAAGAAGGTGGAAGATGGTTGGCACGTGTTATATTCCCGAATGCACAAGCGACCGAAACTCAGAGCAGATGCAGAGATGAGTTCATGTGGAGCAGCATTTACTGTGTACTCTCTTTCCAGGAAAACCCCAGATCATGAGCTGCTCGTGCAAAACAATACAGTGCTGTGTTTCACCCTGAAACATGCTGTGTGTCAGACTGTGTATTTTTTGTAATTAAATCACAGTCTTTGTGATTTGTTAATCAATCGATTTCATACATGTTTTTGTTTTGCGTTCTGATAGTGTTAAATCTACCAGGCTAATAGGGCCACAGTAACAAACTATCCCTTGACATCTCCAAATGAAAAGTTCACAATCTTCAATGATCTTTTATTGAGACGTGAGACCACAGAGCTAACTTGTATTCTTCTTTTTTTACCAACTTATCAAAGGGAATAAATCTAAAGATGATTTTATTCACCTGTGTTTCTATGGCTGTGTATCACTTTGAAAACACGAAACCGGAAATGCTATATAATGGTCATAATGACCAGCCTAGAGTCCAGCATATCTGGTGAGATGAACTGTTATGGATTGTTATATACAGTGCTAATCTTTCACAGAGGGCGAGATGGGGGATACGTTTAAGAATTCATGTCCTTGTACAATTTGTTCCTGCCTCAGGCCTTTCATGTCTCCATTTCAAAAATCAAGTCCAAAATTGAAACCAAAGGCACATTGACAGGCCCTAACACCGACCCACCATCCTCTCGTGATAGAGGGGGAGAACGAGAGTGTGAAAGGAAACTAATGGAGCTGCCCATCCTTTCCATTCGCCTCTCCTATCTGTCTTTCTTTCTCATCCCTCTCTCTCTTTCTCTCTCCGCCTCCTTCTCTGTTTCTTTCCCTCTCTCTCTTGAGTTTACTCAGGGGTGAAATGAGCTGGTGCTAGTGGAGTAGACTGATATCTGCTCCAGTCTAACCGAGACTGAAAGTGTCTCAGGCTGTGTGTGAGTGATGACGCAGGCTAAGGTACTCACTCTCCCCAAGTGTGGCTTATTTCCCTTGGCTTATTAAATACTAGCCTCCAGCTCTGAAAGGCGGTAGTATAGAACACTGGTAAAGGACCTTAAACACGAAGGGCTGCGCCTTATCCCAGATGTTTGAAACAAACTCTGAGCATTTACCAAATGCAGGGGCGTCATGCATGTAATTTTAAGGGGGATCAGTGTCAGTTCTGGCTCCCCTGGTGGATATCTACAGTATGTATTAAATACATGAGTACTTTTATATAAATCATTTGACTTATAATACATACTTTGACATATTGCAATCATAAGCTGGAGGTTGTACGGAGGACGATGAGAGATGTGGTGAGATGTACTGTGTGAACAAATGTAATGTTAGGATTGTGGGATATGCGCAGAGCAAAAATAGCTGTGCTTGTAATTAGCACTCTGTAAATTACAAACAATGTGACAGCCATAGCAGACCGCAGTGGTGCAGCGGTATGGCGCGGTACTCTGCAGCCCTTTATTTTTCTGTGTCACATTCCCCCCTTTTCCTTTCCTTTCCAGGACTGAGATATTCCCTGGATAATCTCTGTTAGCAAGCTAGCGCTGTCATTATGAACAATGTGTCGTTCTCCATTCAAAGGAGGGAGGGACCCAGACAATTATCTATGATTGTTCCCAAATTGTGCATTTGGGAGAATCACTCATTCACATGCTTGGGATCCTCCTGGGAGGACTTCGGTCTGGAAGATTGTTTCTCCCTATCCATTTCGGTTTTAGAATATATGCCATTCGTCTGAAGGAAAAAGTGAAAAGCTATTTTCACAATCCCTAGAGGTAGCACAGAGTCAACCACACCAGCGATGAAGTCTAGTAATATTAGTCCAATGCTGCTGTGGCCACTGAATTGAGTGAATATGCTGACTCTCTCTTTTGAAAATTGCATTTTTGTGTATTGAACATTAGGTCGGCGGGATGAAAAATCTGCTTCTACTTGAAGAACTGATCGGTCAACAGCAAAATCAGGTTTCTCAAGCTGGAAGAGGTTGATATGCAAGTGTAAAGAGTTCCATAGGCGGAAACATTTGATATAATTTAAATCCATTAAGGAGCAATATCTGTTATCCACTTTAATGTTAGAGCTCTAGATTTACAGCAGGGCTGAGCCAGTTGTGTTGTATTAAAGGCTGTAGGGGCTTATGTTATTTACAAGCTCAGACTACCAGAGATTTGCAGCTGCAATAGAAATCATGTTAAGAATTACTATATTGAAATGCTCGTCCTTCAAATTAGTTTTGCAACTTAAACGTACAGGGCATTCCCGGGCACAGTGTCACTCTAACAGTATTTTGTTTGTGTTGTAATAATGGCATGAGTAGATGCTACAAAGCCTGTCGAGGGTAATAGAATCTGACACGATGCTCATTACCTGCACTGATACTACATTATAAACGAACACCTGTAATTAAAAATGTCACATAGATGCACTGATGTTGTAACACGTCGTCCTACTGTTAATACAAGAATCACACACGCCAACATGTTTTTTTTTATCACTGTTGGCCTTTATTTATTTATCTCCATTTTCCATTAGCTAGAACATTATTAATAATAAGTACACTACATTTCCACTTGTTTACAGAAGTGAGGAGTGTTTTTATTTTTTTCAAGTGGTTGTAAATACCTCAGAGTCCTAAAATACATTTTGTAGAAGCATTTTCTGTGATTGCCAGGGCTATAATGCAAATTTTATGTTCATTTAGTGCGATTCGTTTAAAAAAATAATGATAATAATGAAAAATAATACAAATAATAATGTCAAATAAATGGCATAATATTTTCATTGTATTGTAAATTTATGAATATATATATATATATATATATTGGCATGTCATTTTGGGGTTCTTCTCAGCAGTTATTAATAAATCGCCATATTCTGTAATGAATTAGATTACACATTGTAATCGATTGACAACATTAATGGTTGCATTTGTCTGTTTTACTAGCATAGATGATCTAGATCTACTGTTTGTTATTTGTGAATTGGTATGTTTCTGGTAAATGAGTTGACATAAATCACATTTATGCTTCAGTTTGTGAGCCTCACTGAATGTTTAATCCAAATGGACATGGTTTTCATTTGACCTTTCCTGCATCTCCAAGCCCATTATCTTGTGGTCGCAGCAAAAGTTTTCTCCTCTGCTTGCTGAGCTTATCATCTGTGTCTCATCACTTGTCGTTTTTCGCCGTGATGGACTGACTGACCTCTGTCCACTTTGACCTTCTTTATCTCTTGCTTTCTCTCTGTCTACATTGTCTGGAGTGATGCTTTTATCTGGCAGTTCAGGTCTCGTGGGTCCATGCAAAATAACACATGTTGAATCAATGCTGTATACCGATGGTAAATAGGCCTATACATTATATATATATATACTAAATACTATTATTACTTCAGTGTGTTTATTCCATGTGGTCTGTTGATTTGGCTACTGATCATATTTAAACACCTGTATATAAAATGCATTGATAGGACAAGCAATTCAAGGTGGTGCATACTTTGGTTCAATATGTTAGAGATATTAGGTTACCTGAGCAGGGAAGCAAATTGCTTTGTGTTATTTTGTGTATATCATGTTTAACAACCTTGGATTACGTTTAGTCATGTAATGACTTTGATCTGTAATAAAAGCTACAAACCTTCCACAACAAGTTACTGCATTTGTAATTCAAAGAATTTGAATTTCTTTTTATGACCAATATACAAAATGACATCAGTGAATAGTTATGCTGCAGGCAATATTGAGTCGCTTTAAGAAAAGTCAGTCCACTCGGCAGCCGTTTTGCCAACACTCTCAGGCATTTGTTTTCTACATGAGTACTTTGCTTGAATATGTCAAATCACCTATACAGTTTGACAAAAATAAATAGCTTTCAATCAGGCTCAAAAACGTGATTATACTAATGTAATTGTCTCTTTAATCCAACAGGCGAGGCTTCCTTTCTTTCAGCCACCATATTGAATGTTGTGATTTCTCCTATTTATTTTTCTACATATTGTCTTTCTACTGTCTCTGGTATTGATCTTTGTCCATTTCCTCATTACTAAGTGTAAGTTTAATTTCCTTTCTCTTTCCAACTCTTCTAAAGTTAATTAAAATAGGGTCATGCCATCGCATTTTAGTGAAAAAAATTAAAAAAAAAAAATTAAACATCAGTTCACTTGGAATTACCACATATTAGTTCTGCCCTGTTTTGTTGCTCAAAAAGATGACACCAAGACAATTAGTTCCTAAACAAACTCCCTGCTCTTTAAACGCTTGCTGTGTTTTGCTTTGTAATTGGTTGGCCCCATTTTGGTTTTTCAATTATGCATGCTGGATTCACTCATTTTAAGCACACTGTGACAGCTTTTGATGAAAAAAAAATAGATTACCCACATTTCTGTTTACAGCTGGGTGTAAGCATACTTGTATGGCGAGGTGTTCCATTTTTCTTAGGGTTTGAAGGTGGAAATCTTTACAGGTGGACAATTTATTGACCATTATACTGGCAATAAAACCACCTTCTTTGTGTTTTTCATAGTATGAACTGGGATTTAAATGGATGTTTTCACCTCATTAGTGTTACCTTGTCATCAGTATAGAAATCCTGTCATAACTGTTTGACAATTTCACCACAAATGGGTGGTTCTCTCAGAAATGCAAGTTTAATTTAAACATTGATGGACAGACGCTAATAATGAGAAACTTCGATGAGAGCTAATAACGAGTAAGAACTTTGACTGCCAAATGTCACACTTGCTCAGTCTTCCCACTCAGTTCTTTAATAACCCAAAGATACAGAATAAGGCTATGTGAGAAGCCCTACATATAACTGGCTAAAGCAGAGCAGGTATATAAAGGGATAGGTGTATTCCCTTTCTAGAAAGGCTCAAGACTTAATCTGTCCTGCAGCTCCCCTGGGCTGTGTCTATTGCTCTGGTTAGAGTTACATTTTCCCAGAACCGTTAGTAAGTACACAGGCCCAGATTAATGGGCCAATCAAGTCACCTGCCCAGGGGCCTCCAACTATATGGGAGGCCCCAAAATGTTACATACTGTGCAAAAAAACAAAACTTTTTTGGACAGTGATGTTTTCTAAATGTTTTATTTATTTAGTTTTTCTTGTTTTGTTTTTGGTTTCTCATTTGTGATTTGTTTTTACATTTATTCATTTAACGAACACATGTTTTTATCAATGTTTTGTTTTGCTGAAAAGGGAGTGAAAATAATGATGACGTTTATGAAGTAAATGGATTTAATTGTGTACACACAATTTGAGTGGGACAACCAAACAAAACAATATCCAGATTAGCAAACAGATACACCAAACTCCTTTATTAAATTATTAAGAAATATTATACTGAATTGCTTTGCTGCACTGACATAGTTTTATTTTTTAAATAAAAAAATAAATATTGTTAATAAAATAGTTTATTTGTTTTTTTCTTGATCCCCCCCCCACATTTATGCATTTAGTGAACTCTTTTATCTTTTTTGTTTTGTTTTGTTAAAATGGAGTGAGGGAAACTATAAAGTTAATGATGTAAACGATGAAGTTAATGAAGTCCCACACAATTTGAGTGGGACAACAAAACGAAACAATATCAGATTAGAAAACTGACACACAAAATTGCTTTATTAAGTTATTATGAAATATCATGTTGAACTGGTTTGCTGCAGTGACCAGACCAGAAGACTATCAATAGTAACACCTTCCTCAACATGACTAGTAGCAGCAACGACAGGCTAGTAAGTGACCGTCCTCTAGGAGACGTATGGCCAACACAGATCGGTGACAAAACAGCTACAGCAGAGGAGCTCCTTGCATTACCGTTCATAAAAACAATGCCTTCTACTACTGAATCATTGGAGGGGAAGGAAGATAATGTCCATTGGTGCGAGAAACCTACCGACCCATCGCTGCATGAGATGTCAATATAGAGGCAGTTAGAAATATTCTGAGTAAAAGAGCGGCATCTGCATTTCTTAAGAGGGGAGTTAAATATTGAGCCACAGTCAGCGGTCTATGTTGAAAGAGCCAGTCATTAACAAATTATTTACTCCAGGGTCGTCTGAAGTATGAGCAGATAATGCTGTTTTTCCCCATAATGATTTGTATAATATGTATTTTGTTTTTTTGTTTGTTTGTTTATATAAATAATATCATTGTAGGCGGTGCCATTCTGTGGTGAAGCCACATTAAAGTGTCTCTCCCCTGTTTGTGTAGTGATTTTGATTTTGAGCTATAAGAGTTTTCATTCATCCAGGCCATTGTGGAATTTCCGCTGAAATTTAGTCAAAAGAAAATGGACTTTGTTTTCCGTTTGTTGAGGGTGTTTGGCTTCTCATCTAAGAGGTTTCATCACCATCTGAGGACTTGAAACTGTCAGTGTTCGTTGTGGGTCTAATTATTTGATGGGCACCGGAGACCAAAGTAAAAGCCCCTCCAATGATCTCTCAGTATGCCTCTCATCTCTTCACTCGGGGGGTCTGTAACAGTAGGGAGAGTTCTTATACTTGAAAGGGCCTGTATTAAAATGCTCTTATAGAGAATGAATTTCTGCTGTCTTAAGCCGATTGAGCAAAACAAATCTCTCTTAAAGTAAAATCTGGTGGCAGCAGGAGAGTGTGGCAACAATAGCAAGCTGAGAGACTGAGAGAGAGGCAGAGGAAAGGAAACCGAAAAGATACGGGTGGTTTAGAATGGCAAAACTGCATACTGAGAATTGAAACTAAAGTTGAAAAATAATGCACTTAAAGTCAACAATGAAAGCCCACTTTGTGGCCTTTAAGTACAGACAAGCTGTTTTTCAACTGTCGGATCTTTAAGTTGATTAGCGCAAAGTTATGGGCCTAATGTCTGAGAGCTAATTTAGCATGTGGGTAGACTGTATGTTAATGGCTGTTTACTTTGTTCTCATAACAAGGTAAAAAGGTCAGTTTCTCGAGGGACAACAATATGGAGGTTAAGAATGTCCACATTTGCTTTAATCTAGGCTGCTTTCGGCTTTCTTATGTTTATGTGTGTGTGAGTTAGCTCGCACATATGTGCACTTGGCACTTCGTGAGATATGAAGGCTTTCAGGCTCATAAAGATTTCAAGGGAAGAAGATTTTTTAATGAGGAACACAATATGCCGGGAGTAAATGACCTCGCTTCATCTACATTACATGCTGTCATTTTATGTATTTATCTATATATTTATTGTTTGCCAATTATAGCTGTCCGTCGAAAGGCAGCTTTCCTACCTTCACTGTGATAAGTAGCTTTATTTTACATCAATCTTGGCTCAGTTTTTGAATATTTTTCCACATAATCCTTGATAATAATAAAAACTCTCTGAATCTTTTTAGACTCTGAGGAAGAAATGAAAAACCCCATCAAAATGCTTGATAAGTACAGTTTTCTTTAATATTGATGTACAGTAGATGTACAGGTTTCTTTCATATGTTGATTTTAAATATTTCCTGTTAAAACAGGTAGTTTGGGCATTAGATATGTGACAGTAATGAACCGTAGTTACACCCATATTCTCGTACGTGCATTAGATGCAGTTACTGCTTGACTGTTGAAGCATGTACTTCAGGTTAGCATCTGCATATTATAAATGTCCATTGACATGCTACATTGCCCATTTCGACATTGATCTTTGACTCGTGAGCAATAACAACCACAAAAATGATTTGCTCCATTGCCAAATAAGTAATTCACCTCCATCATTCACCTGTTGTTTTAGCAAGGGGGGGGGGGGATATTCTCATTCCAGAGAGCAGTTGATTGGACGAAATATCCTTGTGATACAGGATGTCGCCGATTTTTTTTCCTACTTTTCCATAAGAAAAGTTAATTTGTCAAATGTTTATATTAGCATATACTGACCTCAAAGCTAATAACAATCTCGTTTTGATTTCTTTAATATAGAAATGGTTCTTTGTGAATTGACACATTGATAACACGTTTTTGACTGAACAGAATGTCTTTGACCCTTTTGAATCCAATCACAATTCCCATGTTGTGTTTCTTCACACCAACTGTCTCGTTTCCTTCTTCTCCTCTCTTCCCCCTGTGGATAATAGCTTCCAACCGCAAGAGATAAGATGCGATTTAGAGGAACGGCGGATGCCTTTGTTCTTCAAAACATTGTCAATGTTGTTTGGCTAAAGCTTAAAGCTGGACACATGTTTTAGACCTCTTCCGTTCCTGTCATCCTTTAATCCCCCTGCACCTCCCTACCGCCTCCGTCTGCCTTCAATCAAGGATATTTTTCCTATTGTTGAATATCCTACCCAATATACTGATCCCTCTCCAGTTTTTCTTTGTCTCGTTCTGTCCATAATCAGCCTGCCCTGCAATGCATCCATCTCGGATTTGTCTCTTCCTTATAGAGTCTGTCTTTGTGTCTCTCTGTCCGTCTTTGAGGTTGCAGCTGGTCAGCTGGGCCAGGGAGAATGTGCCTGCGGCTATTACAAGCAGCTGGCGTCCAGAGAGATGGACAGGGAGAGAATAGGCGAGAGAGGGTGGTGTGGTGAGACTTCAGGGTGCACAGTTCTGCCTTCAGCACATGCTGAGGGTATCAAATTCAATTTCATTCGCCTCACTACTTTTACATTTATGATTTAAGACACGGCAGAAGATGTTTACCTTCATGTAAATGCCATTGTGGTCATTCTATATTCAATTTTATGCAAACAATCACTCTTGTAGCACTGTTGGTCCATAATATATAGTGTTTATTTTCAATCTTATAATAGACACCTAAATATATGTCTTACACTGACATGCTTTTGATGCAAGCTAACACAAACATTATATTGATTGAGCAATAAAAACTCAATGCTAAGGGTTGTCGCCCATTCGTGTAATAAAGAGGAAGTAGAATAGATACTATAATTCACCAGAAGAGGAATAGTATATTACCAGTCAAAAGTTTGGAATATTTTTTGATTATTATAATGCATACAGTACATACATAAATATAAAATGTTTATTATATTTGTATATACTGTTGGATTTTTACATTGTTGAAAGGAGTCTCTTATGCTCACCAAGGCTGCATTTATTTAATCTAAAAGAGAACAAAAAACAACAACGTAATCTTGTGAAATATTCTGAAAATATACTATGCAAATTTATGGAAAGTTTCCATTTTCAATCAAAGAATAGAAAATAAACATCTGTAGATATCTTAAAATATTATCTGTGTCTTTACGGTCTTTGTGTTTGTTTGTTTCTTGAACAGTGTGACTGCAGACTGCGAAAAAATGCAGCTTTGCTATCATAGGAATAAATTACATTTCAGATATATTCATATAGATATGTATTTAAAAAAAAAAAAATGTCACAATGCAATGTTTACTATATTTTTAAACAAATAAATGCAGCTTTAGTGAGCACAAGACACTATTGTTTACACATTATATCACAGTTATACTATATTTCAGCCTGTTTTTGAGTAATTGTCACTACATATTTGCAAGCACTTGTCACTTTGATTAAACATGTACAGTACATGCAAATGAAACAAAGGTTGTGTTGTTTGATGGCGTTTTGGCAATCATGACAACTGTAACAAACACAGTGAGAGTCATTTTTGTTTTAGATATGATTCTTCACTTTCATAACACTTATGAAACTGCCAGAAAACGCAGTTTGCGTCTTTTTTCAATCTGTATTGTTCGTATTTTGCAACTTGATCTTCATGTGTTTATTAATCATTGCAAATAGCACAAAATGGAATACATAATTTATGGGTACTCTATAATTTGCCAAGATTTGATTAGCAAAACTTTGTTTTGTTGTGGCCAACACTTTTTTGCGCAATTCTACATTTGATAAAACATGCACCATTTATTTTAGGAAGACAGGAACTGTCTGTTCTGTTAATTTATAGTTTCTCTACAAGACCAATTTAAATGCAAGTTAGCTGTAAGAGCTTCCTGTTGAGGGCTCTGTTCCTCATTAGTATTTGGTTCAGTCATGCAATTCGCCCCAACCAAACCGAGACATTGTCATTAAATATGTTCTATAGTGTGAATCTCTTGCTCAGTAACACCTGTTTGTCTACTGTTTCTCAGAATAAAGCCACTGCGGGTGTACGTGGGTGTTTTTGTGTCTAAAATTGCAAGTCTGTGAACGACGCCCCATCGGACCTGGATGTGTGCCTGCATATATGTGCATGCATGCCTCCACTCTAACTTCCACTATCTTTCTCTCAGCTGGAATTCCATTTGTTCCTCACTGGAATGAAACTGCATTGATTGTTGGCTCAGATGTCGGGAGCGAGGAGGGGGGGGGGCTACAAGAAAAGACTGGGGAGCGGTAGGAAGAGAGAAGGAGAGAGTGACAAATAGAAGAAAAGTGCTTGCCTGTGCTGTGGCAGCTAGTTGTAGATCAATAGGGGAATTTAAGAGTGAAAAAATGAAGAGGAAAAAACAGAGAGCTCGGGATGGCAGAGATGAGCCACTGATGGCTATGTTTTAAAGGGGAATGACACGCTGTCATTTTGGATATGTAGAGCAGTTTTTCCAGACAGAGCTGTTGTAAATAATTAAACCATGTCAAAAATAATGACCCTCAAGTTACGCTGATTAATGGAGGTGAATTGCAATTAATCACATTTTCAGAGACTCAATGTTTTTTTTATTTTGTTTTTTTTTTTACCTCAATCCTCTCTCAATGTCAGGTCTCAGTAAAAACCTTGCAAACTGTAAAATATTTAACAACAAATTATGTCTGGCCAGTAAATGATTCTCTATGAGAATCATTTTGATCTAATATCTGTTGCTTTATCAGTTTTGGTGTTTTGCAGCTTCTTTGGTGGCCGTACTTGAGATATTGTTTAATGTTCACGTTGTCAATGGCAAACAGTGAGGAATTGCCTCATGGCAAATAGCGGGTCTTCATGGGACTGCCTGCCATTAATGGTAATGGAATACCATTAGCAAGCTCGACTCCAATAGCACAGAGGCTCTCTCACTATTTCTCTCCTCCTCGTTCCTTTGTCTTCCTCCTGCTCCATATCTAAACAGACAGTAAAGAGTGGGTGGAGATGTTGTTAATTTGCTGCTGTTGTGTGGAGAGTAGGCTGCCTCCAGTGCTTTGTTTCACTACAGTTTGGGAATCTAATTGATATGTTTCTCAGACAGCGTTGCGGTGCTGCGCTGCTCCACCACAGGGGTGGTCTTCAGGTGGTATTTATGTCAAGTGGAAAACAATGTAGTTTGTATGAGCCTGAAAACTCAGAGCTGAGGCTCTGTTCCTCATCTTAAGGGATTGAGCTGGGAAATATTTAAAGTGGCATATTGCAAAATACTTGCTTTCTTCTCTTGAAATGTTCAGGTTTGATGGCATACTTAATCGTTCATATCTCAAAATGTCCTGTCTAGTAGACCAATTTATAGGACGTAATCTGCGTTTATATTGTTAAAACGATGAATTCATTAACACTTCGCTACACTAGCATTAGCAAATACAGTTTACTTCGTTACAAGCATTAACACTACAGCTAATATATTGGCATCACAGGGCCACCAAAACACTTATTCAGTGTAGATAAACCAAAGATATTATCCATTTCTGGTAAAGTAATACAAATTAAGTAGAAGATTAAGATTATAATATTCCATTTGATATATAAAAATAGATAAGAGTAAGTGCGGGGAGTTCCTGGCAGGAGGATAGCAAATGCGGCTCTACAAAAGTTACGAAAGTTAGGAATGGCTAAAATTGACTTCAAACAAGGTCACTGATCACATCGGTCCGACCTCTAAGTCACAATGAAATAAAAATGGACCTATTTATTTTAATACATGAAGCTGCACAGTTCATCAGTGCATGTTATTCCAAAATTAGTTTTTATTCTTCAATATATTATAAGTTGCTCCAACATTAAAACGGAAGCCTGTTTGTGCCTCAGAGTGTGTGGGGGTCACATACTTCTGAAATCATTCTAATATGTTCATTTGGTGCTCAAGAAACTTTTAAACCTTTTTTTTGTATCAGTGTTGTAAAACAGTTGCGCTGTTTATTTGTGAAAACAGTAAATTTAACTAATTTGACCAAAGAGGTCAAAACATATCCTAAAGTGATGTTTTAACACAGAAAGTTCAAAAGAACAGCATTTATTAGACAAAGAAATATTATTATTTTAAATTTCTAAAAACAAAAAAACATACTTGTCCCAAATTTTTGAACAAATATATATATTTGTGAAATGGTGCATTAGGATATGTTTTGACCTTTTGGGTCAGATGAGATAAATTTACTGTTTCATTTAAAGTCCCTCAACTCAACAGGCATTTCATTCAGAACTGTGTTAGTTTAAATGTGTGTGTACTAGTTTGTCATTATATTATGGGTCGGAAATTAATTTAAATGTAACATATCCTGCAATAACTATGCCGGCAACTGCTTAATGATGCATGAGTGGATCTAATTTGAAGGACACATACACAAGACACTAATGCACATATGTACACACACAGACACACACTTTAATCTGAGCAGCTCAGTGTCACGCTGAGAGCAGCAGGAGACAAGATCTGAAGAGAGTAACACCACATCACTAATTAAAGCAGAGTGATTTCCTGATAACGTTCTCCTCTCAGGGTTAGTGGCGAGGTCTGCTGGGGAGATGAGAGGAGAGAGAGAAGGAACCCAAGTGTGTTTTGAGTTTGTCCGCCAAAGATTTTGCTGACTCATGAGTTAAAGATGTGAACGTGGCAGCCAATGTCCGTGGATCAACCTGCCACGGCTGTGAAAGGAAAGATATAGAGGAAGAGCAAGAGAGATGGTCCTTTTAGAGCCGATATATTTCAGGCCTGTGTGATTGACACCAAAAGTTCTCAGTCTGGCGCGCCGGGTGTTTCAAATTCATTAATATTAATCCATTTAATTTCCAATGTGCTATATTTATGTGACACATTTGATGTGTTTGTGATTAAAAACGGGCAGGGCATACTTCAAACAAATTATTTTTAGTGCTTCCTGCTCCCTCTTTGCTAGGTGTACCACATTCAGTAGTTCATGATCAACAGTCACTGTCCTCGATGACCGGCAGGAGCGTCAGGAAGCGAGCCAGCTCTGTCTCACGATGAATGTCACATTCTTACACATTAGCAGATGGCTTTGGATAATGTGAACACTCTGTTTACTAACAGGCACTTGGAATCAACCAAGGATGCTTGCCAGCTCATAGTTGGGCAAATGCACCAAAGAAATATAGAATTTAGAAAAATGATTGGTATTACTGCAGACGAAGACCACATGTTCCACTTTTGAATTTAGTGCACACTAGAACCCAGTGGAGAACTGTTTATTTCTGTTTAAAAAACACAAATCTGATGGCAGAAATTTGCACAGTATGCTTTCCTTTTACACTGGCATATGATCGTGTTAGGCGTGGGTTGGGTAAGCAGATTCATCGCAATATTCTCAAATGTTTGGTTGATAGTGAAAGGTGTATGTATTTTTATTTTAAAATACTTTGTCCTACCAGTTTATTAAATAGAGAAAACTCTATGTTAGGCATTCGTAGATGGATTCCCCCAAATCTGTGGCGTAATCAAGGTATTGCAAGTCTGCCACATCAACACTGGTGCAACTCGTGTACGTTTTTTGGTGGGACTGTCTGTTTATTCAGAAATTGTATTTAATTTTAATTAAATTCAATTGTATTTTATTTATTTTTTCATGATCAACAGTCACTGTCCTCGATGACCGGCAGGAATGACAGGAAGCGAGCCAGCTCTGTCTCACGATGAATGTCACATTCTTAAATATTAGCATATGTGATGAATTTAATTTGTGATTAAAAAAAATATGCAGCAACATTTTACATAAACACAACAGAAGTTAGACTAATGATACCAATGATACAAATTTCCAGTGGTTCATTGTTTTAGTTGCTATATCTCCTATTATATCCATCAAGTATGAATAGAATATAATAGAATACTAATTATTTTTGTTAATTTAAGCTGAAGTAAAATAAAATATAAAATTAGAAATGTTGCCTTGAAGTACTCAAATTAGTAAAACTACAACTGAAATAAAAACAAATTAAAGCTAAATAGAAATACAAAATATTACTAAATTAACCAAAATTTTAAAGGAAAAATGAAACGATAAAAATCTAAATATATTCAAAGCTAATTCAAAAATATATACATAAAAGCTAATTCAAAATATTATTAAATACTAAAACAGAAAAAAATATATACATAAAAGCTAATTCAAAATATTATTAAATACTAAAACAGAACTAATTCAAAATATTATTAAATACTAAAACAGAACATACATAGTGCTAAAACAACACTTATATGTCATATCACACTTTTTTTCTTTTGAGGATCTTGAGCTTGGAGGCTGATATGCTGCACTGTATGTGCAGCTCTGTATATCCTCAGGCAATGTAATGATAATTGGAGGTAAATTCACAAATGTGCCATTTCTGAATTCTCATTTGGGGCATGATTCTTTCTTTTATTTCTATTCCAGAGATGATCTTGTCATGTCACACACCCTGCAGCCACATGCTACGGACACACACACTCACACACTCGATGGATGTAGCACTGTGGATTCACCACTATTTCTCTGCCCGAATGCAGCACTGCAAGCAGATCAGCCAACTCTTGGGAAATAACCTGCTCTCCTATGGCCAATTAGTCAATTAATTGCTTATCAGATCCAATTTATAATCTGTTTAAATGAAAAGACATGTCTTTTATGTTCTCTCCCACATCTCCCCCTCTCTGTTTTTCTTCCTCACTTTTTTCCTCCCACAGTTCCCGTCCTCACCTGTCATTTTTCATCTGCAAGACTGAGGCATTTAATTGTTGACTGAACTCATTTTGTTCTTGACGCTTCCTTTTGTCTTTCACCTCCTCGTCTTCATCGGCATCCGAGGAGGGGCGATACAGGTTATGCTGAACCTCACAAAAGGATCCCGCCCTGAACCCCTGTCACGCTCCCCGATTTGGGGTAGCGATGCCAGGTAACCTTTTCTGTGACCCAACAGGAGGTAATTGATGCGGAACATTGCGTTTTTCACATCCTGTCAGGACTGAGCATTACTGACGTCTCCTTATTGGATCAGACTAAAATAGATTCAAACACACAATCGCACACACGCAGATCTCTGTTGTTCAGTGGTGTAATAAAAAAGAACAACATTAGTCTAATTCTGCATTATTAGAAGACCGTGCATGTGTTTGCTACAAATGCACAATGCCTTTATTGTTTTTTGTGCTAATAGAAAAAGTCTCCATTATTAAAAAGGTCTCTCTGAATGCACTGATTGCTGTTTTTTTTAAAGGAATTGAATATTGATTTTTTTTTTGCTTTGGCTGATTAGTGAAGAGCCAATGTTCCCCACAAAGAGAATAAAGACCTTTGTGCTGAGTTGGACAATTACTCACTACTGTTGAATACAGCTTCAGTACATAATTAAACATGTGGGGTAAAAACAATTAAATGCATTTCATGTGGTGACAAAACTGCGCGCTTTCAATAAAAGGACAAATATAAAAGGCCTTCAACCTTGAACCTTGACTAATCATTTTAATATAATTTGTTTGTCCTTAAATGTCCTTTTTAATAAATAATATAAATAAAAATGACAAATAAAATTAATAGCATTTCAAAAAGTTGTGGAAATTGATGTAATTTTCAATAATAAATAATTTATCAATAATATAAATATTTCTTTTTTTCCCAGCTTTCAGCTATATTTAAAATATTTCAGTGGCTACAAATTGCTCTCAATTGCTCTCAAAATTAGTGTGAAATTATTAAAGTGATTTTAAAAAATCCAGCAATCATGAAGGCAATGGAGTGCTCACAAGGGGCGACAACCCTATTTTTTCTATCACTTTTGCTATGCTGTGTTTAACAAAACCAATAAAAAGAGATGCAATGCCTTGAAAAGGAGGAATTAACGGGCTGGCAGTGAGGAATAGTGGTCATATCTCTATCAGGATGCGTCCATATGCAACTGTGCATTGTGCTCAGGAGAGGACACAAACTGTCAGGCGGCGTGTGGTATGTGTGCATTTATTGTCCTCCTGAGAGCAGTCCGCTTCGCAGATGAAGGTTTAGCTGCTCTGCAGGGGTCTATAGGATCACTCGTTCATTCAAGAGAGAGTGAACCAGGAGAGGAGAAAAGAAGGGACTTTTTGGTTTTAGCTCATCTATTCACAAAATGTTTTGCCTAAGGCTTAGAAAATATTCCTCGAATATCTTTAATATATCAACAGTCATTGCAAGTTTTAATAAAATTTACAACTTTAATCAGATATAATTATCTAGAAATAAACAAAGGCTAATGTTACCTTCATATCACCTGTGCTGTGTTATTGTAATGGAGTAATTGTACATGAGATATTATTTTTAATAAAGTTTAAACTACAAAGACATGTTTCAACATTGTGTAACATCAAATATTACATTGCATTACATTTAGTCATTTAGCAGATGCTGTTATTCAAAGCGAATTACAAATGAGGACAATGGAAGCAATCAAAACCAACAAAAGAGCAACAACATGCAAGTGCTATTACAAGTCTGTTATACGTAGCAAGGTTTTTCTTTTTTATAATATAATACATAAAAAGAATAGAGCAAGCTAGTATTAGATGCCTTTTTTGCTTTTTGTTAATTGTATAATAAATAAAAAGAAAACAGATAGAATACAAAAAATAGAGAAGCTAGTTAGTTTGTCTTTTTTTCTTTTAAGAAAACAAGCAGTTAGTAAATGCAAGTAAAATTTTTTATTTTATTTTTAAAATAGAATTAGAATAGAGAGTGGTCAAATATAAAACATTATATTTTATAAAATTTATTTAATTATATATATATTATATATATTAGTACGTTACGAAAGATTTCTGACATTTTATAAAATTATTAAGTCCTAAATAAAAGCAAAAAATAAACACATATACATTGTTACTGACCCCAAACTCTTTAATAGCGTGTTTCATATGGTATTGGATGGTCTTTTTTACAGGCCGTAAGTCAGATGTGACGTTCACACCGATAGGAACATCACGTGCAACCTTTGAATATGTAATGGCTACATATAATTATGTGTAATTTGATTTATTGTAAATAAAATTACAATCCTAAAACCAAACATTACTTAATAAGCACGATATTTTTGCAAAACATCTTTGTCAACTATTACTGAGCATTTCTGATGGCACACCGAAGAGCTAGCGTGAGTGCATTGTGCATTAAAATTACATTTTCAATGTTACATTTATTCGTTGTTGAATTGAATCCACCGGAAAGAACTGACGACAGAAGTCAGAAAGAAGGAAAAACAGAAAAGGAGGGTTGTGAGAAAGAGAGAGGATGTTCATTTTGTCCTTTTGATAAATGTCTTGTGCGTTGATAACTGGCCCCCACCGCAGACAGGTGTAATTGCTTTACTCTTTCAATAACAGTGCATATAATGAACCCCTGTACCTTCACAGAATGACAGTGTGTGTCATTTTCCATTCTCTCAATGTGCCACTTTCACACACACATACACCCCCCCCCCACACACACACACACACACACACACACACACACATACAGAAGAACATACAACCTCACACATTTATTCTTACCTCTGTCCTTGTATTTAGGTTTCCGCCTCAAGGGCTTTATTGAGATGAAATGTCAGTTTTAATGGAAAATGTGATAGAAACAATATAACAGAACAGAATATTGCCTGGGTAGAGAAGTTGCAATGGGAATGTGTGTTTGTGTGTCTATTTGTATGCCTGTGTAATAGAATACTGGCCGTTCATGTCTTTTTTGTGAATAGTTTCCAGGCATAGAAAAGCCATTGGTCTCACTAAAAGAGTGAACATACATTTTTGGCAGAAGTCCACTCGTGTGTGTGTGTGTGTGTGTGTGTGTGTGTGTGTGTGTGTGTGTGTGTGTGTGTGTGTGTGTGTGTGTGTGTGTGTGTGTGTGTGTGTGTGTGTGTGTGTGTGTGTGTGTGTGTGTGTGTGTGTCATCATCAAACAGGAGGGTCCACGCACTGTAGACTCAGGGGACGGGTGGGAACACAGTTAAGATGAAGAAGTCATTTTAGGGGAAAAATGTCAGCGGTCGTACTTCAAAGGCTTTCGGGGGAAAACACACATCACTGCGCGTGTGTGTTTCTGAAGGTCATAAGTGTACCTTTAGGCACAAGGAACATGCAGCTCATTATATGGTTGTACATTTGCAGTGAGTTCATTTGCCAGCCAGTCCTGCTGCCACTGTGGCAAAACAAGTTTGAGGTGGCAGAAATGGCTGCCGGGGTCCTTGCTTGTGTACACCAGGGGTGAACTACAATTTACATACTGCTGCTTGGTATAAAAGGTACACGGTTTGCTTGTTATAGGAAAGGGCAGATGTTTATGTAGTAGGACAATAGGGATAAATTGGAATGTCTTGATATCACAGAATGATTTGTCAGTTAGAGGTTAATACAATTATTATTTTTTTTTTTGAGTGAAATAACTGAAATTGTTAGGTGAAGTGATATGTAGAAGAATACAGAGGACAGTTTGGTCTGCTGAGGGGATTATTGGTGCTCCCCTGCCCACCCTCCAAGAACTATATACATCCAAAGTGATAAAAAGGGCTCAGAAAATCACTCTGGATCCCTCACTTCCATGCCATCTCCTTGTTGAACTTTTGCCATCTGGTCTGCGCTACAGAGCACCAAATACCAGGACAGTCAGAAAAATAAGCTGACCCTTTTGAACATTTGTGTATACTTGTTTCCAGTACAAAATGGCATTCTGGGTTAGTATGTATCAAATGGGGACATGGCTTCAAACAGGAAAAGGGAAGTGAGGGTGAGGCTTGTTATTGTTTTCACTGTTACTTCCAGAGTAGTACGCCAGCCCTAAGGTAAAGTTCAGTAGCACACCAACATACTACAGCATACTTCAACTACTTTTACAACTACTATTTCAGCAGTGTGCAGTATGTGTATTTTACACATTATTGTGTGCATGGAATACCCAGAATAACCCCATTACAAAAAAAAAATTGACTGGAGCACACTGAACAGGATGCTGTATCCCACAATGCAATGCACTGCTCTTGATTTAAATTTACATAGGATTGCATGAGTTAAGTAAAATGTGGTTTTGATCTCGTTCTTGACAAGCTATTGCATCAGTCTGCCTGGAGTCAAGACATTTTGGGCATTCAATTACATAAAAAATGTAAAATTGTTTTTGATAAAAGCGATAAATGATAACTGTTTTGATAAAGGTGATAAATGGGTGGCATTAACTGAAAATACTAACTAAGCACTCTGTAATGAGGTTATGTGATAATTTACTCTACCACCAGCGGTATATGTGATAATTTACCCTTTACTATATATATATATATAGTATATAATAGACTGTACTGTACTCAACTCGCACTGTATTATCTTTGCTGTCTTTCTTTGCTCTCCCAAGCATACTTTGCTCATTGTCCTCACTCTGCACAGGGTTTTGTAATAATTAATTTCCTCTTTTTGCTGATCTATTAATTTGCTGTTGGATCAGGGACAGCACATTCTGCCTGAGCCTCATCTGTTCATATGCAGTAACCCAATCCCTGAGCAGTGGCCCCTTGCCAAGTAGTTTTAACTATTAATTCACTACAATGTAACTTTAAATAGATCAGTGTTAGTTTAACCTGGTTAGAATATGGGAAACTTATCTTTCTGTGTTAAAAAAGCCCTCAAAACCATGGTCATTCGAATTCATTTTGTCATAATCAATTCATTGCAGTAACATATCAGCAATCCCTGTTTGCACCCTCTCACTACAATGTAACTTCAGTCCCTGGTGATGCAGTGCTTTCAGTGGTGTTAAAAAAGCCACTTTCGAGTCATAATTCTGAAATTCAGTTTTGTCCCTCTCATCGTCTTCAGTCATGGGAAGCTTTCATCCCCTTCGCTTTTCATCACCCTCACTTTGTGTCAGGTGCATGTGGTTTTGCATTCTGGGGAGTGTCTGCGCTCGAACACAACTCGAAATGTTTAAAAGCTTTGCCATTTTTAAGATGAAAGGAAAGAAATACTACAGCGCTTAAGTACGGCCTCCACTTGTACAGTTTATCTCTTCCACGACCCACCCAGGTGCTCGGGTTGCACTCGTTCCTCTCCCAGGGAACGACGGTGTGCAAGATCAAAAAGAAATATATTCATGTATTTTTCAGAAAGATAATAGGATGCATTTCGGTCCACTGTGGCTTTGTTGGAAGTTTGCATAATCCTTATTATGCAAACTATTTTGCAATATATTCATTACGAGGTTAATAATTTATTAGCAGTCTTGTTGATGAACTACCTCTGAGACGCTTCAGCAAATGTTTGCTGTGATGTTGCCGTTCCCCTTTATTAGTTGTATTAGTCTTAGCTTAACCCTATACTTTTCTCATTCATGTGAAAAAAAAAAACATTTATTTTATATAACTCACAATCGGAGGTGTTTTAAAATACAAGAATGCATCCGCATGTAAAATGATGGCTATCATTATCTTCAGAAAAACGGCAGCAGTAGGCCTATTTGAAATGTGGGACACAAAATGGTCTGTTTGTAAAAATAGAAAACGGATGGAACTAAATCACCTGTTGGATTTCAAAAGACGTCATTATGTGTGCGTGCGAGTGTGTGTGTGTGCGTGTGTGTGTGTGTGCGTGTGTGTGTGTGTGTGTGCGTGTGTGTGTGTGTGTGTGTGTGTGTGTGTGTGTGTGTGTGTGTGTGTGTGTGTGTGTGTGTGTGTGCGTGTGTGTGTGTGTGTGTGTGTGTGTGTGTCGGGGTCTTTTTAGTGGACTCGAGGGACATTAGGGAACATAGATAAAGATGAAGTTATTTTAGGGGAAAATGCCAGTTGTAGTACTTCAAAGGCCTTCAGAACTGCAACATAGACCATTGCAGAACATGGCTGTTTTTTCCACTCCGAGGGCTTTTAATAAATGCATTCAATCTCACACGTTTATCTCCGGCTTTATTACTTTGAACTGTTTCTCCCATTGGACCGAAAACAACGCAACAATAGTCTAGTGTTATAAATTATTTAAATCATGCACATTGTTGAAGACGAGGAAAAAGCCTCTTGGTTTTGAGGTAAAACACAGGAATGATTTCCGCAAACTCCACTACCCGCCGCCAACCGCCCTCGTCGACTGTATACGCCTGTTCTTAGGAGAGGTGAGAGTCGTAGCATAACTGAGCAATTAACCTTCTTATTGTCTCGGAATACAGGTAACAACCCACGAGACCTGCGAAAACAAAACAAAAACATGCAGAGCTCAAGATGAACAAACTGTTTCTTATCCCTGGGTTCTCATTCCCTGCATTACTGTTAATTAAAGCCGTGCCATCTCTCTTACTTTGCTTCTGCTTCCATTTCTGTAACCATAACCTGTCATGTCCTTACTACATCAAAACATTAATGTTTTTGGTCGCTTGTGTTTTAATGGCCCTGTCGAAGCTGAGGAAAAACTAAGGCATGCAGAGTCACAGATAACACAAAACGCCATAATTAGATTTCAGCTTATAAAATCATGATTTCCATTTCCTTCTTCACCGCACATGTATTTATTACCCATAAAAGATTTTCATAGGAGAACCCAGTGCTCTATTTCATAAAACCGTTTTTTAGTCCGTATATGTGGGCGATTCTTCAACTAGACAGAACAATTCTGTCCCCTTTTATGATTTTTAAGACATAATGCTTAAACGATCTAGTTTTAACACTCCCACAGTAAAGACTTTTACAATATATATTTTGTTTAATTAAAAAAGACACTGTTTTTTTCCAATCTTTCTTTTTATCAAAGAATCCAGAGGATAGTTTTTTGCCAATATTTATAATAATAATAATAAATGATTTGTAAGAACTAAAACAGCATATTAGAATATTTTTTGAAGGATCATGTGACCCTGAAGTAAATTACATTTTAAAATATTACAATATTACTGGTTTTGCTGTATTTATAAAAAAAATCAAATAAACAACTACAGTATGGTAAACAGAAATTACGTCTTTTAAAACAAAAACAAAACATCATAGGAACCACACATTTTTGAGTGCTGATTATAACAGCTTTAAACTTTGTATTGGGTTTAAAATCGCAGTTTTCTAATTGTAAAGAAGGTTGAATTTAGAGACAGTAAATTTGCCAGACCTTTTCTATATTTGGGTTTTAACTAAATGATGATGATAATGATGATCTTTCTTTCTTTCTTTCTTTGCCAGCTCCTTGATATTTTTGTCTACAAAATCAATTACTCGCTCGATCAATCAATCACCAGCACATATTATACCACAATTGATCAAGGCCATGGCTTTTGATAAGTGTTTTACCAGATGTTAAGTTTGAGAAGTTTTAAGATTGCAAGTGCCACTGATTGAAGAATCACCCGTGTCTACATGCAGTAGGAATGATCACCTCGTGTCAACTGATCTGTCTTGCTTTATTATTGAATATGAAAGCTGCAAGTCAGATGTGAGGATGAGTCAGCAAATGGAGTTTCTGAGGTCCTGCTTCTTGACCATTTACTTTAAAATAAGGTCCTTAATTCTGCACTGCTTCAGGGATGCTGTCTAACTTCTGCAAGTTTTTAGAAAGTTTATTAAATGTCAATTTCTATGTTCATACTTCACAGTTTTTATCTGCTCCATTGACCGGCTGTGGGCAGTGTGCTGAGGATTAGAAAAGCTGGCCTTGGTCAAAGGCTTGTGTGCTTTAAGGGAAGACACGGCGGTCCCATCTCACACATGGAGACATCAGAGAAAGTTCAGGCTTAACTCTCAGACAAAGAGCAACCATGGCTATTCTCAGAGCAAGCCTTTCTTTACATTTGATCCAGATCAGCATATTTTGACTTGAGCCGATCGCAAGAAGGTATCGTTGCCTCTATATTTCCCACTATAATCTGCACTGCAAAGGTTATAGCTGTTTGGAAAATGTTAATTATGGGCCAAATGCCATAGACATTTCATGAAAGATAGCTGAGTGTACAGTAGTATGATAAAAAGCATGAACAATATGCTTTGAGGTTTTATTCACTGCTGCATGACCAGGACTGGTGAATGTTGCTATGAACTTATTATAGGAACAGTCTTCCTGGAGCCTTGCTGAAGGGCATAACGCTAATGGATCCTTACAGGGAATGAATCAGCAACCTTCTGGTTACAAACACTGATCTATAATCACCTCATAGAAGAGAGCATATTGTAACAGTTATTATCAGTGGCAATTATATTTTAAACATGATATAATATAAGTGTGTATTTTTGTCAGCAACTCTTTCTGCAGGTTACATAATTACGTCTGTATAGGTGGCAGCAAGTGACTGTTTTTTTTTTTAAAGAGTGAGTCGTTTGAGTCATTCGCTCAAGCAGTTGACTTGCTGAATATATTCAGCTCGTGCCGAAATATCTTAAAGAGTGAGTCAATGAATAATCTATTCAACCATTTTGTTCAAAAACGCTGATTCATTTTGGAACCAAGCATGAATGATTCATTTAGGAGCAAAGCATGAACAATTTATTGAATCGTTCACTCAAGTGATTCGTTCAAAAACACTGATTCATTTAGGAACAAGCATGAACGATTCATTGAATCATTCACTCAAGTGATTTGTTCAAAACCGCTGATTCATTCAGAAACATCACTACTGCGTGTTTGTCGGATTGTTAACATCTACTGTTTGTAAACACATCAAAACAAGACAAATAAGTAGATGGAAAATCTTATGTCAGTAGACCTACTTTTAAACCCGACGAGAAAAGATCTCACAAGAATGTAACTTTTGGAGCGGTAGCTATTTGTTTTGGTCACACATCTTTATTTATTGAACTCCGATATCAATGGCAAGGCTTGAATTACATGTGCACAGAGCAAATATGACCTTGGAGAAAACAAGATATTGAGCGTTAGGCTACGTGTGTATATAGGTTCTCCCTTATACAAAACCTTGATCTCATAGAATTGCATGACTCTTGTTGAACATTATGTGAATATGGAATTCATCCATGTAATATCAAGTGGCTCTCATGGTTTCATTGAATCTTCTGACGTGTAAGTCTGTTGAAAAGCTTCCGTACTCTTACATCTGCACTTCCCACAGGTTTGAGTTGTGTGTTTTTCTTGGCAGTTCTTTTACTGTAACAATCTGCATTTGTTTTTCAGATCACAGTGTTTTGAATTTTCACACTTTGACACAAAAGATAGAGAAACGTCCCTGCTTGTTTAAAAAAAGAAAAGAAACATGCTCGGATTAGATCTGAGGAGTCTGTGTTAAAAGTATGAACTGCTTCCCTGCTCAAAGGCCAATGTAGTGCCCTTGGGCTACTCACAGCTTTTGTTTTTCCGCTTCTGTTCTCCAAATTGCTCTTCGTATTCAGCACTTCTGTTTCACTTTCATCATGACCAGTGAGAAAGGCAGAACGCGAGAGCCGCAAGACCTCAGAAGGGAGGTCTTGAAACGGAGCTTAAAGCTCTAACGATCTTTCGGCAGCCTGCAGCTCTTTCTCTCGCTCCCTGTTTCTCTTCATCCACTCCATCCTGTTCATTAAAATCAGTGCAGAGCCCGTTGGGACAGGCACAAGCAGGGCAATGGATTTCTAGTCATTTAAGAGGAGGCGCTAACTGAAAGAGAGCAGGGAGGAGAACATCGGAAGAACAGGATCCCACAGTCAATGAATAAGTCCTAAAGATATATAATTAGATGTAGCATTGTGAACATGTGGAGGAGATCGGTGCGACGTTGCCTCTAGTACTTGTTAAATGGCTTTCGGTAAAGTTTTCAGAAGGACTTTTGAATGCCTCATTGCTACACAGTGGATTTTGTGTTCGTCTCTGCCTCTGTTTTTTTCTTTCAATATATTTTTAAATATAATTTATTCCTGATGGCAAAGCTGTTCAGCAACCATTGCTCCAGTCTTCAGCGTTACATCATCCTTCAGAAATCATTTCAAACCAACAATGATGATAATATCATTATTAATAAATAAATATTCGCTTAAAAATGATTTTTTTTAATGGTCCATGCATTAATTCCGGTGTTGTGGATATTGCATTACTGTATATGTGTACTGTATTGTTATAGTAGTAATCTATTCACAATGTTATGGTAGAATGTGCAAGTTCGCCCATGCATTTATTGTTTATGCAGATGTAGTATTGCATATAAATTGTAAGATTATGTTTATGTTGTGGATATAGGCAGTTTCTCATACCTTCTAGGATGTGTCTGAGTAAACTAATCAGAACGGTTCAGTTCACTGGTGTTCAGGTCTTTCAGATCAATTGAGTCAATATGCAACATACTATGATTGGATTGTTTGGATCAGTAGTTTCTATATTTCGTCTTTAAAAACATTGTTAGTAATAGTACATAAAGGTTTTAAAGGTGTAGTTCATCACAAGATGATAAAATTGCCATTATTTCTTCATCCCATGCCATTCTAACCTAGTATTATTTTCTTTCCTTTATGAAATGTCCTAAAGAAGCTTTTCCATTCAATGGTGATTGGAGATTTTAAATGCCAAGCAAGAGAAAAAAAAATATCCAAACAAGACAAAAAAAATAATAATAATATCGTAACACTTATGTTACAGTAAGTCTTCTGAAAAGACATATGCCTATTCAAATCAATTTTTTGGGTCTGTTTTTTTTTTTGGGGGGGGGGGTTGTTGTTGTTGTTGTTTTTTGCCAAGAACGCATGAAGCCTATCATGGTTTTCACAAAAAATATTAACAATTACAATTGTTTTCAAGATTTGTGAAAGATCGCATGACACTGGAAACTAGAGTAATGAGTGCTGAAAGTTCAGATTTTCCATCACAGGAATAAATTACAATTAAAAGCTAATTCATGTTTAATTTGACTACCTTTGAGCAAAGATATACAGGCTTCTTTCAAAAACTGTTTAAATGGTAATGTGTGTGATGATAGCTTTGAGTCATGATCTGATTAAAATATGTCAGCAAATTATTATATTATATTATTGTATATTGTTGTAAATTACACTGAACAAAATTATAAAAGCAACACTTTTGTTGTTCGAAAAAAAAAACAGTCAGTATCTGGTGTGTCCACCGTTTGCCTCACGCAGTGCAACACATCTCCTTCGCATAGAGTTGATCAGGTTGTTGATTGTGGCCTGTGGAATTTTGGTCCACTCCTCTTCAGGAACTGGAACACGCAGTTATATACGCCGATCCAGAGCATCCCAAACATGCTCAATGGGTGACATGTCTGGTGAGTATGCTGGCCATGCAAGAACTAGGATGTTTTCAGCTTCCAGGAATTGTGTACAGATCCTTGCAACATGGGGCCGTGCATTATCATGCTGCAACATGAGGTGATGGTCGTGGATGAATGGCACAACAATGGGCCTCAGGATCTCGTCACGGTATCTCTGTGCATTCAAAATGCCATCAATAAAATGCACCTGTGTTCGTTGTCCATAACATACGCCTGCCCATACCATAACCCCACCGCCACCATGGGCCACTCGATCCACAACGTTGACATCAGCAAACCGCTCACCCACACGACGCCATACACGCCATCTGCCATCTGCCCTGTACAGTGAAAACCGGGATTCATCCGTGAAGAGAACACCTCTCCAAAGTGCCAGACGCCATCGAATGTGAGCATTTGCCCACTCAAGTCGGTTACGACGACGAACTGCAGTCAGGTCGAGACCCCGATGAGGACGACGAGCATGCAGATGAGCTTCCCTGAGACGGTTTCTTACAGTTTGTGCAGACATTCTTTGGTTATGCAAACCGATTGTTGCAGCAGCTGTCCGGGTGGCTGGACTCAGAAGATTTTGGAGGGGAAGATGCTGGATGTGGAGGTCCTGGGCTGGTGTGGTTACACGTGGTCTGCGGTTGTGAGGCCAGTTGGATGTACTGCCAAATTCTCTGAAACGCCTATGGAGACGGCTTATGGTAGAGAAATGAACATTCAATTCATGGGCAACAAGCTCTGGTGGACATTCCTGCAGTCAGCATGCCAATTGCACGCTCCCTCAAAACTTGCGACATCTGTGGCATTGTGCTGTGTGATAAAACTGCACATTTTAGAGTGCCCTTTTATTGCGGCCAGCCTAAGGCACACCTGTGCAATAATAATGGTGTCTAATCAGCATCTTGATATGCCACACCTGTGAGGTGGATGGATTATCTCGGCAAAGGAGAAGTGCTAATGTAAAATGGGGGCAAAAACAAAAGTGTTGCGTTTATAATTTTTTTCCGTGTATATTGTGATATTTTTATGGTGCTTTTTTGGAGCTTGGCATTTAAAATCCCGTGTTTTTCTCAACATACTTTTGTCAGTAGCATGCTATAATTCTTTGTTATCGCTGACAAAAACTATTTGTCAACAAACATTTCTGTCAGTATAATTCGTTGACGAGATTACTGCTGATTAGACCCCCCGACGAGTTCTGAATAGCGAAAAAAAGGCGAACGATTCCACTCGCTGAATATATCTCTCTTCCGTGTCTCCTCCTGGTTTCACAGGCCATTGTGTTTGGAAAAGAAAACCACTTGTGAGTCGTACGCAGTCAGACTACCTTTCCCTGACCTGGAGCGAGCGCTTCCTTAGAGGGAAATTATTTCTGCTCTCGTACTCCTAAATACTTAAAGGTCCATCAACCGGGACCTCCAGCCAGGCGGGTGCGGTGTAATAAACCAGACGGACGCGGGGAGGACAAAAGAGGCCACGTTATGGCTTCCGCCCCCTCCCTGCGACGAAATGGATTCACACCATTTCAGCCTCAATGGGCCCTTGTGGATCTAAATGTCTGTTTTGAAATATGGAATACAAACTCTGTCGGGATTGACAATGTCTCTCTGCCAGCGGGCTGCAAACAGACCTCAGGTGAAAAGGGGATGGTAATGTTGAAATGAACCCCAAGACTAACTATAGACGCAGTGGAACAGACCCCCTTTGGGTGCACCTTGAGTGGATAACCGCTCTTTATGTACTTTTCAATGAAAATGCATTGGATTGGTTGATGATGGTGGAAGGCTTGCCACTGGGTCTTTTGATGCAGTGTTACCACACGCTGTCAATTTTTCTTAGCGGCGGGTGGGGAGGCTGTCATTTCGCTCTCTGTCTTACTGTCATCACCTTCTTCTCTCCCTCTCTTCTTCGTTTCGGTCTCTTTTCTCTTTTTCAGTCAGCGGCGTTTGGCCCTGTTATGGCTGCAGCCCATCTGTGGGCAGTTAGAGCGCTTTGTCGAAACTAAGAGAAGCCCGCTCTTAAAATATCTCTCTCTCGCTCCATCACTCGCTCTTATTTTGTCTCAATTTCTAGCTATCTCCCTGGGTCCCTCATTTGATGGTCTCTTTAGTACCTGCTCCGACTCTTTTCTTACAGTTATTTTATTTTCCCTTTCTCTGTGTCTGTCTCTCTGCCGTTGTCACTCCCGCCCTTCCTCTCTCTCTTGCGCTCCTGTGGACCCTAAACCCTCCTCCCCTCCACCAGTGAGCGGTAATGACAGACATTTGTTTAATCCAGGCAGTGGGAAATGAGATTAGAGAGAGGAGAGGAGAGCTTACTGCACTATCTCCCACACTGTGCCCACAGGCTCCGACTGCATGATGAAGGAAGAGAGAAAAGATGGGGCAGGCAGGGAGAGAAAGCGACTGTGAGGTGCAGAAATAAGACTTAATATGCATGTATGTGCGATCTGACTGTGGGCCCTAAACATACCCGCTGCAGAGACATGTGTCATTGTTTCACTTTGAGCACAAACTCATCGATGTGATGAAGAAGATGAGATGACGATCAACTAGCAAACAATTTAACCCCGGGGATATCCCCTCCCATTCAACCATTCCCTCATGATTTGGGAAATTATCATTGTATTTTAAGAGTTTTGTTTTGCTTGGCAGATTGTGTAAAACACCAGTTTTAAGTTGCTTTAAGTGGTAATGGCAGGGCCGTTGCTTGGATTCACAGGGCCCGGGACAAAAAAGAGTGAGCTGTAAGTGTGCCTAATGCCTATTTACCATCTGCCTTTTAGCAAATTAGTTATAATGTCTCATGATAAATATTCATGAGCAGTTCTGTAATAATGGTGATGTTAAATAATGCATATCCGTTTAATATACATTTAAAGCTTACTGTAAACTTAGAGTATATTTACATTGACAGTCCATTTTTATGCTGAAAGTAAAGGGGGGGGGGGGTAAAGAATGATAAATACAATTAATTTGAAAAAATAACAAGAACAATAACAATTATAATGATTAGTTATACCTTATATAAAATATCTATACACTATCGTTTTTTGTTGTAGAAGAATTTTACAATTATTACATTGATTATTTTACATTTTATTTATTTTTTGAGAACTATACAAAAACATTGATTGATTGGTTATTTTTTAAAGTGTTGATTACCAACCTTGGCTATTTTATATTTATAAGCAGCATAACAGTTGTGGCAGTGAATTAATATAAAATGATCCACTTTACTTGATAGGTGCCTTATTAACATAACAGTGTTACAGCAAGATATATGACTGCAGAACTTCAGACTCTCATCCAATTTTTTATGTTTTGTCAGAACAGCAGGCAACGAGTGAAAAACAATTCAATGATTATGTATAACAAAATCTGCTGATGAAGCTGTTGGCCCCCTACTAGCCCTTGGAGTTATTTCTCTGTTGGTAGTCAAGAGAATTTGTGTTACTCTGTGTGTAAATGCACTGTTTACCTCCTTTCCTCCTGAGCGCATTCTTTTCTGACATAGCTACCAAAGTACCTTTCAAACACAGATGCATTTTCATCTTTTCATCTCTCTATTCTTGAAAAAGCACGTAGGGAACTGCATTAAATTGAATATGCCTCAGTCTTTGCTGCTTTGGCACCAAAAGTGATTTTAGACCGTTTTTTATCCCTGTTTGTGACATTTGTGTGTGCGTGTTTGTGTGCTACACTGGCTCAAAAACTGTGGCTGACTACCCTTCATTTCTAATTAGTCAACGATACGTATATAGAACACTCTCATAAAAACAAACACTCACTCAAACAAATGAGCATGTATTAAAACGAGGGAAAATATTTTGCTTTGATGCCAAAATGAGCTGTATGCACATCAAACATAACACATATTTTCTCATTCCCTTGCTTTTCTATACTGGTCACCCATCAACACTGATGCAAGAAAATGTATCTCTTATCTCATATTTTTCTTAGATTGTGAAAACTGCATTAAGGGATTTGGGAGTGTAATATTGCATTCATAGATGAAACTTAATAACACGAGGCTCAGTTGATTTACTCATAAATATTGTTCATAAGCATTTTCTTACTCCATAAGAAAGGAAAAAAAGAGTAATATCTTACCAGCATTGCATTAATTTGCTCCCGACAAAGCAGACACATTATGAGCATCTTAGCTTTGCAATAATTTATGCTTACTTTCATCCAAAAATCAGCGAGCCATATGGTCAGACGTCTATGTTCTCTTAATTTGCAGAAGTTATTGAAACCAAATGTTTGGATCAGCACCAGTTGTGTCTAGTTATGCATTTGTGCTGAGAATCACAATGTCAAATTTGACCATAAGGCTTTTAATAGTCTCTTTGCAGCTTACCGATTAAAACAGGTTATTACAGGATGTGATGCAGTACTTCAGTGCTAATTAGCTTTAAATGCGAAAGCATTTGGTGTTATGATGGACTACAGCAGATGTTAATATGCAATACAGAGCAACTGCTGAATTGGCACGCACAACCCCAATGCATAGTTTTATAATGTAGAATAAAGTTTTGTACTGTCAGAAACTTTTTACCCCTGTGGCCCCGTATATGTGGCATTGTGATCATTTTTCATCTTCATTTCTGCTTGCCGGAATGACTCCTCACCTCTCTGTAATTTCATAA
The DNA here is from genome assembly GCA_027422405.1 of Ptychobarbus kaznakovi. Lineage (NCBI taxonomy): Eukaryota > Metazoa > Chordata > Actinopteri > Cypriniformes > Cyprinidae > Ptychobarbus > Ptychobarbus kaznakovi. Next base: position 10,966,929 of record CM049795.1, on the reverse strand, counting down.
ATTTGCAGTCCTTTTTCAACCTTCTGGTCCTGTAGCTAATACTGTGCTTTTGCACTGTGATGTAGCAATTTAATGCTTTTTTAAATGGAATACTTCAGCTCCCTATCTTCTTTTTTTTCAACACAGCTTTATGGTTCACGTGAACACTTTGGGACCCTGAAAAAACTCACCTGCGCCTCTTCCCGTTTTATTTTTCAAAAGGCTAAATGCGTTTATAGTGGACATGACCAGTTGATCAAGAGTAATGCTGGTTTCCAAAAATTCTGGTTGGTTATGTTTGCTAGAATATTTTAGTGTTATTTTTTTGCATAAACTGTATAAATATTTTACAATATTCCAGTTTTTACTGTATTTTTGATCAAACAAATGCAGCCTCGGTGAGCATAAGATACTTCTTTATAAAACTTTAAAAATCTTATTGATCCCAAAATTGTGAACAGTAGTGTATACAGTATCTCACAGAAGTGAGTACTCACCTCACATTTTTGTCAATATTTTATTATATATTTTCATGTGACAACACTGAAGAAATTACACTTTGCTACAATGTAAAGTAGTGAGTGTACAGCTTGTATAACAGTGTAAATTTGCTGTCCCCTTAAAATAACTCAACACACAGCCATTCATGTCTAAACCCCTGGCCACAAAAGTGAGTACACCCCTAAGTAGTACACCTCTAAGTAAAAATGTCCAAATTGGGCCCAAAGTGTCAATATTTTGTGTGGCCAACATTATTTTCCAGTACTGCCTTAACCTTCTTGGGCATGGAGTTCACCAGAGCTTCACAGGTTGCCACTGGAGTCCTCTTCCACTCCTCCATGACGACATCACGGAGCTGGTGGATGTTAGAGACCTTGCGCTCCTCCACCTTCCATTTGAGGATCTCACTTCTGTGAGATACTGTATATAATCATTCCATTTGTTAATATTAGTTAAAAACATGATTTAACATAGAGCCCAAACAATGAACAGTTAAGTGTAAAGGGTAATTACAATAAAACATTTTTTTTTACATATAAAGTATTGTTAATTCAATTATGTACATAAGCCTGTCTCTTTGAAAATGTAGTGTTTCAGTGTTTCCTGTTACACATCTCCAGGGTTTTAGTATTACACTTTTCCAATGGTACTATTCCCTTAGCTGTGTTATAAATGGTGTATCTTCCTTTGTTTAGCAACAACAGGTATAACAAGCCATGTGCCGTCTTGTCACAGCATTCTACTGTATCGTCTAAAGTGCTAGTTCTTTACTTTAGTATTTTGCTGGAGTATCAGCACCGGCCCAGTGCATCCCTTCAATGCGTGAGACGAGGTGAGAGTCCAGCTGGGGAAATTACAGAACCAGCCGCTGATTGAACCACTGATGGAGACCATTTGAGCCTCAGTGCTGCAGCAGGAAATTGAATTACCCTCACAATCTGTTTGTGCTGTACGTGCATCCCTCTGTTGTTCCGTTACCTCTGCCATGTGTGTGTGTATGTTTGTGGAGACTGTTTTCGATTACCTCGCTGAATGTGTGAAATCCTCTTGATCTGCTCTACGGTTGCACGCAGCCGGATTTAACCATGTCACACCTACAGGATATTACCTCTTTTATGGTGTGTCACATTACTGTAAAAGGCTGCGTCCACAACTGGGAAAGGTTTAGAGATATGAGATGATGCCTGAAGGCTCCAAACCTACTGAGCCTAGTTATTAGAATGAAAGTGATATTCTTTGGTCACTTTGGACTTCTATCTTCACATTATCTATACTAAAGCTAGATTATCAAGATCAGACTCTGCCGGTTGTACTCCACAGCATAGATAACATAAACCCTACCATGGTGAAAAGCACTAATTTTCTTGCGATTCACCAGGATAACTGGTACTGGTTAGGCTAATTAAGAAGCCTGATGCATCTAACACTGTGTGTACACCGGACTTGACAGTTGTCGTGTTGTGTCGCGCCACGCCATAACAGCTAAAGTCTGGACGTGACAAAGCAAACGTTGAAAATCATTTGAAATTTGTGTCAATACGTCATAAATAGAATGCGGCAGCAGTTTACTGTCGGGGATTTGTCGTGTCGCGCTGCACCGTGCCGCGCTGCACCGCATCGAATGTAGACAGCATCACTGATTATAATGAGTTCTATAGTATTTTGTTGCGCTGCTCGCATCCGTTGTAGACACGGTGTTATAAGGCTATGTCTACATTAATCCAGATACAGATTCTTACAGGTCAACTACTTTCAGTGCAACAGTTTGAAGAGAATCTTGCTTTGCAAATTAGTGTAATTTGACATATCTGTATTGCTAGCTTATGGTTCTGGTTACAGTAACCATCTACTGTAGTTGCAAAGACATTTGAAGGGAACTCTACTGCCCCCTTGGGTACTGAAGGTTATTGCCACCGACATGAGCGCACGTTTAGTATGGCATGTTTGTGTAAAGTATATTACTGGCTTAATCCTGTTGCACATAAATAATTAGTAATAGACTAAAGCAAATTACGAAAGCAAACATGCTGTATTTTCCACTCTGACTTTGGCATGTATCTAGTTAACATTTTTGCGGCTGAATATGAAAAAATACATTATCCAAATTGGAATAAAGAGGATCCAAACACGTGCTGATGTGAGAGATGTGAGGTTCAAAAACAGCCCATTTGGCTCTTTTCTCCCCAGTCTCCTATTAGTACAGTGACAATAAACAATACAACTATATGTGTGTGTGTTCCAGCGCTGGGTAAGCTCAAATAATGCAAACAGTTCTTCGGAATTATGTTTATTTTCGCCGTCACAGATTCTGATACCATAAATCCTCAGCAGTGTACTTCTGCTCACTTAAGCAATCAAGAACGTTTTACTTCATTGTTATTCTGCACGCAACCCATTAGTAATAATTAATCAAAACAAACAAATGGCAGAAAACAATAAAGTCCATTGTTGTTTTTCATAATCAGACAACTAATTAATTAGTATGAAGCCAACTTTTCGGCTTTCTCTACAGCAAGGGGAAAGACATGGATGGAAATTTCTACTTCTCACAACGCTCACTCCAATTAATACAGAAATCCATGTGGAACGGAATATTGTTTGTTGCCATTTGCGCAATGAATAATTTATGGTTTTGTTGTGGGAGTGTTTTGTTTGTAGATACATTTCTTTGCATCGTCTTCTGTTCCCCTCTGCTTGGTTTAACAAGACCCAACAGAATTGCGCATTACTTCTGCACTTAAAATGACATATAGTACATTTTCTTGTTCATTAGTACTATTTTAATTCCAATGGCTGGGTATTGTTATAAGAATGTGTTCAGTAATGCGTTGCAGAGGATCTTCAGAGACCTCATGGGTTCTGTCATGTTGCTACAAAACCCGAGTGGCGAGATGTAAAGAAGAACTTGCATGGTTCTGCACGGTTCATAGGAAACATTCACAATGGCTTTAGATTGGGTATTTCTTTCTGTGCGCAGGCAGTGACCGAAAACACTGTTGCACAAGAAACGGAGTAATCTGTATTTTCAGAGAGAAATAAATTGCGATGACCTTTCCATTTCAAAGATGTATGAGAGAACGTGTGTATAGTCATCCAGCAAGAGTGATTTAAACGCATAACAGGAACGCGTGACTCAAAGCAGCTGACGGTGTATAGACAGGAAAGGCTGAGTGGGTCTTTGGAATGCTGCAAATGTTTTGTACAATTATTTTCTTCAGGCAGATGCTGCTTAATTGAACCTAAACGCGTGTCTGCATCTCGGATGATTCATCGGTGGAGGAGAGTTTCTTAGTTCATTATTCAGTATTTATTTTTAAGATTTCTTTCAGGGTAGAAGCAAGTTCCTTGATGTTTTACAGTTGGCTAAGTTTGCCCTGTACGTGCTGGGAGTCTGAAATCGTAACAGTGATTGTTAGTCATCTCCTGGTGAGCGCTACAAGGTTTAGGCATGGGCGAGAGTTCAGGCACAGCGTCAGAGTCTGCATCCGTGCCAAAATGCCCAGATTGTGTGCCAATGAGTCTGCGTGAAGCCTTGGGGAGGAGAGAGGAACTGCCTGAATTCGCAGCAGTGGGGGATGAGATACTGAATAAATGAGAAATTGTTATTCATGTAGAATAAAGGAGCATTGTTTGGAAGACCTACAGCACTTGTTTTTTTGTGATTTTCCCCAAGCAGAAGTTTTGAAACATGGATTGCATACTCGCAGATGAAGGAACGCATGAACTTGGAGACAAAACTGTATTTCAACCAGAAGAAGATACAGTCAGTTGAGCTGGCTCGTTGAAAATTTAATTTGCCTTTCCTCATTTCAGTGAAACTTCTGAAATGTAAAACAACAAAAGGAAAACCTTGCGTAAAGTAATGCGTTACTTTACTAGTTACTTGAAAAAAGCAATATTATTATGTAACTCGCGTTACTTGTAATGCGTTACCCCCAACACTGCTCACTAATATAGAAAGCGGCTTCATTTGTTCATTAATGAATCAGTATATTTGAACAAATTGGCTGAATGAATTATTTAAATGACTCATTCCATTCATTTATGATTGAATCAGTATGTCAATATGAAATAATCAGTTAAACGGGAGATTGGATGATTTTTGACTTTATATGACTTTTTACAATCAATTATATCTATTTTTTAATGAATTGGTTGAATAAACAATTCAATGACTCATTTATTTTCACATCCGAATGAATGAAATAGTGTTTTTTAATATTAATGATGAATGATTCAAATGACGCAGTTACCCATCAATAGTATTTGTCTCTGCTGTCATGGTGTCTTAATATGTTATGTTGTGTATGATGTTAAACCCTATGTGTATGCATATTGTCAAAGTTTGGTGTACTGAATCCTGTTGATTATTTGCTCGTATCTGAGTTGTGTATAAAAGTCGATTTCATTTTCTAACGTCTCTCTGTTTTCTCTCACTTGTAGATACCCTGCTGTCATCTGGCCATGGTGAGTACTTGAGAAATATGTTCCCGGATACAGCACTGCATGACTCTGAATGTGCCAGATCTCAAATGTGATTATTGTTTTTCAATGTTGGTCGGCAAGCATGCATGACTCTATGCGCCACAGCAGATGTACATCTTTTTTCTGAAATTCACTTAGCATACTTTCAGGTCTGTTGGCTGACACGGAGAACCCAATATTTGTTAGTGATTACTGAAGACTCACCTCTGCTCCCTCGGTTCTGTTCTGAGTTTCAGAGCTGGCACATTTTCCCAGCATGCTCGTTCAATCATTTTCGACTCACTTCGGTCAATCACCCCTCGTGGTTCTATTGTTCGGTTCACACGCGCTCGGTCTGGCTGTTTGTCAAAGATGAGGCGCTTTCCCTGGGAGTCGCTGTGTAGACAGACCTCTTTTTCATATACATTTGACTCAGCGGGGGGCAATCTTTAAAGTGTGTGTTTTTGCTATTGAATTTATGGTGTTATATATTCTCAAATTGCCTCCCATTTTTGGCCAAATGGAGCGCTGGAGGTACTGCGCATTTATGCTGGCTATAATGGACTGCGTGACCAGCATATAGTCCACCTGCAGACCTGCAAGGGCCACTGGAAAATAGCACCTGCGCTGTCCATTTCTGCTTCCATTCAGAGCAAGAGCGAGATCAGAAAGGAGTCAAAAAAAGCCTTGCAGAGTCTGCGCTTAAAGGGCAGTCCTGTCCTGAACTCGAGCTGTATATGTTTTGCACTCAAAGCACACTTGCCCACAATGCTTTGTGGAAACTAGACGTGGGACTTGGTCCGTTTTTTCCGTTTACTCTGCACTTTGCACGAGAATAGGATATGTGCAGGCCAGCAGGGTCTATAATCCAGGCCAGCACATTTTACTTTCTTTTTCTGTGCTCTTTTGTCAGACGGTAAGCTGGTACAAATAGTGTGCTGCCCTTCAAGATTTCTGCAAATGCACCATAATGGATAATAATAAGGCTAACGCAAGCGCTTTGAATAGCTTGAAAAGGATGTTAAAAAAACTCTCTGTGGACCAGAGAGTTTCTTTATTTTAGTATGTAATGCATTTTTACTGTGTTTGTATGGTGTTGGTGTAAACGAAGCAAAAGGCCATATGGTCGAAGCGATGTAGAAAGATGTTGACGACATCATCTTGACAACAGTAATGATGACGGTCACTGTTTAGACAGCAGGCATTACTCCTCTGGCTGCTTTACACAAATGCGTTCACACAAACACGCGCACACTCTATCCTCCTGTACAGAGTCATAAGTGTGACTCAAAGTGGCTAGGCCTGAGGTGTACACATTAACATACACAAAGTTAATAGTATATGTGGGTACAAGGATATATATATTTATATACATGTATACTGCAAATATTCATATTCCTGGCTGTATATAGAGGGATAAATATAAGCACACTGGCCCTGCCTGTACATGTATAAAGGAAGGGCCCAAATTTAGGTCATGGGAATAGGCTCTACTAGTACATAAATATACACAACTATGTGTTTAAATTAATTTTAATTATGTAAATAGCAATTGGGGCAGAAAATTAAAATGGGTTTGGGCAAATAAATAAATTTGGAAGTGTTTTTTTTTTGCATTTAAATAATCAAAATTAAGAGTAAATTTACAATATTACAAAATATTTATATTAATATAAAAACAGGATTTCTGTTAATTAAGGATCCTACAAAAATGTTTAAGAAGAAATCTTTCTTGAGAATCAAATTTGTATGTTAGAATTTAGCATGTTTTCTGACAACTGGTGTAATGGCTGTTAAAAATTCCGCTTTTCATTACATAAAATACATTTTTTAAACGTTTTAAAATTGAAAACAGTTATTTAAAATTGTAGCAAAATTTCTCAATATTATTTTTAGTTTATATTTAACCCAAAAGCATAAGAGGCTTTTAAAAGCATCAACAAAATCTTACTGACCTAAAGGTTTTGAAAGTTAGTGTATATTTAATAGCACAAATACTTTACATAAAAACAAAACATGCACAAAAAAAGTTTGCAGTTTAGCATGGCAGGTCACGGACAAGCTTGGGGTTGTGAGGAGGTGCGGAGCCTCATAGAAATTTGGTGACTTGCGATGCGCCTTCGCCGTTTGGTGCAGTTGTCTCTCCATAATAGCAGTGTGCTGTCTGCTGCATTTTACTCCTGTCTTTGTTAACTTCCGGAAGCACCGTTGGAATTTTCCAGCACGCTCTTTCTGACCAATCGAAAAGCAGTTTAGGGAATGCGTTCAAAGACACATCTAGCCACCAAGTGAAGCGGATGTTGTCACGTGACTGCATTTTGGTTCGTTTCAGCTGGTTTGGACCAGAGTAAACAGTGTGGTGTAAAAAGGAACATAACGGCTAGAAATAGCTACAATGTATAATTTTTTGCCTTTGGTCCGGACCAAAGCATGTGAACTATCGGACTTTCCTGGTATGAATACACCCTTAGACTCATCTGATCTTTTTGTGTCTGTGTTGTTCTTGTTTGCATCTGATCAACACATGCTCTCTTTCAGTGTAGTTTACTTGACAAGAGTCATGAATGTCAAGGCCGCAAGGCCTGTCTGAGCGCCTGTATCACCTATAGGACATGCTGGCTCTGTATAGACACAAGCACAAAGTACATTCTTTATATGGGTGTTTTTGCTGAATGTTACTCTCATTCTCTCTGTCTCTATCCTCACTGCCTCCATCTATTCTTCAGTATGAATATCGGTTGATGGCTTAAACTAAAGAAATGAAAGCAGCAAAGGGGGCGAGTGTAAGAGAGATGGAGGAATGAAGATGAAAGAGTGAATGAAGGAGAACTCGGTGTCCTTGGCCTTTGTGTGGGTCTGGATGTACTCTGCGGTTTTGATGACAGAACGCTTTACGGCTGTCAGCTTATGCGCAGCACCTCGCTGGCCAAGAGAAAACGACTCGTTTCCACTGTTCCCGTTTAAAAAAATTATTTCAGTTTGTCCTTTCATTACCACTTCTTATATTTTATCTGTAATGGTTTGTTTGGGTTAGTTTTTTGAACCCGCTGACAGTATTGTAAGATAAGACATATACAGTGTGTGTGTGTGTGTGTGTGTGTGTGTGTGTGTGTGTGTGTGTGTGTGTGTGTGTGTGTGTGTGTGTGTGTGTGTGTGTGTGTGTGTGTGTGTGTGTGTGTGTGTGTGTGTGTGTGTGTGTGTGTGTGTGTGTGTGTGTGTGTGTGTGTGTGTGTGTGTGTATGTATTTCTTTATTATTTACATTTAATATGATATGAATAAAAATCATAGTTCCTTTCTGACAGATTTGAAACGTCATTCTATTATTATTATTTTTGTATTAGTATTTGCATAATATTGAGAAAAAATGAAATGTAAAGTAACTGTTTTCTATTTTAATATATTTTAAAACTTTCATTAGTCTTTAATGCCATATGATCCTTCAGAAATCATTCTAATATGCTAATTTGGTGCTCAAGAAACATTTATTCTCATTATCAGTTTTGTGCTGCTTTATGTTTTTGTGGAAAATGTGACAGTTTTTTTAGGGTTGTTTAATGAATAGAAATTAAAAAGGACAATCTTTATTTAAATCTATTTGATTTAATTGACCCCAGACTTTTGAATGGTAGTGTTAATAGAAATAGCTGCACAAGAAGCATTACCAATATGGCCTCCAAATGACTTGCCTTGACTATGCTGTGTTTCACCTCCACTGCAAATTCTTTCCATCCATTTCTTTTTTTTTTGTCGCTCTCGTTCTCTCTAGCCCCTCACTCTTTCGCAGTTTAATTGGCGCTACCTGAGTTAGGCCTAGGTGTAATTGTTATAGTAGAAAGTGCCTTGGTCGGCTGGTTTTAAAGCCTTTTATCTGTAATCTCCCAATTGATTATGCTTTTTTCTGCCAGCCGAGCAAATTGTTCAAACCCATCAGGTGCACAGCAGGGAAAAAACAGCAAAAGAGGAGCTTCAGCTGTGCAACAGCCAAATCATAGAGCACATCGGCTAGAACATCACATTTAGAGACAGACAACACAATGCTTTTTAGTTTACACACACAGACAAATGAAACACAGATGTCTTCCTCGCTCCAAGTGTCACTGAGGGTTAAAAATTGAAAAAAGGGGAAGATTAAAAAGTGTGTAATCTGTAATTTAGAAAGAAAAAATAAAGGAAGTGTTTTTTGTCTAACTGTTAGCATGTAATTTATCAAAACATTATTTAGGCTGCAATGGATTGCAGTGAATGATTTCTACAACGTTATTGCAATTCTGCAGGCAGCTTCACATTCCACCCAACTTGATCAATATCTTATTCAGCGCGGTTGTATTTTTAATACAATACAGTAATGAATGCCGCCACCCAGGGGACTTGGCGTAACCTCTTATTCTGCATATCTGTCTCAAATGGGCCCTCCTGTTAGCCTGTCATAATGTTAAAAAAATGCCATGGTAGAAAATGCATTAGTATTGAGTATTATATTTTAATGCAACGCTAAGGAGCGAATAAGAGGAACTTAATAGCTGAGGTTAATGTGGGTGTGATCCAAAACCAGTTGACAGAAATGAAGATAGATAGCTAGAAATATACTGTTCATGCTTAGTATGCCGGGTAAAATCCCACCTCTCCGTTGGGTTTTCGCTTTCCTTCTGTTTCTCTCTCGCACACTTTCTCTCTCGCCATCTTCCCAGGAGAGCCATATCTGTCCTGCTAATAGGACCACCATTGGAGTGGCTCTCTAGTAGTCATGCAGTGAGGTAAAACGTCCAATTTGGCTGCCGCTGGTGGGAGCAGTGTCCAGACCCTTACCATCATGTTGGCATTTTGGAATAGAGATGCTGGTTGTAGATTGGCAATGACATGACAGGTGTTGTCTCTGCAATTAGGACTGATTTTTAGTGTGTGTGTGTGTGTGTGTGTGTGTGTGTGTGTGTGTGTGTGTGTGTGTGTGTGTGTGTGTGTGTGTGTGTGTGTGTGTGTGTGTGTGTGTGTGTGTGTGTGTGTGTGTGTGTGTGTGTGTGTGTGTGTGTGTGTGTGTGTGTGTGTGTGTGTGTGTGTGTGTGTGTGTGTGTGTGTGTGTGTGTGTGTGCAGGTTTTGCTTGCATTGCAAGGACCAAATGTACCCACTATGACGGTAAAACCAGAATTCACCTAAACTGTGGGGAGCAGATCCCCTTGAGGAAAAGGGTGTAATATACTGTACATATTAAATGGAAAAAGGCTTTTGTAAGGGGGGTATATTGCGAAGTTATGTAGTTTGAGGATTGTGTCTTTCAAACACCTGAAGTGAGTCATCTTATACGTTTTTTTGTGGGATTAATGAATATGTAATTTGTGGTGTGCTTTCACATGTGCACAGTAAAGACCGGTGTCAGTGCAAATGGATTAAATGGCACCGGATTTATTGCGCTGGATTTATCAATCCTGAAAGTAATTTCAGAAACGGCGACTGTGTGAGGAAATTATTGTGAGATAATACAGCAGGTATTAATGTGAGTGGTGGTGTGCACTATGCTGTTATTTTGACAGAACTAGAACTTTGAGTCTATAGGATACATACTGTGGCCAATGCTGCAGTTTTTATTTTATTTTAATAAATAATCTTCACAAACTATAAAAAAGATTGTTAGAGACCATCACTAACTTTTTTGGGGGCAGAATTGAGACTCTGTATAGAGAATGCATAGCCAAAATAGCTTTTATTTTTTTTTTTTTTTATCTGAAAAATTATATTTTAGTGAAAGAGACTACCATTTAGTGAGTGCTAAGTGCACCAATACAGTTTTATTTAGTTATATCATTTTATGAAATAAACAGTTATATAAAATTGTATTTAGTGGGAGAGACTAACTTTTAGAGAGAACATAAGGTCAGCACCAATAGTCTCGTGGTTAGTGCATTAACATAAAGTGCAACTGCGCTCGCTGGGATCCAAGTCAAGTCACCTTTATTTATATAGCGCTTTTAACAATACAACTTGTGTCAAAGCAACTGCACAATATCAAAATAGGAAAATAGTGTGTCAATAATGTAAAATGACAAGATTAAACACTCAATTTTCAGTTGAAGGCGTTTCATTATTCCAGCTCAGTTCAGTTTAAATAGTATCTGTGCAATCAGTTCGATTCCCTTCTCGAGGTCCTTTGCTGATCCCACTCAATGCTTTCTTGTCTTCTCTCTACTGTCCTATCCTAATATAAGGCATAAAAAGCCCATAGAGAGAACATAAGAGCATGACTAACATTTGTGTGATGTGCAAAAAAACTTCCTTGTGTGTGTCCAACCTACTTCAACACGTTTTTATTTGCACTATTATTTTTAGTAATTTTCACGCAATATGCTTCATAGATTTCACAAGCAAATTAGCACTCTTTATTTGGGATCTTAGTAAATCCAGCAACTATACAATTCTTAGTATAGCTCTTCAACAGAGTTTATTTCAGTTAATTGTTTGACACTCTGAGTATTTAGGGAACTGCCTTTTTAACGATTTTAAAGAGTCACACATTACCTCACATTATTTGCAAAACAGCTGCCGCCAGCCTCCGGAACGCAGAACTTGTGCTTTCTGCAAGCGCCAGTGTGTATGTGTGTGTTGGTACCATCTGCATGGGTTTGTTTGCACTGCATTTGAGTTCCAATTAAAAGCATCGGTCCTTTTGGCACCACAAGCTCCTTAAGGAAATAATCTCATATATATAAGCACAGGAGGCGCAGCAGATGGTGTGATGGAGGGTTACCACCAGTGAACTGTTACTTAGGAACCCGGATTTACAGTCTCAGTCTCAACACTGTACTTTAATTTAGCTTTCATTGAAATGGAAGATCTTCCTCTACACTAGGATGTTGTTCTTGATGAAAAGACTTAAGACAATGACACTTGTCTTTTATTATACAAAGAAGCACATTGGTAAATACATTTCACACACTTGCAGCTGCTCTGGAGCTGCACATCTGCTCTGCTGTAAGCCTGAGCTCAATATCCAGACTGGAAAAACAGTGGCAAACTACATTATGGCTATCAGCTAGTTCAACCGGGCGCAGATTCAGGAGCTAAAATAAATGTGTTGTTCTTAGGTCCTGCAGTGAGTTGGACAGGGAAGGAAAAGACGCTATTTAACTACGAGGCTGATGGATGAACAGCTTTTGGTTTTTACCTTAGAGCTAACACCTGTTCTTGCATTGGTCCAGGCTGACAGCTTTGGGCTTGACGGCACTCTGCCATGTGGACTGTTATTCAAAACAATTAATAGGACAAATTTGATAACATATGAGTGCATTTTTCCATCACGATGGAGACTTACCTTTAACTATGATATTTTCTATCCCCTAACTTTACCCCTAAACCCAACTTTCACAGAAAGTATGATTTATTAAGCCGTTTTCCTCGTCGGGATTGTTGGCGCTCCCTCAGTGCAGGTGATTTCAGGTTTTCTTTCCTTCTGGGCACATTTAGTCCTCACAATGTAGGAAAACCTGACCCATGCACACACCCAGAATTATTTCAGCTTCCCTGGAGTTGAAAGCTGCCCTGTGTTTTATTTTTTATTTGGTCAAACATCCAGTGTTATGTATGTGAATTCTATCTCATGAGATTATGAAAGACATTTCACTTAAAGTTTCATATCTATCGCAGGACATATTCATGCTTTTCATTGTTAAATAACGCAATGAACCACAAGATGTGCCACAAGGGGTCATGAATCATTTTTTTGCTTTCTGAGGTCCAAAGATATTCATTGTGCGCTGCAGGCAGGTATGTTTGGACAGCATGTTTTTTTAGCACACTGATGTTTTATATGTCAAAAGATCAAGGACAATTTGATTTCTCAATTCATGACTCATTTAAAGTGCTTTTATGATGGCGAGTTAATAATAGGCCAGTTATGGGCACTTGGGCAGCATAAAGCGGTGACAACAGCTATATTATAAAACGATCCATTAAATAATAATTCTATTTATTACATCAAATCACAAGAATAATCGCAATGATCAGTAAATAAACACCTATAATTGTTTCTTATGAATAATAATTACAATAAACAATTCTTCCGGCAAGTGATATAGTTCATTAGCCTGACTGCCGGCTGTTTGCGGTTGCCAAGCAACGTTGGAACTAGGTGCATTAATATAGAACTCAACTGGTGATGCGTATATCACCGTAAGCCTGGAATTCTATTTTGCAAATATTGTGATTTAATACAGTAGTTTTAATATAGTAGTTCCATGTGTTGGAACTGTTAGCCTTGTGTGTGTCTTATCCTGAAATAGAAAGGTTAAAGAGACCATTTAGACTTTAGGGCGAATGCTTTCACTCCATCTGTTGTTTTAACGCAGACTCGCACCTCTCATTCACTCGCTCTCTCTCACGTTCAAAGGCAGTGTAGCATTAAGGCCTATGGAGATCAACTGTGTCCAGGCAAATCCCTACACAAATTAGATAGCAAAAGCCATTATTACATCCAATGTCTTCATGGCACTCCCAGCAGTTAAATTACAACCTTTCTGCTCCTGTTCACAGTCAAAGAATAAAAGAGAAAACATTTTCATTACCGCCAGTCTGTCCCTTTTTCTCCTTTCCCTCTAGATAGGAGGAATAGGAACAAGCCCCATTTATTAGACACATAGGTGGTATCACACATGCCTGTTAGACTTAAAATAAAAGAGGAAGGGGTTGTGAAAGAGAGAGCTTTTTATAAACTGAATTATATTTCACTGATTCTAAGCATTGGGAATTCTAGCGCCGTTCTCACGCCTCAGACGGCACACACACACACACACACACACACACACACACACACACACACACACACACACACACACACACACACACACACACACACACACACTCGAAACTCTTCACTTTACTTTCCTGTCAGGTTTTGTGAAGAAAGTCATACTTCAGGTTCAAACTTCTGCTTTGCTGCTTTTGTTTAACAAGAGAAGCTCTCCACCTAAACAAATTGTCTGTCAGTCAAAAGAGAGCTAAAGCTTTATATTGTGGATAAATGTATTGAATTCTGTTCTGCGTTTTGATGCGGACCTTCTTTCATTGTGTAAACATTCAATGCAGACTACAGCGACATTTAACATCAAGCTGTCATGAGCAGTTTTGCTGTTATCATAGAAAAAACTACCGCTTCTAACTTGAATTCATTTTTAAGAAGCAAGACTATTGCTCAGCTGTTTTTATTTTTGTAGCTTTTTCAATAAAGTAGTTATGTAGCATCAACACAACTCACCTTCTGGATGTCTGTAGCTTGCCTCAGTTTTTGTCGCAGTACTTCCTGCATTTTCAGTGTTTTTTTGTTTTTAAGGGCTGTCATTAATATGAATTTTAGTGGTAATGTTTTTTGTTTTTTTTAGCTGTCATGAGCAGTTTTGCTGTTATCATAGAAAAAACTACCGCTCATTTTTAAGAAGCAAGACTATTGCTCAGCTGTTTTTAAGCAATAAAGTAGTTATGTATATTTTGTGCAACATCCTTCTGGAATGTTGCTTGTTGCCTGAGGTTGCCTCTTATTCATTCGTCATTCAGGTCACTTCAGGTTCATAAAAGAGATTCGGAAGTCTTTGTACAGTATTTTTCCTAATATTTTTGTATGGCAATAAAAATGCTGCTCATTATCAGTATTTGAATTAAGTGTTAAAATGTGAGTAAATGTAATTATTTTTTAGAAAAATATTCTAATTAATAAAATAGATTAAATAATACAATTAATAAAAATAATTAAGAATATTTAAAAAAAACATGAGATTTTATGTAGTCAGCTACATGAGGGAATATGTAGTTTATGACTATTTAAACTATATTAGTAGGTTTTATCTCAGAAAAACGCAGTTTCAAAGAGGCTTGAATTTTATTTTTAATTTGTACTGTTTTGTGAACATACTTAAAGGGACAGTTCACCCAAAAATGACAATTCTGTCATCATTACTCACCCTCATGTCATTCCACACCTGTATGACTTATTTTGGCAGTTTTGATGGCCATTGACTTCTATTGTATGGACAAAAAAAATCAGAAAAAGAAGATGCCAAAACATCATCTGTGTTCTATTGAAGAAGGACAACCATACAGGTGTGAAACGATATGAAGGTGAGTAAATGATGATTGAACTATGCCTTTAAGAATTCCACAGCTTCGTTCACGCTGGACACATATTCAGTTTGATTTTCAAATCCTGTCCTTATAATTGACTTTTTCACTGTGATTTTACAAGTTTGTTCAGACAGCGTAGTCCATTTCCAGTGTATCTACATTGGTTGCTATAGTAACAGCGTAAGCATCAGCACAATACCAAGAGACTATATAACTACTGAAAGAAGCTGTCAGTGTGGAAAGGGATGATGGAAAATGGAAAATATTGCCTTTCCTCATGTCCATCATGATATCACAAGATGAATCGGGTTTGTAAACATCAGATTTTGGCTGTAAACATTGTGGGTTTTTGCTGTGTAGTTCTAAACAAAGCCCAAGAATTTGGTCCACTGGATGCTGCCCTTTTCTTCTGATCCTTGTGGCTCAGTAGTCGACAGCGGCTGTCTCACAGATGCTGATTTTGCACGCGCGCAGATTGAAATCTCACATCTCCCCCTACCCTCGTTCAGACGCTCTCCTCCTCAGTCACGCAAACGCTCCCATCACACCGTTCCATCTGCATCACTGTCGCCACTCTCTCCCTTCATCATTTCAGTTGGCAAGTGCGCTCATACATTCATAGACTGTGTGCACGGAATACAGTGCATGAGTGGGTATTTAATATGTTGGCCGACAGATGCACTGGTATTGGCCACAATATGTTGATGTAATTGATTTTAACAGAGAACATCTCATCTTCATTCAGCTAGAAGATGACGCAGTCTACTTTCCTGGCGCACTAGACACTGCGTTTTGCACGTTTTCCATTGCTCTTATGATCTATGGCTTAACCTCTCATATTTAATTTCTTCCAGTTACTCTCCTCTTCAGATTTAGCTTTGGAACATTGATACTGAATGCGGAATTTCTGCATTCCAACCTGATTTGGCAGATTCCATTCGGAAGGGAGCCCAATTGCCTGCATTCCAGTTTCTATAATGCAGGCGAGCGTGTGCTCTCCTCTCCGGCTGTTCCTTTGGTTACGATGGCATCATCACTCATGTCTGAACGCTCTCTCTGGCTCTTGGCATTGGTGCAGTGGGCACACAGGGGTCACGTTGTGCCAGGGTAAGGCGCTACAGGAAAGCATGCCCCGCCAAAGGGCGGGCACGAGCAAAGGGGGCCCGCTGAAGCCAAGTTGTTCTGCCAGTCAGCTAGGACACTCCATCAACCTGTCCTCTTTTCAGGGCGGTTGATATCTCCATAAATGAATCATGTTACGGCTGTTCAACATCATTTATGTAACAAGTAATCTGTTACTGTTTTAATTCTATTTGCCTGTCCATATGGTAATGATTATTTTATTGAAACAATTGGTGTTGCAGGGCATGGATGAATTGCCACTAGCAAGCCTCATTAATTTAAAATAATCAACATACTGTACGTGAAATATTAAGAGAGTGATAACCAAAATCATTTTACATGTAGATTATAGGGGTGAGTCGAGATGGTTAACTGACAACTGGTTAAACAGTTTTGTTTTTATTGTTTTTTGTAGGAATACACATTATATTAATTTCATACTGGTTATATATTATACTTTTTTGTCCTCTTTTCATTTTATGTCCCTCATATTCTTATTAAATAATTTGTAATTTTTTTCTTTAAAAAAATTCTAAAAAAAATTTTACTTTTACTTTTATTGTATTTTTATATATATATATATATATATATATATATTTGTATGTGTGTGTTACAATATTTTGTGTGTGTGTGTGTGTGTATACATACATATACATGTGTGCACATATACATACTCTTTATTGTATGTACACACACTATAGACATAAAACATTTAATTACATTGATAAATATAATATTTAGCAAATCTATTTTTCATTCTGTAAACTGAACATGTATTTACATTATTGTGATGCTTTAATTTACTTGTATTATTTAAGAGGATTTATTTTTTACATTTATGCATTTAGCAGACGCTTTTATCAAAGCAACTTACAGTACATTCAGGCTATACATTTTTTATCAGTATGTGTGTTCCCTGGGAATTGAACCCACAACCTGTTGCGCTGCAAACACAATGCTCTACAACTGAGCCACAGGAACACATGTTATATTTATTTATAAATATATTTATTTATTTATACTTGAATATTTATTTATTCATTTATTTTACAGATAATAGTATTATTTTATTTATATGCCACCATGAAAATAATTATAAAGTATATAAAAAAAATTGGTTTTGGCCTAATCCTTTTGTTATGTTCTTTTCTTTTTGATTTTCTTTTATTTTAAAACCATTGTTCCACTTTTAAAAATGTTATTCCAAGACCTCTATTCTTTCCCCTTTCCTTTCTCTGTCTAGATGTTTTGACCAAAAGGACAAGTCATGCATAAAGCAGGTAAATCCAAAACTAGCCTAATTATATACTTTATTTTTGGCAACCAATCCAGTGGCTGATTTTGAAAATATCCAGTTTTGTGCATTCCTAGCAGACAGGCCGGCCATGCTCTATTTTATCTCTCAGAACTTTGATAGATGAGGCATACGATTACACCGCAACTGTTTATAGTCTCCTGTGAGATACTCATTTGCCAGCTCATTTCCAAGCTCATGCTTTTTAAGGTAACACGAAATTTCCCTCTCTCAATTAACAAACATCAAAGTGATATGCTAAAGTGATATTTGACCACTGTATCTCATTTCAAAGGGCAAGCGTCCGCACACGTGCACGTTTCACCATCTGGTTTCATTTACTTTAGAAGCCTTTCCCTCCTCCCTTGTGTATCTACAACCCGATAAACATGTGGTCAGTACTCCTCGACTCTCCTCTCTTCTCCTTCAGCCTGTTTGAAGTTCCTCTTCAAGCTCATCAAAGATTCTCATTTGAGATACAAAGAGCCCTCCCTCTTGTATCATCCAGCCCGGTTGCTTTTGGCCACACTGGCCTTCAGGGGCAGAGGCGAATAAAAGAAGAGCTGACCGCACGTTATTGTCCGTTTTCCTCGACCTTGAAGAAATCGAGAGGTCCTGATCTCCCAACGTGGAAACTTGTTTATCAGAAATCAATAGCCATTTTCTGGCCTTTTCAAGACCAAGGGCTTGGTAGAAGACTTTGCGTCGGTGGGGGAAGATATAGCAAACGGACGGTAGCATAGCATCTGTGCATCCTTCTAAAAGGCCGGTTGATTTGAAATTAAGTCTCGCCTCTTCATTATGGATAACACAACTCTTTACTCAAGGCTAATGCTTTAAAGAGGGGCAAAAGTTCAGAAGAGTGCACCGACCGTGCCTGTTTTGTTTTGTCTGCTTAAGCGCGTGGGTGTTTGTGTGTGTGCGTATGGTTCGAATTTACACTTAATATGCTCCATTTTCATGTAACAGGCTGGCATTCAGTGGTTTTCCCCTTAGAATATTACTCCAACTTTGAACTGAGTAAACACAGTAATCGCCATTCACCTAAATGCATTATGGGTATGAAGGCCGTGCTGCACCAATGGCCTTTGCTGGCTGCGGTGAGCTCAGCTTAATCTTCCTAATGTCAGGGATGTTAAAGAATAGATAATGAATCCTCAGGGTGCTGATTCAGTGGAAATGAGCTTGACAATATGGCTGCCTTGTGTGTTAAATGAACACAAATAGAGCAAGGACGTCCAGCCTTCGGTGTATAATTGACCACAGTGTGTGGGCATATGAATGTACTTCAAAAAGACCCAAAAGATCAGCCTAATGAGCATGAAAACTAGCTCTTTTTTTGCATGGATAAATTCAATTCTGAATAATAAGATGGTGGACGGGTCATTAATAAAGTATCTGTTGACCTTCTGATCACAGGGCCTGCAGGAGGATCCATTGTCTCTCCATCTGCCTGTTTCTGATACTTTGTTGTTTACTGTGTTTAGGCTGAAATAAACTACATGACTTCTACCAAGTTTTCCGCCCTGATTTACAGTCCAGACGAGTTGATTATAGTTGCCGAAAGTCTGAGCCATTCTGCAGATTTGAGTTGACACATTTTACAGAAAATCCCATAGTGTATGATGAACACAGCTTCAGACTATCACTGCATCCAAAATCACATAATGTCTAGTAGGTACTAGGGGTGTAAATCGGATGGTTCGTCACGATACGATACGATATCGATTCTAATACCCAGTGATGTGATATTTGCAGATACCTCAAAAAATTATATGATTCGATTCAGGATTATCGATCGACATATCGATATTATGATATTATATACCTATTTTAAACAACCATCTACTTTTTAAACTCGCAAATGCAACCAAAATATATAACATGAACATTTATCTAAAATTTTCACATCCTGTACCTCAATTCACAACAAAAAAATAGGCCTACACTTTTTTATTTTTTTTATATATAATAAAGAAAATAAACTATTGGAAAATCAATTCTGTCTGCTATGGGCTAGGTGCTAAAAATATTTTCTACAAATAACCAAATTACAAGCAATAACAGAAAATAAATACTATAGAACAAAGACACAAGTTCAATAAACTGTGCTTTTCAGGTTTTTCAGCTCAGTCTAAAATACATTTTCAGGTACGCTACAAAATGTTTAAATGTAAAATAACTGCATAGTCTTCACTGTATAAATTAAATATAGATTCGTCATTTTTTATGTTACAAAAGATATTTAGTCAGGAGAAGTGAGCTCTTGTATTTTTCTTGTATTTTTCTATATTTATTAGCCTATTACTTTGCTTTCACTTTAAAAACGAAAGCACGGATTTAATATACTGATACACATGCAATTTCTTTCTCAACTGTTTATGTTAAGACATATGCCTCACCAACTGCGTTTACTAGGATATTCGCCAAAACGCGCATTTTGATGTATTCATTCATCCATGCACAAAAAAGCAGAAGAGAGCTCAATTTAGTACTCGCGCGCTGCCGACGCAGCTGCTGTCTGTGTGTGTGCGTGCGCTTCAGATGAGTGCACAGAAAACTTCTCGCACAGCACTCGACTGTTCCGCCAATAATCAATGAATCGTTACACCCCTAGTAGGTACTACATTTGGTTTGAAACTTACGTTGCAACCGTTAAAAACAGGATGTTGTTTGTAGTATGTATGTAATCAGAGGTAGCCTGCCATGTGTCATGTGACCTACAGTATCAGTTTCGCTGCTACACTGCCATTCACAAATCCTCTCCCGTGGCCTCATGGGATAGTAAAGTGTCCATCAAATATATAACTATAAGGATAACGTTAAACATAGTTGTTAATCATTCTAAATTTAAAAGAATAGCAGAGTCTATGCCACAACTATATCAATAATGTTAATAAACCAATCAGAATCCATCCTGCTTGAAAGAACTTGAGCGCTTAAAGCGGTAGACGACATAACTGCAATGTGTGCTCATAATAAACAAACTGCTATCATCCGTTGATAAGGTCTCTAATATAGTTATCGTAATAGTCTTCATCAGTGTTAGGGAAAGTTACTTTTAAAAGTAAAGCATTACAATATTGCATTACTCCCTTAAAAAAATACAATTACGAGCCCTTTCAAAAGTGAAATGAATACACCTCAGGCTGAAGGAAATTCACCTCACGTCTGTACTAGGGGTGGGAGAAAAAAATCAATGCATCGCGATTCTCTCTCCAACGATTCTGGATCGATTCTGAGCTTAGTTTTTAACCAGATGTGCGATGATGCTGAGTTTGCTTTAGAAATAGCCGTATTCTGCGGCAGTAAATCCAAATATGTAAATGTAAAATGGGAAGTCAAAAAATCAACAGGGGGGGTAGACAGGGTACTGGTCGGATCGTCGGAATCTGAATCGCGGATCGGAAATTCATGTTCATTCCCACAGTAGAGACAAATTACATGAAGAATATGACGCAGGATTTGAAAGTTCAACACTATTCAGCAATAAAAAAAAATGTAACACAAATGTGTCATTTTTGCTTATTAGTACAGTTGAATTGGATCATCGAAGGTCAGTAGCAAAGACATTTGTTAATAAAATGGGATTAAATGCATAGGCTAAATTATATTTGTCTTATTCAACATATTTAATTATTGCAGGTTTGTATTCTGAGTTTGCATTTGACTTATTCTTTTTCAGGAATACTGAATCTGTTTTGTGCAGGTGAGATGAGGAAATGCATGTTCATATGTTACCCTGGACCACAAAACCAGTCTTAAGTTGCTGGGGTATATTTGTAGCAATAGCCAAAAATACATAGTATGGGTCAAAATTGTAAATTTTTCTTTAATGCCACAAATCATTAGGATATTTAGTAAAGATCATGCTCCAAGAAGATATTTTGTAAATTTCTTACCGTAAATATATCAACATTTTTTCATTAGTAATATGCATTGCCAAGAACTTTATTTAGACAGCTTTAAAGGTGATTTTCTCAATAATAATTTTTTTTTGCTCCCTCAGATTCCAGATTTTCAAATAGTTATCTCGGCCAAATATTTTTCTATCATAACAAACCATACATCAATGGAGCTTATTTATTCAGCTTTCAGATGATATGTCAATTTCATTTATTTGAAAAAGTGACTCTGATATTTCCTTCTAAATTAAAAAGTAATGCATCACTTTACTAATTACTTTAAAAACAAAAAAGTACTTTGATTATGTAACTCGCATTACTTGTAATGCGTTACCCCAACACTGGTCTTCATAGTTATCGTTCTTGTTGTAAACGGGCCTTTAGTTGTAGATGAGGTTATGTGCCTTGCTCAGTGGTAGTGTTATTGGTGTTGTTCTGTCCTTGTCGGTTCCAATCTAAACTTTGTAGGATGTCTGAAAGGTCAACAGGGGATCGGAGATGCTTCATTCTTACCATGAGATCACTACAATGCACCTTTTATGGGGTAATTGTCGATTGAAGCGGTCCATCTCTCGTGCAGGATGTTTGCAGCACTGATGATAAGGACCTTCTTGCCAAACAGCTAAATAATGATATTGTGTCTGAGTGGGAGACAGAGACAAAGAGATCAGCTCCGTGTGAGAGACATCTACCCGTAGGTTATGCACATAAAAACAAGCACAAACGCGGACCAAAAATTGCCTCGCATCAGCAAGTCAGTAGATAGATGATACAGAGGATGGAGAGCTGTTTCTTTCCCTCCAGCTCTCTCCTATCTCTTAAGATAACTGTGCGACAGGTGTCTTTACATCAGGAAGGAATGATGAATGGCTCTGTTTCACTCTTTCAAGCCTAAGCAAATCCAAAAGAACAGAAGAGTCTCTCCGCAATCGCTGTGGCAGATGCTGTCACTCACTTTTCCATGGCAAAAACTGTGAATGTACACAATTCTTAGATAACCATATTTGTGTCCAAATAATTAACTTAAACAATTAACAATTAAAGAATATTATAGGATGATCTTAAATATTAAAACACATTTTATCAAATTTTTATTTTTAATGTATTATTTACATTTTAAGATCATATATACTATTCCAAGTTAATTGTTTTGATAATTAGTTATTATTATATTTAGTAATAAATAATAATATAATATCATTATTATCATTATTCATTTTACGTCTTTTAGAACATGCCAATATACAGTATGCAAGTACAGAAAAACTTTAAAATAACATAATATATCTAAATTATTAAAGACATATTATTTTAATTATATTTTATATATTATTAATATATTAATTTATATTTTATTTAGAGACAATTTTTTATACAAATTATTTTAATTTTTAAAACATAACTTTTGGCATGTATGTAATATATGGATTTTAATTTATACATTATTATTATTATTACTACTATTAAATAATTTATTATAGCATGTTTTGTTTAATTTTTATACGTTTTGAAAAAAATAAATAAAGAAATGCCATTTAAATTGCCTCACACTGTAAAAATAGAAAACAGTTGTAAATAAAACAACGATCACGGGAGTATGTTTTACAAGAAAATACTATTTCAGTTTGTCCTACTGTTTAATTCAGTGTGTTACTTGCTGTTCCTTTGTAAATGTATGTGATGTATTGTAAATGTATTTGCTAGCAGTTTCTGAGTGAAATTTGTTCTACACCAATTCATTTACTTTAATTTTTTTACCTTTTCAGAAAACAAAGAACGGGTCTTCTGTGCCCTTTGGATTCATAAAAGCTTTATGAAACCTAATAACATAATACAAATACAAGTATTCTTCAAAAAATGTTCATTGATTTTAAGGGCTGCTTGTGTCAATTAAAGACTTAACATGAAGGACCACTGGAAACATAGTTATCATTATGCACAACAAGCACCTCTAAAATGTCAGCGCTAATCATTTACTTAGACAGAGCATAATGAGCTGACATTTGGCATGGAGGTAGGTGGGATTAATGCTGCTAATAGCTAAATTAATGGTCCTAAGAGTCTGACTCTTAGAGATCCCAAAATTAGCTTGATTTCTTGAGAAACACTTATTATGGAAACAGGATACAATTAATCAGAAACGCTAGAGCGCTACGGGCCATGACATATATGGGCACTCTCAGCGCCCGCATAGACACACTCGTGCAAGCACAACGCTGTCTATCAACCGTATGGCCTGTTACACATACTGTCCTGTTGTTGGTCTCTTTTAAGCCCAGTAATGGTGGCATACTCTACAGAGGGACTGTAAATTCAACTTTTCAGTCAAGTGAAATGTCTAAATGAGACATGCTTTTATTCGTCACTCTCACCAGGCTGCCTTAAGATGTGAATGGGATGATTTACATCGTGTGCTAATTAACAGCTTTAGCATTTGGATGGTCTCCAGCACTGCGGAGCAGGAGTAGAACGTGAAAGAGAAAATGTCTGTAGGTGTGAGGGATGGAGAGAAAGAGAGAGAGAGAGAGCAGGATGTAAGAGAACATATGCTTATGTGCTTACTGGTGTGCAGCAGTGCGCTAATGACTTAACTTCTCCGTTGAGACACCACACTCACGGGGACGTCTGTGTATGTCTCTGTGTATGTGTGTGTGTGCGTGTGTGTTCCAGACTGTGTTCACTGTACTGACTAAGGCTGTGGAGCATATTGAGGTCACATTCTGTGCATGTTTAGGTGTTCCAGATGTGTAAACAAATGGGTGGAGGGTTGGAGAAGTTCACTGTGTGAGCACAATTTTCTTGACAAATTGCCCTCCCACAGTGGATTTTGTCCTAAAATGGTGTAGCAGTGTTGGTTAACATGACACATGCCTATAATGGCCAGTAAGTTTTTTTTTATATATATATATATACAATAGTAAAGCTGTAATATATATTATTACAAACTAAAATAACTGCTTTATAATTGAATATGTTTTAAAACGTTATTTATTTCTATGATGGCGAAGCTGAATTTTCAGCAGAAATTACTGCAGTCTTCAGTGTCACATGATCCTTCAGAAATTATTATAATATGTAACCCTGGAGCACAAAATCAGTCTTAGGTAGCATGGGTATATTTGTAGCAATAGCCAACAATACATTGTATGGATCAAAATTATAATTTTTATGCCAAAAATCATTAGGATATTAAAATAAAAGATTATGTTCCATGGATATATTTTGTAAATGTCCAACCATAAATATATTAAAACTTAATTTTGGATTAGTAGTATGCATAACTAAGGACTTCATTTGGACAACTTTAAAGGTGATTTTCTCAATATTTAGATTTTTTTGCACCCTCAGATTCCAGATTTTCAAATAGTGGGATCTCGGCCAAATGTTGTCCTATCCTAACAAACCTTACATCAATTAAAAAAATGTAACCTTATGCCTGGTTTTGTGGTCTGGTAGTGTGTGCTGTCATAAAAATGAAATAAATATGTCAGGTTTTTATTGTTTGTTTGTTTGCATGCATGCTTAGGACTGTGCAAGTTCTTGTGGTGCCACCAGCCAATCAGATTGTCTGGACACCATTTTTTATGGATTCAGAAATGAGGCATTTATAGCTCAGGTGATTGGCTCAAAAAATATGTTCCCATAAGCAAAGATGCCAGCTAGCAAAATAAGTACTTCCTTGGAGGCATGTGCCAGCTGAGCAACTGCCATTAATGATGAATAAGAATGTTGACGGGAATGCTACTGTAACTGAGTTTTCCTATATGTGTTTTACATCGCACAGGATACCACAGCGCCGTAACATCCTCAAATATTCAGCATTTTTCAGTCAATATTGTTTTTTTTGTTTTTTTTTTGCAGATTCTTCAACATTTGATTGCGTCCTTATGTTCCACAGATGAAAAACAAATTATTCTGCACTTTTCGGTTCACGCAACTCTCTGCAAGTTCTTAGCTAATGAGTTCCTGACAGAATTCATTAATTGTTCATTATAATAAATTAGTCCTGTAGCTGTTGTCTGACTTTGAGGAAAGCATATTCTAGTAATATTTGGTTGAATGCTTCTCAGAGTCTGACCATATGTTCTTTTTTATTCAAATATTGCATTGTGGTGACCTTTAGGGCTGATGTAACATTGCGGTTAGTTCGTTGTTGGAGTTGAGAGAGTTTTAAGGTCAACCCGTTCCCTCGACTCACAAAGTGTGGGTTCTTTTTGTCTACCTGGCTTTCTTCAACCCCCATTCTTTTTTTCTCTTCACTTTTCAGTAGTCACCCTTCTTGTCACTGCTTTCTTTACATCTCCAGTCCATTTCTCATTCCGTTTCACTCATCCGTCCTCAATGTTAAACTTGCAGCTATTTCTGTCTTTTCACTCTTTTTTATCTCATTCTTTCATGTCAACCTCATCCTCTCTGTTTCCCTTGCCTGTCACCGAGCTTGAAACGGCTGATGCGCGTGTTAGCCGCCATGGTACTCATATTAATAATTTTGACCTCTGAGTTGACTGAGATGTTACAGAGAAATAGTATTTGTCAGTAGATTACATAGGTTGTATCTCATTCCTTCCTTGGTGACCTGAAAGCAAACAGAAACGGCATCATCATAGCCGCTAGTGTAGCCATTGCCTTCCATTCTTTCTTTCTTAAGGTCATATTGTTACATTTTTTAAAAGGTTATGGTGAAGATAGAGCGAGTGTGAGACAAAAAGAACGTTGACATTTGTACGCATTAGTGGAACATTCTCGATGGCCGGAAAGAGTCGTGAGCATGCTGTGCGCCTGTTCCTTTTCATCAATTTGAGATCTGTCTTCAGTTTTGGAGCCTTTTTTATTACTGTTATTATTTTTTATTTTTCTCGCTCTGCTTTTACAGGCTGCAGATAATCACTGTAATTCATAATGGCATCTCCCATATGGAAGCTGTCATTCAAAGTGCTTTGGGGGCCGCCATTTAAATTTAATGGGAAAATATGGTCATGCATATTGCTAAACCCACTCATTGATTATATAATACATTTAGACAGAGCTTTCAACTTTTTTTTTTTTGCTTAAATGTATCCTGTTATACATCATTATTGTTCCTTCGTTCTGGCTGTACATACATTTCCTGTTACTTGTAGGAAAAATGTACAGTAGGCTACAAAAGGTCAAAACTGAGAAGCAAGATAAGTATAATCAACAATAATATGGCATGTTGAGGTATGATGCTTAGTCATAAAAAGTGTCTATTTTTTTATTGGAGCTATGCACTTGACTGTTGGAATAGGTACATTGAAAGTGAAGGTCCAGGAAAGTGATTTTCTACCACAAGGCGACATATTTGTTTTGTACTCTGCAAAAGCTCAGCGCAATCCCACACGCTTTCCCTCAAAGCTCTTGAATAAATACTTGCAGATCTGTTTGATTGCACTGTTTACATCCATGGCCGTGCTCGTCCTCTGCGTAAGTGGCACAAAGAGCCCTCGCATAACGCCGGAGATAGCCGTGACAACAATGACCATAATACACTCACACAAATCCACTGCTGCATGTTGTTAAACAGAATTAAATCCTGTTCATATGGGGATTATATAGTTTGGACCATCTTTCGATTTTAGCGGGGGAAGTCAATAACACTTGACGTGCATCTCCTGCACCTCCAGGAGATGATTTTTATACGGTTGGTAATCTTACTTATTGAAGGAACTCTGCTAGATCAAAGTTTGTGTTTGTCAGGGTCATGTAATGTTTCTTTTAGGATTAATATCAAATTTGTTTTGTTGGTGGATGTTATAGTTTATGTAATCTATAACGCATTCCATATAGGCCGATTGTATCAACATCCACCTTGAATTAATGAAGGACACAGTGTGAAGGATTCACAGTGCAGACGGTGAGGTTGTCCGCACTAGTGTGTTTTTCACCTCTACTCCCGTACTGAGTTCTGATCATGGAACTATTCAATTTTAATGAGACAGGAACTCTGCTGAATTGAGAGGTGGGGATTGTTGTGGTTGCTTAAGTCACTTCACGCATTTCCTTTCCCCCTGCTGTACTTCTTATCTGTGTACTATTTATTCCAATTCCATTTATCAAACCTCTCTCTCTCACATACACACACAGTTGCATCCCCCCCCCCCCCCCTTATTTTAGCCTCCAAGCCTTTCTGGTGATAAAATTTGAGTTCCCTTAGCTTCAGCCATTATCAAAGCAACAGTTTTTTTTCAACTTATCATCTCTCTCTCAGTTGCTTTTTCACTACCCATATTTTTTTAGAACGTCTGATCTTCAGTCCCACACATGCTGCAGCTCATTACTCTGATTTGGCGCATCTTTGCATAAACACTGTTGGGCGCCAATGACGACCTCATTTAAGGGCAGGGACGTTTTGTCCAAATGCTGTCTGACAGTGTCTCCTTTAAAAGATTGAACAAATGAAATAATATATATATATTGACACTTATTTTTCTAATTTAGCAACAGCGATACCAGAGGATAACGATTGAGATGAAGGTTGCGTCTTTTGACCTCCCTTTGGGATCATTGAGTTCTTACTGAAAACCTTAAATATGGTGTGAAATATAGGTGAAAGGGCATGTGAGAGAAGGGAGTGCTTCTGCATTGCTGTGATTGGCTGATTACCGTCAACACAATAATGCCTGTCAATCATGCATGCATATGGTCCCCAAAATGGCTTTAATGTTTTCAACTGCTCCAAATGGACAGACTAATTGCAAAGTAAACATCTCCAAATATAAATTATCTTGAAATTATTTGAAATGATGGTTTGTGAGTGAGCCTTTTTGTGAGAAAAAATAATCAAACAACATCCATCAGTAGCAAACAACAAACAGAAACTAAGCAAATGTGCTTGACACTTTATCATAGTTCTTATTTTTCAAACAATGTTTTAGATGTGGGTAAACGCAACAACTGAGACATTTATTCATAAATTTAAATACATGTAAATTTGTATTCCATATAATATGTTTTGTTAATAAAGCAAAATCATACAAGAAAGAGTGCTGTTTTGTTGCATATCAAGTTAGTTCCAGTACTCGAATTTGATTGGCCAAGTGGGATTCCAAAAATATTCATTACTATTTGTAATTGTTCATCCAGGCTCACACTACAGGAGTTTTAAAATCCCAACCGATTATGAAATCTGGTTGCAGCACACACATAAGGAGAATCTTTGCAGATTATCTTCCCTCAAATCTTAAACACACTACAAGATTTGAAAATCGTGGCGCATCACATACTACAAGATATTATTAAGATGATCATGCCAGAGGGAGCGCCTCATGTGATCTCACGCAGCAGATTGTCATTGATATTTCACTGATGTTTACACATGTAAGCTAGTGTGCTAGCAGCTTTCTGCACTCACCCGGTACATCCAAAACTGAGGCGATTCCTCCCCAGCGCTTCTCTTTCTCCTTACGGTTGTGATACATTCTTGACACATTATACAGACAGTCATGTTACTACAAAACGTCAAGAAGCAGTTTCCTCCATCTCCACAATCCAACAGAGCACTGTACAGCAGCTGTTTTGCAGTCACGCATTGGCTATAGTGAAAGTACTGACGTAATCATATAGCCGTCATCATCCTGATTTAAATCTTAAATATCAAACATGTTTGATATTAATCGGGGAGGCCCCGATTTGTTTGCGAGCAGATCAGGAGGGGCAAGATTCGATCTGTGAACGTCTCACATTACCAGATAATCCACGCCGAACATCGGAACCGATCGAGGTGCTCGACAAGGTTTTTGCTCCGATTCTCGGAAGGGGGAAATTGGGGCTAAATCGGCGCTAAAAATCCTGTAGTGTGAGCCCGTCTAAACTCTTTCTGCAGGTTACATCAGAACTTGGTGTCTTTATGAGTGAGACATTGAAATATTTACTCCAATGATTCCCTCAAAACACTGATTCATTCTTGAACCAGACCAGTGACTGAGTCATTGAATCATTTACTCAAACAATTAATTCAAGACAATTACTCATTCAGGAAAAAAGTAGCAATACGGAGTCGCTCGGTTGATTCTCTTTTGACTCTTTTTGAACTGCCTTTGTTGGAAGAGCAAAAACAGACAAAGTGACTGGCAATATTGTGTCTAAAATTACTTTTTTTATTAAGCATTTATATAAAAGCAATACTGATCATACTCACACTGTTGATCTGGTTATCATATTACATTCGAACTGATATTTAGAACAACAGCTTGTGGCCGTTTTGTTTTGTTGTTTTTTTGCCAAGGAAGCCAAAGCATCAAGTTTTGTATACATACTGCATTCCATATGTATATAACCCAGACACTTGTGTTAAAATGAAATGAAACTAAATATGTTACACTAAAAAAAACAAAATCCAAACAGGAGGTTTGCTTTATTTCAGAAGACCACCACATGGCACTATCGAAGGGGCTTTGGTCCTGTGACGGAGCTCTACCGAGGGGCCCTCACAACAAAAGAGACAACTAACTACTGTCTGCCACAGATAAGCGGCATCTCTGCTTTTAGCGCCTTTTTAACTATTTGCATTTTGGTTACCTCACCAGGCTCATATGAGCGTGTCATGAGTGTGTCACTCCGACTGTGTTTGGAGTCTCTCTAGCCTGCTGACATCTAAAGGGAACACCGTTCTTAGCTTACAAATCTGGCCATGCTTATGAAGTCTCACAGGAGGAGGTTTATGGCTAGCGACAGAAGTAAACCCGCTTATGACGTACACTCCCATGCGGGGGGTCTCAGGTAGCCTCCCTCCCCTGCTGTCTGACCATATCTTCAACCAAGTGACAGGTGTTTGGACGAAGTATGTGCTCTCTCCTTCTTTCATGCTCGTGTAAACTATCCTTCTGTCAGATTTGAAAAAGACGTTCTGACTTCACCGTGGCTTTATTTTGCCTTCCTCCTTCTTAATCTGAAGCAACAGATAGTCAGCCATCTCCACGTTATCTCTGAGCTGTTTCCTCATGAGGAGAAAAACAGCCCAGAGGAGATGAGGCAGACAGACTGTTATAGCTAAAGCTCGGCTGGATACCTCTCACATCACCAGAGAGACATGTGGTGCATATACAACTTACTAAGCATTTTCTTGTTGACAGTGATAAAAGTTCAGAGTAGTTTTTTTTTTTCTGGGAGTAAAGCGAGGTTCGGGATGGGTATGGGAAGAGGTTGGGAGCCCTGACAAATGGTAGTTGTGCGCTGACATTCAGTGGGATTGGTTTCTATGCGTTCGGAGCTGTTCAGGGTCTGTTTTGACGATGGGTTTTTTGCGGAGGTTTTGACAGCCCCTTTGCCAGCGGTCTCACTTGTCGACGATGAGGTGCATTCCAGCAACATTAAGGAGACAAGATATCGACCACTCTCACTGTCTCAGAAATTTTTTGACACTGTTTCAGTCTCCTGTGTGAGTAAACCTCCCTGCTCAGCTCTATACGTGAGTAGACAAACTCACAGGAAATCATATACACTCCGTTTCACAAGCTGTTGCGGGGAATCAATAGCTGTGTGCATTGTTTTAATGCCAGATTCATTAGAAGAATCATGTAAATTAGGTAATGCTGATAGACTAAGGTGCGGACATATTTACTGGTATTTGGGAAATTTTCATCAACAAAATCCAGTAATTTCGATAGGAATCCAATCGATCAAAAAATGTTGTGAGAGGGAAAATTTCTCAACAATTAATATGCTGTGTGTTCATGTTGTTCATGCAGAGTCACCACTGTGACCAACAGAAAGCTTGCTTGATTTTGAAAGCGACTTCTGTGTGAGCTGCATACATTGCAACACTATTGACAATAAACAATTTACCTTTTTTGGTGGCAAAATTTAGCTAAATTTTGACTGCACCTTTACAGGTCGATTCTGTGGAGGATATGTAGCAGAATACTGCGATATGGTGTACTTTTTTTTTATTTGGGGCCCTACCACTTCACTCTTTATAAATCAGAAAGAGTTTTCGTCTACATCGCAAGACTGAATAGAAGCTGTTATAATATTCTTCTCCATCATTTGATAAGATATTGCTGTCACGATCAATAGAAAATGTACACAAACATCTCTTTTAAAAGGCAGCAATTGCACCAGGTTGTTTTGAGAACAATCTATAATGACGCTAATTTACATACATGAAAGGAGGCAAGTTTGCACTAAAAATAATAATAATGCATTTAAATTCGGTTTAAACTTCAGTATGAGCAGTTTGTGAATAAGATGCAGGATTTTGCATCGGCTTACTAGCACTGGTGCAAAAATTCACTTATCCCTAATATTCCCTTGAATTTACAGTAAAAAATGGCAGCTGTGGTTGCCAGACATCACTGTAAAATAATAATCATTATAAATGTTTCCTATATTATGGCATGCCGCTATGTTTTCAGAGTTATAACCATATATTGTTGTAGTGTTATTGTCGCGGTTTAGGTGCTGTGCACACACAAGTGTCACACACATGAAGACGAAGATTAGAAGGGGATAAAGATTTTAATAAGACTCACGATG
Source organism: Ptychobarbus kaznakovi (assembly GCA_027422405.1). Classification (NCBI taxonomy): domain Eukaryota; kingdom Metazoa; phylum Chordata; class Actinopteri; order Cypriniformes; family Cyprinidae; genus Ptychobarbus; species Ptychobarbus kaznakovi. Next base: position 10,935,073 of record CM049795.1, on the reverse strand, counting down.
GGGAAGTTCAGCACGCACGCACACACACACAGGGTAACATCAACAATAACCGACAAACTAGAACTCAAAGGACAGGAACAAATATAGGGCAGATAACGAGGGGCTGACAGGTGGACATAATGAAGGTGATTAACTTATAATTAGACAATGAACTAATGAGAACAGGAACAGAACCAAATATGGGCAAACAGGAATGGAATACAGGCAGAAGACAAAACTTAAGTCCAGTGGGTTGTGACAGTTATATGTAGATGTTAGATGTGGTGTTAATATACAAAAGAAGTCTTAAAATAAAATATTAAATGAATGAAAATGAATGCGGTTATGAAAATACTGATAACCATCAAAATAATATAGGTGGTACAATGGAAAGAAAGCTTGAGTGGCCTAAAAAATATCCACACTGTAGATTTTTAGTTTAGTCAACTTGAAATTTTAAGTTACTCAATGTTAATTGAAGGGACAACTGGAATATTTTAATTGAATAAACTAAACATTTTAAGTCAGCGGGGTGCAAATTATTTTAAGTTGAAACAACTATTTGTTTTTGTTTGTATTTTTAATTATTAAGTGCAATAATTGTGTATACAGTGCACAGGGTCATACCTGCAAAGACAAAAAAACATCAGTGTAACACACAACACTAAAATAAATCAATAAACGGTAATGAATTAACTGAAAATGGAACACAAAACGTCTTAATAATATACATTCCTAATAACAAAATTGCGAAGAAACAAAATTCTATAAAATAAAATGAATTGTAAAAAAACAAGATCATGTCTTGTGTCAAGTTAATGTCCTTTTTCTGTTTTTCACTGTGCATTCTATGATAATTCATAGTTTTTACGTCCAAAAAGTAATATTAACCATTTACAGTTTTTCACTGTATATGGCACGGTAACTTGCAATGAACAATGATGTAGTTAGTTGGCGTGGCGTAATGGTTAACGATAGGTTGTAGGTTCAAATCCCTCAAGGAGTGATCCATGAGCTCATTGCCCTCTTCAGCAAGGCACTTAACCCCAGTTTACTCTAGGGGGATTGCCCCTGTAATAAGGCTACTGTAAGTCACTTGGGCGGTATGCTACATATCTACATAGTTATTCTTCAAAATGTTGTACTTATATCAATTCAAATTGTCATATCCAGAGAAGAAGCCATCTTGTATAGTATTTTCTTGCTTTTGGCTTGCAGTGACCACTGTGTTAGGACAGAAACATTAATCATGTACGCTAGGTCTGCTGCTTAATACTGCGCTAAAACCTGCTTAACATTTTGGCTCTGAGGATCTTCAATTTTGTGTTCTTATCTCCAAGGCCACGGCGCAAAAGGCATTTGAAATATCTGTGACCCGTGATCATTCAATCTTCTCTATCCACCTCTCCGCACAGCACCTGCAAGACATGAAAAAGGGATAAAAGGAACATGCAGCTGTCAGCCAGGATCACGTCCAAGTGTGTGCGTCACATTCTCTTTTTCTTTTCCACCCACCTAATCAGAGGCAGATAAGAAATACTATTTCCTTATTTTGTAAAACTGAACTCTAATGGATTTCATTAAACCATCTTTAAGGTTTAAAGTGAAATTAGTTTCTGAATAATTCATTGAATAAATAATGGAGATTACGATACTTTGATTAACAAACCGTGAAACATGTCAGCATTTCATTTCGGGCTCCTGTATTCCTTGCAGTGGTTGACTGTTGTAACCAATTACAAACATTTATATTGTGTGCGCATGAATCAGAGCGAAAAAGCAAAAATTAAAAGCATCATAATTCAGAATAATTTCGGATTAGCTAGATATCTCCCGTTCACTTGCAATGTAGATGCTGTATCATCCAATATAATGAAGTGAGCAATAAGACAAAGCCAGAATAATCAACATGACGCAGAGTAAATGAGAGATTTATTGTGCATTGCAAACAGCTTATTTTATGATAATGGGAATGTTAGCAAGAGTTCTAAACTGCACACATACAGTTGGTGAGCTCCAGTGGAGCGTCCAATAATTTTTTACGGGGTGGCCAGGAGGGGATAGTAAACATATTTTGGTGGCAAACCAGAAAGGCTGTTGCAAGCTATGCAGCTTGTAGTTTTGTAGATTTACGTTTAGGATAGATGTCAACAAACCATGTGATACTAAGTAAAAATGAGTCAACAATAGAGAATTTGCCAGTTCCTTATAAAATATAGTAACTTATTTAATAATAATAATAATATTTTTTATCATCATTAATAGTAAAATATATTTTTTATAAACTAGATATTTTTAATAAAACATAGTTTTTTTAAAAAAATAAGCAAAATAAAGGGTCTGTATGATCTAATGACAAGGCATTATACAATATACTGTAGATAGTTTAAAAAACAGCTTGTTGAAAATAAAATAAAAATTTGACAAAAAAATAGGTTGCCGGATCTTAGAGGTGTCCTATCTTTATTGACAGTGTAACACGACAGCATTTAAAACAACTTTCAAATTATTTCACTATTTTCAAATGTGATATAGTACAGTTGCCGTATATTTTCTTTTATATATTTCAACGAAAACTCTTTTAATTGAAATTAATGTAAAAATATGCTATGATCAGCCCTATAGTAAACCACTTTACCTTTTCCCGCATTTCAATCCAGTCTTTTAATATGTAAGACTCATCTATAACTGCAGTGATTTAATAGGCAAATTAAAGGCTGTCTAGCTCATTGGATTGGCCAGGGATATATATATATGCACGTATTAATGTGTGGTGCTTCCAGGCTGCGGATAAAATGAGCTGAGTGTTAGCAAGCTATTTATGGGCTGATATGAAAGCTTGAATATACTGAAAATTGATTCATTTCAATAGGAGCTGGATATATAAGTGGAAATGTTATAATGTCGAAAGAGCCGGCCCTTTCTGTGCACTTGTAAATAAGTCTTTATTTTTAATAAGCTCACATGGTGAAATGGAGGCTAATAAAGTTCACATCAAAATGATGTACTTAAATCATTGGCTTTCCAATGTAATGCCGTATCGGAGAGAGAATTAGCGGGAAATAGGAAGGGGTCGACTGTGGTTGTGTAAGCCATTAAGTGTGTCAGGTATTATGTCGTTCTTTTCGAGCTTGACAACCTTAGCATTTTTCAGTCTCCCAGAAAACGGATTTTGCTTAGCTCTCTCAGCAACGTTACCAGCACAGCAATCGTGTCTAATGGATTTTCCTGCTTCGCAACGGCTGAACACACAGAAAAGTTACGGCGAGACTGACAGGGAGGTCATACACGTCCTCCTTAAACTTTTTTTTTGTGTGTGCTGCAAAAGTGCATTTATTAACAGGGAGCTCAGAGGTCCTGCCAAAGGGCTCCAGAGCTGATGAGATAATGTGAGAGGTGAGAAGCCTTGTTGAGGAATATGTGAATGCGGTTTGAGCCAGCACATGATAAGCCAGTTTGTGTGTAGAGAGTGTGTAGGTGTGTATGTGAGGATCCCTTGCCCTGATCATTTTGGAGGACTTGCAGGCTAAAGCAAAAATCCTTGAATGCTTGCTCTATAAAAATGGAAATACAGCAGAGTATATGTGCTATGGCATTATTCAAATCGTGCAGAATATGCCCAATAATATCACACTTGCTTTGTTGTAAAAAGATGGCTATCGTAAAAGGAATAGTTCACCCAAAAATGAACATTGTCATCATTTACTCACGTGTTACTTCAAAACTTGGTGGCTTGTGTTCTTCTGTAAAACACAAAAGAAGATATGTTGAAGAATGTTGTGGACTATCCCATTGACTATCCCTATTCCTAGCCATTGACATCCTATTCAGTGCAAATTGTAGTAAACTTTTACAATATTGATTTTACTCTATTTTTAATCAAACATTGTAATGGTAGTTGTACAAGAACAACTGACAAATTTTCCAAAGCGTCTTTTTTATTTAAAGTTATGAGGTTCAGTAGATAATTTTCAGAATGTAATGTTTGAGTAAACTATCTCTTTAAAGGTGCACTAAGCAATTTTTGAAAAACGCTTTTGACCGCAGTGTCGGACCATGTTCCAAAACACACTTGTAGCCAATCAGCAGTAAGGGGGCGTGTCTTGTAATGATACAACGCTCAATTTGAGTGTACAGGACGGATAATAGCAGATCGACTACAGATAGAGGGAATTGGAAGATAAAAAAGAGAAAAATATCAGAGGAACAATACATTAAAAAGAAGGGCTACAATCAGGCAAGAGGTAAGGCTCGCGTAAATATCGGAGCAGCGGTAGAGAGAACTCAAGGAGCGGGAAGGCCTGGAATCGGATGCCGAGGTTGCGTTGTTTCTTTTTGATAGGTGAGTAACGTTGATTTTGCATTGTTTCACACAACTTATCTGTGTTTGCTTTTGTTTGAATATGCTTGTGTATTGTTTCCGAAAACGTCATTATGCCAGGGTTGTGTACGTACGTATGGGGCGGAGAAAAATAGGGGCGAGGTCCTATTGGGCTATGTGCGTTTTTGTTTTGGTGCTTTCAAATATCAACACCGTTTGGCAAAAATCGCTTAGTGCACCTTCAAGCTTGGGAAGCCGACATGATGACAATTGACTGAAATGAGCTGAATGGCTAATAACAAAGCACATAGCGCATTGCTTGCGCATCTCAGTCTTATTTGCGGCACAACTGAATTGAAAATATAAATTAAGAAGACAAAGGCTGTTTCAAAAGTCAGTGGAGATCCGGAAGGCCTGTAGTGAGCATGTCCTTTGGAAGGTCAACTTTATGATCAATGGATGAAAAAAAGGAAATCAGGGAATCACAAAGAGAAGAAAGCAAACACACTGCGCTGCAAAGACGTGAGCATTTGACCTTTAAGGGGTTTTGTTCCGTGGTGAGATCAGAATCTGATAAGAAGAAAAAAAATCTTAGCAGTCATTGCACAGGGAGAAGCCAGAGATAGTCAGACTGTGGAGGCCTGTCACACCTATTGTGCCGTTGCTCTTTGAGAAAACAATGAGTGTCCCTGTGGACCAGAGTACGGCCACCTGCCACTAAATGGCAAAGGAAGAGATTGCTTTGACAGTAACCTGCAGAGGGAGCAACCTTGGGAGTGTGTGTATTTGCATGTGTGTATGTGAATGTGTAAATTAGACACAGAAAGGTCAGAACTCCTGTCTTATAGCGTTCTTTGAGCTTGCAGTCTCCAGCGCTCAGCATGCTTTAACAGGCAGAGCGCAGGTGGAAACTGTATCTTCACATGCTGTGTTGTCACCTGTCGTCTTGATCAGGCGAAACCGTCTTTTGGAAGTCCTACAAAAAATAGGTCAGAAAACATCATTTCGAATAAATTATTTCATTTGAAGTAAACACGCTCATTTGTTTGTTTATTGCGCTTTCAACTTCGTTTTATTGCTCATTCAGGAAATGAAAATGAGATGTCCTTGAAATGTCTTTCATTGTCATTTTTAGCTACAGTATATAAATCATCTTTTTTGTCAACAAAAAGTAGAGTTCAAAAGCAGCGAGAAGCTGTCGGAAAAGAACGATGCAGATGAATGTAATGTTCGGATAAACAGGTATTTCTGGAACAGGCCACAGCCACTTCAAACAGTACCTCCAGGAGACAAATATGGATTCATTTCTAAAAGGTGCGTCATTGACCGTTAGTGTTCCAGGTCTAGTGAGGGAGGTATTGATCTTCTCTGTCTCTTTCTAAGGTGCTAGACTGAATATTTCAAAAATAAAAGACATTATAATTAAACCGTTTCACACTAGTGTTTTCTCTCTGATGGATCAGACTGTAGTAGCTTGGCTGGACAGATAAATAAATAAACAATCATCAAATCAAATCACACTAATCTAGACTACATGCTGTGGGCGGTGACACTCATTTCAAATCTTGAGAAATAGTTTTGTCATTCATTTTTTCGTTCTCCGTAGATTACGCATCCTTACTTTCATCAAAATCCCCCATTTCCTTTTTATCCACTAAACATCTGCAATCAAATTTGAATCGTTTACATTTATATTTTTTCAGTTAGTAGATGCTTTCATCCAAAGCGACTGCTAACTGAGGACAATAGAAGCATATGACAAGTCTTGGTTAGTCTGACGCAGAACAGGTAACAAGGGTTTTTGTTAGTTTTTTTTATAATGAATACAAATTTTAAATAAAAATTATATTCCAAAACAAGTAGATAGAATAGAAAAAATAGAGAAGTGAGAGAGTGTTAGTCATTTTTTATAATAAAATAGAGAGAAAATAGTGTTGGAGTATCATGTTTTATAATAAACAAAAAGAAAACAAGTAGAATCACAAATATGTTTGATATGCAAACGTGCATGCAATATTACGTGTTTTTTATCACATATTTTGTTACTTTTCTGTAATTTTTGGTTCATTTCTTTTAAGCAGCATTCCCAAACTTTTTGTCTTCTGAACTCCTTTGACATTAAAATGAATGGTATGCAGGTAAACAAGCAAAATATTTTTAATTGTAACTATTTATTTAGAATTTTATACTGTTATGCTCTATTGAATTATTCGCTGTTCATCAAATCCAGATGCAGTTCCCTTAATCAGATGCTAAACCAACACAGACCGTGTTTGAAAATAAGTTATGCTGTCAGTGGGTGCAATTCATTCTTAGTGAATTCATCCCTTATTGTTTTCACTTTCTTTCAATGTGCATCCAGTTTCGCCTGTCATTTCCTACAATGAGTCTTTTTTTGTATTGAATGGCAGTTTTCCGTTCAGAGCTGGTAAATCTATGACAGCGGGCACAGATGGGAGATTTAATCATCTGGACATAAGAATACTTACAGTTATGAGTAAAAATAAATATTTAATGAACAATTGACAGCATTAGTCCATCTAACAGATTTTGGTGACAGCAAAAATGTGAGAAATTGTAAAAAGGATAGGTAACTATGTCAAATATGGATGTTTGTTACACCACTAGTCTATTAGTAAGATTGATTAGTGTGTCTAGATACTTTCTTACATGTGTTTGCATTGGTCTTTTTAGAAGTGCTGCTTGAATTGGACAGTGTGCTTTACTTTAGCTGAGGAAGTTTGCACAGAAAAAAAAACATTTTTTTTTTTTTTGGAAAAGTTGCATCTTTAAATTCATCCCTTTTAAAGAACCGCCACTACAGCCATACACATTTCAGTGGACATCTTTGACCTCTGCTGTTGTTTTAAGCATCCCACCATGAGTGTTGTGTGTTTAAGATAGTGTGCTGAGTTCAAAATAGATAAAAATGAGTCTCAGCTGTTTCAAAATATGAGAATGTGTCTTATTTAAAAGCCCCCAGAAACATGGTCGCTGAACCTGAAACCGGTCCAATTATACAGACAGATGAGTCGACCGATCGTTCAGACAGTCCATCATCTGGCTAGCTTTGAAAATATGTAGTTTTGCACACACTCAAGTTACAAAGTCAGTTTATTTGATGAAGGCTGTCAGAGTGTTTTTGTGTGTTTTACTCTGAAACCGAATCTCCAGTCAGCAGATATATATTTTTCAGCATTTTTGTGGTTTTGAGGATTTTTACGCTTCTTCTCGAATATGTATTTACTTGTATGAGTGTGAAAAAAAAGACTGGAAAACTGAGGATGGCTATACAACATCCACAGACCCCTGGTAGAAATGATAGCAGCAAATTAAAATTGCTGTTCCATTTAGGGAGTTGGGATTACTTGCCTTCAAGAAAAAAAAGGCAAGAAAGTGGAGAGAAATGCTGAGAAAATAAAGTGTTAAAGAGAGATAAAACTAGGCAGAATGAAACGCAAATTAAAAGCTTACTAACATCCCAAAACTTCAGTCAGTCCTTCTTGACAGAAGCGTGCTGTGTATTTTATTATTTATCAAATGTGCCTTCTGGGGAAATATTCTGAGTGCCTAAGACTATTCAACACAACAAGGGAACTGTGAATTAGAGAACGCAAACACGCCAGCTCTCCATTTTCACTGGCTTTTGTCTTCTGAATAATCACGTGTGTACTTATGTTGAATAAGGATGAGTGCCTTGTCTATGTACATATATATCAAACTCTGTAACACTCTACAACTTGTATGAATGCAAAAAGCATGTTGAGGCGAACTGGCTGTCTGAGCAGATCTGGAGCTGTTTGTTTACCTGTAATCGTGTACCTCTGGAGAGGTGATCAACACTAAAGTAGCTTCAGGCTTCTGTAGTGTCCTTGCGTCACACTTAAATGAACACACGGAAAAGCCTCAAGGCTGGTGTCTTCGCTTCCTTAAAACAAGCCGGGACAAAGGCCTGGAGAGACACCAAAAAATATGTGTCGCACAAATATGATATGTGATATGGACACTGTGTGGTGTGGTTGTTCGTGTTTTTTTAATACTTAAATTATTTATTTATTTATATTATTACACAAATTTGCTGCATTTTTCTGTGGACCCCCTAGAACTCTCTTGAGGGGGTCTGTTTGAAAACCTTTGGTCATGACTAATTAAAGGTGGGATGTTCAAGTCATGTGCGATTCGTTCATTTAAAAAAATGATTTAGCAATTTGAGACGTCCCTGAAAAGTATTCCCCGATGTTCCTGTATTGCCACCTGTTTCTCTACTTAAATAGTTATTTAGTTAAATAGTGCTGTTTATCATGTTTTCATTTATGTTGTGTAAATTTGTTGTAACTAGTGTGAATTGTTTTATTGCTCCACACTAATTACATTGTGTCTGTCTGTCTTTATCTCACTTGTACAATAAAAATAGGTTTATAACAGGTATGTTGCTTTGCTTTGTCCACACTATTTTGCAGTTGTATAACCAACATGTATACAAATAATAAACAAATGTAAAAAGTAGCCATTAACCATGCACATTTATAACATAAATACATGCGGTTAAAGGCAAGTCAAGCATAAATCAACCTATTTTTTGTCTAAATTTGAATGAATAGCACAAGGGGTTTGAAATTGGCACATCCAAAGGTTTTTGGTTAATTTCTAGTTGGACGTTATCAATTGAGTGAGCGATTAACTCTGTAATCCGTCCAAGCATTTCAACTGATTCAGTTTCAGCTGATAACTTGGGTTCAATTCAGTCCAGTCTGTGAAATGGGTTAAGCTAGTTTATTAAAAAGAACCCATTCAAAAGAATGAACCCAATAGGATGTCAGTGTGACTAATGCTTTTGTAAGAAAACACACTTTTCGTTCATGCCAATGAGGTGTATTAATCACTTTGACACCTCCGACTGATGTTCGTTTCCCATTCTTTTAATTGTTTCCACTTCTCGGCTTCCGCACAACTTCTTTATCTCGTGTCCGCTCTATTTTCCTGGTGCCTAAAGCACATCCTTCTATACTATGAGCTTCCAGTTCTGAGATAAGAGAAGGAAAAGAGAACTGCAGTGTCCAGATTCTCCTCTCCAGGAGCAGATCAACACTCGATGCCTGAATACACAGCCATGTCCTTAAGGCCAACCTCACTATCCTTGAGGGGCTTTTTCTAAAATGTCCTTTTTACTGTTTTATTGTGGTTATTTAATTTTTTTAAATAAAAAAGCTTTTAAGTAAATTAACTCAATGAGACTATCATGTGAATTGATTTTAGAAAACAATGTTGAAATTAACAGTAACATACAATTAAATTTGTTAGCCTTATTGCATGGACTAAAACTGACCAATACTTTTACATTACGTAATCTATTAATCTAGGTTCATTTAAAAAATATATATGCTATTGTTTGTTGATCATTTTTATTTGTCATGTTAAATTATTTTTTATGTGTAAATTAAAATATTAGCAATTGCATTATCATTAAAATATTGAAACTTACTGTGAAGTGTTACCATATAAAATCAATGTTACATTTAAGAAAATACTGTTTTTATACACTAACATTCAAAATGTATTTTTTTTTTAAAGAAAGGAATAATTCAACAAGGATCATTAAATTGATCAAAAGTGACAGTAAACACTTTTGTACATGTACATAAATGTAAGTGCTGGTCTTTTTAATTTGTTATGTGAAGTATCACAGTTTCCAAAAAATAAGCAGCACAACTTAAATTTTTAATATATTATATATTAGAATGATTTCTGAAGGATCACGTGACACTGAAGACTGGAGTAGTGATGCTGAAAATACAGCGTTATCACAGGAATAAATGACATTTTAAAATATACTCAAACAGTAAACAGTTATTTTAAATTGTAATAATGCAGGTACATCTAAAACAAATTGAATATCATGAAAAAGGTCAATATTTTTTGTCACTCAGGAAAGGCGGTTCAGTTCAAAGTTGTGAACTCACTTAAATGTTTTCGTCCTCTGATTTGTGGACAAAGTGTCAAGACCTGCTGATTAAGTTGTCCTTGGCAATGCAGGACCTCAGTGATTAAGGCTAAAGAGTAAAGATAACTCTCGAGAGCTCTTTCAGAGAGGAACATAAACAATACAGGGCAGATAGATGTGTTTTTTACAGCATATTTGTATCTCAGGCACCTAGCAGCATCACACAAAAAGTGCTGTGTGCAGATGAAAAAACAAGTGTTTTGGTTCATTCACACTAATTAGCAGTCCAGACGTGTGGTTTTGTGAGGAGGATTTGAAGCACGCCCGATCTCTGTGCCATAGCATGTTTTCCCAACACAAACTACCCCTCAAACTCCAGACCTATCAATTCACATCACAACTTGTTAGATTTTGTCATTCCAAAGAGAAAGTTGTGAAAACAATGAATTAAAATATTTAGTCAACATATCCTGAGCATGTGACAGTAACATCAGTGAATGTCGTATTACTCATGCAAAAAAAAAAAATACACCGTTACAAACCGACTGAGAGTGTTATAAACCGACTTCACTTTATCAAGCATAAACGTCATCGTACAAAATGTGCTAGAAAGTTTGGGTAAAAAACAGTAGCACATAATATTTTGAGGAAACTGTGCTACCATTTTTGAGTTCAAAACAACAGCATTTATTAAATGAAAATCTTTTGTAGCATTATAAATGTCTTTACTGTTACTTTTGATTTATTTAATGCCTCCTTGATAAATAAAAGTTAAATTTTTTCCCAAAAAAATGGCTGACTTTTGAATTACAGCTTTTGTTTGAAATGAAAATCTTTTGTAACACTATAAACATATTTACTTTTACTACAATTTTGATCGATTTAAAGGTCCCATATTGTACACCTTTCTGGAGTTTTATTTTAGGTTTTGATGTCCTTAAGAATATATATTTGCAGATCGATTTGTCCTGTCTAATTAATATTCATGAGCCTCTCTTCTGATTGTCCTGTTGTTTTCTGAGTGACACACGGCCAAGCCAACCACAGGTAACTAGGGTCATGTAGGGCCGACGTCACAATTACGTCACAGTGCTAGCTGGAGGCAAAAACAAAGGGAAAACTGGAGGCGGCCCATTCAAACCAGCACAGATTCAGCTAGTTACATAAGGCAGCTTAAAATATCATCTTATTGTGATGTTGGGTGCCAGAATCGACATAATACAGCCTCAAATTAGAAATTTGATCACATTCTTGCTGCCACTGCCAGACAAAAAACTGACGACAGCTGTGGTTAAACGAGATAAAACGAGTGGACTGGACAGAAACGATCGTCAAAAATGCTCGCGTTTGCAGAAATGTTTCAATAAAGTATTGTATTTAGTTGTTATGGGGCGCGTCTAAAGATTTCTTGCATCTCACTACTGTCCTGTATGAAAAACGTTAATGTCTGTGTGCATGTGTGTAAAACAACAAACTGAAGATTTATATAATCATTTGTAATTGTATATACAATGTATTTACATCTTCATCATGACTAGATAGACACGGTGAGCTTGTCTTTACTATACATGTTAGACGTGATCCACCTCATAGTAACAGTCCTGTCAGATCGTCCATCCTTTGAGTGAGAGTGTAACGTTACAGGTCGGCCGATCTGGTTTCATCCGTTAAAGTTAACCTTTTCGACATGCTTCCGTGTTGTTGTTGCGCAGCATGGCATGGACGCGATGCTGTCTGGGGGTTTGGCAGAAGGACGGTGGGCGGTGCTCGGGATGGTGACTGAAGGCGGTGACTGAGTAGTTCGGACGTCACATTTTTACGGAAGTCACAAGGGCTCGTGAAAAGGCACAGCTACTTTATGCAGGCTGTGTGCACTTCACTGTGGATTGACTGTTTTGAAACTTATTATGGTAGTTACATAGACCCTAGACCTCAGTTATCATGCAAAAAGCCAGACAATTTCAGTTTTTACTATATGGGACCTTTAATGCATCCATGCTGCATAAAAGTATTATTTAAAAAATAATTATAATAATAATCATACTGACCCCAAACTTTTGAATAATAGTGCTAAATAAAACCCCCCCCCACACACAAAAAAAGACTGACTTTTGAATAATAAGAGCTTTTATTTAAATGAAAATCTTTTGTAACATTATAAACATCTTTACTGCCACTTTTGATCGATTTAATGCATCCATGGTGCATAAAAGTTTTTTTAAAAAAAAAAATCATGCTGACCCTGAACTTTTGAATAATAGTGCCAGAATGAAATCTGATCTCTGCCCTGCTACCCCTCAAACTCCAGACCTATCAATACATGTTGCAACTTGTTAGATTTTTCCATTCCAAAGGGAAAGTCAAAAAACAATGTATTAAAGTGTTTACTCAACATCTTGAGTGCATAATATGACAGTCACATCTGCGAATGTCATATTACTCACAAGCAGTACATTTTCACCGTTACGAGACTGTGAAGAGCGGCACAGACTCAGAGTGTTATAACCCACTTTGCTTCATCAAGCATAACTGCCATTGTCAAAAGTGACAGAATGTTTGGGTCAGGGGGGACCGCGTGAGTGTGTGCTTAGGTTGGCGCGTGTGTGCGAGGGTAACAGTTTGGTGCCCTCACTGTCCCCCTGTTTTTGTGTTGTGCGGGTCTGCTGGTCGTACAGAGAGTTCTGTGCCGCCGTACATTATTCCTCTGTCAGTCAAGCGGAACAATGCAGCCCTCCAGTACCAGACCTGAAGACCTTGCCACGTGTATGTGTGTGTATGCGCACGCACACATCTGCACTGTGCAGTTGTGAGTGTGTGATGTTTTTGTGAATATCATGCCCCTTTTTCCCAGTACTACCTGCAGTGGTTCGGCAGGAGAACCTGATCAGGCATGGGGTAATGTGAAGGACTATCTTTTATTCCTGCAAAGACATTAACACAATACTCTTTTTTGGCAGCCACCATTTCGGCAGGAAACATTTAAAAGGGCTAGTTCAGCTAGAAATAAAAATATTTTTTGTATGCCCTCATGTCATTCAGTACCCTTAAATTGTGTTTTAATTTTTTTCCTTGTGGGAAAAGTGTTCTTAGGCTCTAAGGCTCAAAGAAGGACAAAAAAACACCACAAACAAAAATAGTGACGCTGAAGTTGCGCTACTGTTCAAACGTCTTTTTCAATGTTTTTGAAAGAAGTCTCTTATAATCACCAAGGCTGCATTTATTTATTTTTTTACTCTAGTCTTTGGTGTCACATTTTCTTTCAGAAGTAATTCTAATATGCTGATTTGGTGCTCAAGAAACATATTAATATTATCAATGTTGAACACTGTTGTGCTGTTTAATATTTTTGTGGAAACGGTGCTGCCTTTCTTTAGGATTCTCTGATGAATAAAATGTTCAAAAGAACAGAATTTATTTTTAAATATTAATTTGATTAAATATCTTACTATCATTTTTGCTCAATTTAATGTGTCCTTGTTGAATAAAAGTGAATGAATGATGCATTTATATAGCGCTTTATTGTGTATTGCTGTACACCCAAAGCGCTTTACAATCATGTGGGGGGGGGGTCTCCTCAACCCCCACCAGTGTGCAGCATCCACTTGGATGATGCAACGGCTGCCACAGTACAACGGCGCCAGTGCGCTGACCACACACAAGCTACAGGTGGAGAGGAGAGAGAGTATTTATTGTTTCCAAAAAAAAAAAAAAAGAGAGACACTCAAGAACCAGTGATATTTGATGTTAGCCAACCTGAATTGTGTTTGTATAATTGAAAAAGTAAGTTGGAACCAGACATTTGAAGGGCTTAACGCTTGTCAATATCGTCAATAGCCATTAGTGGACATCACAGCCTAGAAAATTCACACTTAAAAGCTTGTACTATAAACAAAGGCAGTCAAGACACTTCGAAATGAGTAAACTAGTCTTTTAGTATCAAATTAGACCGATAGATGCTAAATATAAATCTTCTAAAACACTAGTTGTATGCAGGTGGTCTTTATAATTTAGTTGGGGATCTTCTTAGTCCAAAGAGCATTTTATTAGACTAAAAAATTGTGGGTAGTACAAGTTGCGCTAGCAATATTTTTTAACTATATTAATTTCCCCTCGGAAGAGAAAGTGCATTTTAAATGAGTGTGTATGTTAAAAGTCAATTTGCAAGGCAAAGGTGTGCACTGGCATATAGATTAGCCTAATGCTTACAGACATCAAGAAAAAACCTCAAAACTCCAGCTTTGATGCTCTCGTCCATCAAAATCCTATCCATATTGCAGGATTTGTTTTTCCACTTACAGTTGATTCACGAGAAGGCTTCATCTTCAGCTCCAGATGACCCCTACACACCTCTATGTGTCAACACACTACCCAGTAAGGCAAAGAGCTTGTTGTAAAGCTCCTGAGTTTGTGATGTTGTTCTGTTTGTGAGCGCAGGGCTGAATGACCTTCAGGGGAGCCTGCGGAGAACATCAAATGCTGCAGCTCTCCTGAACTGTCTTAGCCTGTACGTGTAGGCCTGCACATGGAGAGGACACCTCACAGCCACTCAATCCCCACCATCATTGTGCTCCTGGGTATATTTTTTTCTTCTAATCTCTAATTCCTCATTCTATCCATCTATCTATCTATCTGTCTGTCTGTCTGTCTGTCTGTCTGTCTGTCTGTCTGTCTGTCTGTCTGTCTATATGTCTATCTGTCTGTCTGTCTATATGTCTTTTCTATCTGTCCGTCCGTCCGTCCATTGTCTTACTCTCATTTTTGCTTCTTGGTCAATATCTCTCCCGCATATCCTCTTACACATTAGACCTTGACATTCCAAAATTTGAATTGCAGTTTCAATAAAGCTGCCTTGTGCAGAAACGTCAATCGCTGATTGATTTTTCTTGTTTTTATTTATGTGTGCTGCAGTTAAAGCTTGTGACTTGAATGACAAATTGTAATTGAATATCGTTCTGGATTTTTTGTGCTTCACATGGCCACATTTCAGCTTGTTTTGAATTGCTGTTCCAAGAACCTCCTACTAAAAGGTCGTTTTTATTGGATTTGCAAACTTGCAAATATGAACAGGCTGTCGGTCTGTGTGTTAATAGTGGGTGTTTTTCAAAATAGCTGATTCAGGAACAAAGTTTGTTTTCGTGAGAGAGTCATTGAATCATTCATTATTAATCACATTAAAATGTGATCTGTATCTGCATGCTCTCCGAATGCACATGAAAAAGACTAGCGTAAACACGTTGGTGATCTCTTTGTTGTATCTGCATTCACATATTGTGTTCAACAAACATTATTATGCACATTCTTCTCTCAAAAAGCTTTACACAATACACCTTAAACGGTCCATCCCCAGTTGCTGGTGATCACATGCCAAGTTCAAATAGGAAGTTCATCAAACAAAACTCCGGGCAGATTGGTTCATCATAGTCAATTGTTGAATAATGCTAGTTGTTTTTTTTATGTTTAGCATGCATGAGGAGATCAATAATGGACTTTTCATCTGAAGCTGAGACTTATGGGCACATGTCTGTACAACCCTGTCTTTCATTATGAAAGCAAGTAAGAGAGCAAGACAGAGAGAGTAAGAGGGAATTATGGTTTGGCATCTTCTTTGGGCTTGTTGTTTTTGAACAACTCACTTTGAGGCCGACCTTTCTTGCATTCACATGCCAACATCCCATCCCATAATGAAACAATATCATGCAGGGCAACTCCTGTGAATCCAGTGTTTTTACTTATGCAAACACTCGAGGTTTAGCATCTGTCCCTTGATCCGCAGGTTTACCCTCTGTATGTCAGTGGTACAGTGGAGTGACAAAAAGCCTTCAATGACAATAATTAGCTCATTCCATTAAAGCAAATTAGCCTAATTTACAAAAACATTGACTGCCGTTGTTGCTTCACAGAAACATCCATCTCTCTTTTTTTATCATGAGTGTGTTTTTTAATGTTTCCAGCAGGCAGATGTTTTTGTTGATGCTTAGTAAGGAAGGAGAAAAAAATTAAATTAACAATTTTCCCATCAACAACCGGCTGCAATTAGTGTATTCAAACCATTCGTGGCAGTTGCCAAATAGAAAAATCACTCTGATTCTTCTTCTTCTAGACATTTTCAGGAGATCTGACAGAGTAAAATGTTATTATTCTCCCAGTATGATGCACTTTGTTTTTCCGTTTTGAGCTGAGCTTGTTAAAGTAGGCAGCGTGCTTTCATGTGTCAGTGGTCTGGTGCTCATTCTGAAAACTGCATATTGGCCTCTTCCCCTCTCATTTGCAATTATTCACCAGACAAACTCTGGAGCGTTGAGTGAGCTGTGCTGCAATTGGTGAAATGGATTCTACGCTTGATTAGCCTGTTGTTTTGGTGCATCTTCTGGCAGGAAGCCGTGTGGTAAATTGGATAGATGGCTTGATAAAAAGCTTGTTGTGTAAGATATTTCATGGGAGATTTTTTTATGTTCATTTTTTTACATTTTCGCCCGGCACCACCCTTAACAAGTGACTTGGTCCCACGGTGATTTATGAAATCAATTTGTCTTGTTATCTGTGGGATTGTGGAAGAGAGATAAAATCAGTTGGAAGTGATTTTAGTTCCATCTTTCTTTCTTTTCAATCCTGAGGGGAGAAAGAGATGAGAGAAGCGGCACTCAAATCTATTTGGAACGCTTTGACCCTCTAGTACTGGAAGTCTGCAAAGACTGAACACTGTCAGAACAATATGCAGCTGAAGTGTCACTAATGCATAATGATAATGGGGCTAGTTTTCACAAGGGTTATATTTTCTTTATTTTTTTTATTTAAAAAAAAAGTGCTATAGGGGTTTTGGTTTAAAATGCCTTATTCAAAATCATCTTTCTGTTCTTAACCCATATTTAAATGTACTATTTTTGCTTTATTCTGTAAACTGTAGCTAGTGTTGGGTCACATACACTCACTGGCCATTTTTTTAGGTACACCTTGCTAGTACTGGGTTGTACCCCCTTTTGCCTTCAGAACTGCTTTAATTCTTCGTGGCATAGATTCAACAAGGTGTTGGAAACATTCCTCCGAGATTTTGGTCCATATTGACATGATAGCATCACGCAGTTGCTGCAGATTTGTCAGCTTCACATACAGTCATGATGCAAATCTCCCGTTCCACCACATCCCAAAGGTGCTCTATTGGATTGAGATCTGGTGACTGTGGAGGCCATTTGAGTAAAGTGAACTCATTGTCATGTTCAAGAAACCAGTCTGAATGATTTGAGCTTTGTGACATGGTGCATTATCCTGCTGGAAGTAGCCATCAGAAGATGGGTACACTGTAGTCATAAAGGGATGGACATGGTCAGCAACAATACAGTAGGCTGTGGCATTTAAACAATGTTCAATTGGTACTAAGGGGCCCAAAGTGTTATCCCCCACAAGACCGTTGAGACAAGCAGGATGGATCCATGCTTTCATGTTCTTTACGCCAAATTCTGAATGAGCTGTGTGTCCAATTTTGATTGTGAATTGTGATCAGGGTTGGTCTTCTGCTGCTGTAGTCTGTTCAGGGTTTGACGTGTCTGCAGAGATCAGCGAGTTTTTTGACTGTCACTCTTCTCCTCTGACATTCTCTGACATCAACAAGAGATGGTTGTGCATTTTCCCATTCCCTCCAGAATTCCTTTGCTTGATCTGACATTGTGATGTTGCAAGTGATGTAATGCAATAAATTTCAATCATTGTGACAAATTCTTTACACAGCTCATCAATCAATTGAGAATGGGTGCAATGAGACTTCACAGCAATGATAAAAACATTGCAATAATCCACAAATAACAAACACACAGCATTTTCACCTTAATGAGGTCTGGAGTGAGATGTAAACTTCCACTCTGACAAATCCATTGTGATGTGCAGAATGAGACTTCAAATCTGCTCCAATCAAGAGACATCTACATCTTGGCTTACCTGAGAGTGAGAAAACTTCCTACAAATTTCACCACATTTTCAGGTGAACTATTTCTTGACCTGAGAAAATTTACTATTTGTGAAAAGTAGTCCCTGACTCCCATATACTTAGAGCAGAAGTGGTCTACTAAAGTTCTATGACTGAACTTCTGGTAAATGTGAAATAGAGCTCTAATTTTTAAACTGTGATTAATCTAGACATGGCACATGGCTCTCTCTCTCTCTCTCTCTGCTCGCTTGCTTGCTCAATTTAAGTAGAGCTGAAGCTGTGGAACTTTCCCTCAGGTGTAACTGAACGGACCATCTGCTATTGTTGACCAGAACCCTTTCCAAGCAACCATAGCGGGAGAAAGCATATGACTCACTCATTCTGTTTGCTATCTTCACTTGTTTTAAGAGAAACTGAATGTTTAACACTTCTGCTGTCAGGAGAGTCTTGTATTAAGAGAATCCTTTTTTTTGTATATACTATAAACGGTATCGACAAATGGTATCTTATGTTCAGTACATTGCTTATATTATTGGATTTAGCCATAGCCCATCATTTATTACATATATAATTAATTTAATTTATTTGTCTATTGGTCTGTATGTGGCTGAATGAAGCATTGAACCAGTAACGCCTTGTCCACCTTAAATGTAATAACTACAATAAGTTCATACTGTATATAACCATCATGTTTTATTTAATGAGCAGTCTAGCATAGTAGGGGCGATAGACAATGACAAATGTGTGGGCAAGAGCAATGAAACATGTCGGCCAAAAATAAGATCGCTTTGAACAGTTTTTGCGTCTGGCAGCAATGAGAGTTTCATTGTTATTATTTAATGTTTTTCTTACCATCCACCCTCTTCTTTCTCTCTTTTCTTGCAGTGAAGTTCGAAACATGTCAACAAATAGAGGAGGTTTCTTTCAAAAGCAGTGACCCAAAGTTCAGCGTTTGGCCGGATGGCTCTCTTTACGCAGAGCAACATGTGACGAATCTTACTGAACCCATCCAGTTCATGGTGACGGCCAGAGACAGCGCTGGCAAGTATATCTGGGAGACCACTGTTAAACTGGCCTTCGTCGGACACCTGCTATCACCTCCTGTTAACCAGGCAAGAACAAATTATGTGTAATTCATGTCAAATGTTATTCCAAAAAGATCTGTTTGGAAACAAATTTGTCTGGAGCTAATTTTTATAAGTACATATGTTATCTTTATATTTAATATATTTAATTATAGAATTGATACATGTATTTATTTGTGTTATTAATTATTTATAAAATAAAATTTAGTTTGTAACTATTTTACTGAATTTTTTATCAAATAATACATGTTGAGCATAAAAATACACTTCTTTCAAAAACCTTACAAAAGCTTAAGACCACAGACTTTTGAATGGTAGCATGTATACAGTTTTATTTTTCAGTTTGTGTATTTATTTTTTTTTCTAAGGTTATTGTGAAAAGCCGTGAGTCTAGCAGCTCAGTAACAGAGTGCATGAAATCATGTACATTGATTGAGTTCATGGTTTTAGGGGGGTCGTGGGGGGAGATGTCTCACTGTAATTATTTGCCCATATAGCACAAACAAGAACAAGATTCAATAACACAGCAAGATGTTATTGCATTTAAGCAATCATCAGAATTTCAGTAGTTATAGCTTTTAAATTGATTACATTTCGGTTCTCCCTCTTGTGCTTGTATGCACAGGCAGCACTGTCACGTGTGGAGCGCTTTTAGATGGTTTGCACAAGCCCTTGGCAACATACCAAAAGTCATGATCTGATTATGAAAGTGAATGCTCAAATGTAATTTTTATACAAAAGATGAAAGGAGTAATATTTCATTTAAAGTTTTCCCACCCCCCACCCCTTCACACACACACACACACACACACACACACACACACACACACACACACACACACACACACACACACACACACACACACACACACACACACACACACATATTTCCACCAGAATGTGTCCTGCTTGGCAAGTATCATTAAACTTTTAATACACGTGGCTGTCATGCTCATGTCCTGTGCTCTGGTGTAGAGCAGATGAGGTGTACAGGCTTTATATAGATGTCTTTCCCACTGGCATCGGACTGTTTCTGCATCCAAAGTGACCTAGAAATGCCGAGCAGAGAAGCAGGAATGCGGGTCCTCTAGGGATCCTGGAGTCTGGTCTGGCGGGCCCTATCCCCGTGTCCCTAACCCCGCACATGTCCTCTCCTTCTGCACGACCATTTAGAAAAATGTCTCCTTGCCAGTTACGGCAGGTTACTGAAGGACAAACGCACACGTATACGCACACACACGAAACAAGAAGATACATGGGTGTTCTGGGAAATGTGACTCTTTGCAACTCTCTGACCTAGTTGAGACCATAAATAATTAATGAAAAAATTATCAAAATAAAAATGAAGTAGTTTAGCTCTCAGAGTATCTCAGTATTAAGACGCGTTTCATCTATTTACGTGCCAGAATTTCATCTGTCTTGTCTCGAAATCCTGACAGATGTGATTTTCATGAACTAATTATACTCAAGTAACTCATTGAAGTACCAAAAAGCAGGGCGTTGGAGCAATTTGACAAAGTAAGGGGACATATTATGAACCTTAACAGTTTGGCTTGTGTCCAGTCTACTGTCTACTACAGTTAGTTTTTTTTCTTCATCATGGCCAAGCAGAATGAAAATTGTGATTATTTCTGTGTTATCATTTTTATCCATTAATGTAATTATTCATTTTAGTTTATTATTTCCAATAATAATAATAATGATTATTAATATTATTCTTATTAATAACATTTTATATATATTATATATATTTATATATTTGTATTATTTATATACACATTTTATACATATATAATAATACTAATATTTGTAATAACTGTTATCATTATTGTTGCTGTTGTTTTACATGATACCATGATAATCCTATTATTTTAACTTGGTAACATGATAACCATATTAGAATATGATAATTAATGCATGTAATAAAAGTATCATGGTTTTATCATCATGGTGCTGTTTTAGTGAAGATGCATCAAATGACTTGTGCTAACAGGATGTTTGACCTCACGTAAGACAATAGAGATTTATTTCGTACTTTTCTATACATTTATTTATTTTATTTTGGCCTCTTGACTTGAAAGACGGATATATTCAGAGAAACCGCTTAGGAAAATTAGCATAGAAATTAGCACTTATGATCAGCACCATCTTAAACGAACACACTCACATACATGAATGCCCCCCCCACACACACACACACACAGCGCCATGACTCGTTTGCCATAAAAGTAATAAAAAATAAGGTGTCTCATTTACAAAGTAAGCAAGTCTTTTGTTACTTTGAAGTAGCAGAGATGCTTTGAAAGACACTGATATGGAAGCTAGCTATTATCAAATGTGTATCAACAAAGATATCACTCGGTGCAATTCTTTGTGCCTTTGCTAAGCGTAAATGTCAGTAGGTTGCATGTAGTTCATTATAAACTTGCATGGCATTTGCCTGAATGGCGTGGCTTATATTTGTTTGATCCATATGCAGCTTTCATTTTAGTATATTCTGTTGTATCTCCTTCTGGGCTGACAAGTTCTAGCCAATGCTTTAGAGTTCAGCACAACAGTGCAGTTTCTTTGTCCCCCAACATGTTTTATTGAGCAAAGTTTCTATGCTTTTGGATGGTTGAGGTCTAAAAACACCCAGGACTGTTCTTTGGCTGGCATTTAGCTCAATATGAGCCTCATCTGCCCCTAAGCTGGAGTTTGGAATTCATGTGTGTTGGGAATTATGTTCAGCAGCCATTAGGGCTGGTTTCCTCTCAACTATATGAATTCATATGAACAAAGAGTCATAAACTAAACTGATTTTAAGTCTTACAAGCTTTAAGCACAACATAACGCAATATGTTGTTTATGTTTGAAAAATAAACACAATTCTGCATGAGTCAGATATTACACTAGTTGCACTATATGAGACATTTGGCTTAAAGTGACATTCCGGAATCTGGCAACACTGGACACACTGTGTTTTTGATTTGCAAAAAAAAAAATAAAAAAAATAATCAGTTTAAAATTACAATTGGAGATCACACATTACGATTTATGTTTTTTTCAACTAAAAAGAACCGGTTCAATCATGCAGGAGTTCACAGAATGTGTTATATGTTTATGATTAATTTAAAAAACATCCCCTAAAACAAATATGTTTGTGAATGGAACCACACTGTTCACGCTGTATGTTTTTCAATTCGTACTGGCTCAAAAGAGTCATTTATTTGTTTGGTTCAATATAATATAACCTCCCCATAAGATTAAGAACGATTTTGTTCAGAAATCTGACTACTACTGGTCATGCCGTATGACTTTGATTCACTAAAAAGAACCAGTTCATAAGACTAATTTGTTCTGGAATCATACTGCACTGATAGCACTGTATGTTTCTTGCATAGACTGTAAAAAAAAAAGATCCGTCCACTATAGAAATGTGAAGCCAAAACATCCCAGTATAGCCCATAATCTTGCACTGATGACGTTATTTGGAGCCCGAGTTCACGCAGTAGTGATTCATTTCTGTGCAGTAGTGATCATGAGTCCTGCCCAAACTCCCTCAGACCCAGTCCCAAGCTCAAATAATTAATTAAAAGCAAACTTATTTGAAAAACGAACACTTGAACATACATCAACGTGATAAGAACTACTTAAAATGATGGAAACCATCATTGAGGAAAAAAGTATTTGAAGTGTAATTTGATTATTTAGTTTGGCTAGCATCCTATTTGTTTAAATGGAGAGGGTGGGGTTTATGACCTATACTGCTGCTAGCCACTAGATGGCGATCACAATGTTTTGGCTTCACTTTTGAGGATGTGTGTAGCACTCTTGATTTCAGCCTGTAGATTCAGTAGTGATATGTTTGTTATAAATAAGACCCTAATGCCACCTAGCTGACACGATTAGTGAAGCGTTTTTGCAGCACTTATTATAAACCCAGAGTAACTCTTTTTTTCTCGCCTTTTTAATAATGGAACTTCAGTGAAAATCCAGGTATATTTCAGTTTTCTCTTGACGGCGAGGTCTGGTGCGAAGACTGATTACGAAAGTAGCAAATGAGTGCTGCCTAATGGGGAATTTGCACATACTGGCATGTAATGGAAAAACTCCAGACAGGGTTGCAAGCAGTGCAATGCGGCCCTATAGAACAATAACCTCCAGATGTCTGCTGCAGAGCTGTAGGCTGACTGATGCCCAAACGGGTTTCTCCTCAGCAGGGAGGGATGGGGAGCCAGCTGGCAGGGCTGGTTCTTCTGGAGCTACGGGAGCTCAGGGCAATCCAGGCAGCCATTTCACACACGCTGACTCCCGAATGTGCCCACACACACACACACATGCACACATGCATACATAGCATCACATTCCCTACATCTGCCGTGCGCCGTCCCACAACACAACATGCTTGTTCTAGTTTATTCTTTCTTCACTGTCTGTTGTAATGGGTGCTTGTTGCCCTACTAGAGGAATAAACCTTTTCATTAGGCATGCTGTTGTAAGTCTGTGCCTTTCATTGGCACTGCAATGCTACGCTGCATCAGACCAGCCTGGATCTTCCTGTGCTGTTGGCTACACATTCGGAGGAATGCTTCTGCAGAGCTGATTGATAAATCAAGGTCTTTATCATAGCTCCCAATGTCCTGTTTGTCAGCAGGCAAAAAAAATGATAGAGATGGAGCAAGAGCCAAATCGAGAAGATGAATACCTCGCACTAATGAACAGATCTGTGAAGGGAGAGATTAGGCTTTTGTCTGTGTTCAGACACATTCGGCTGGTCACACCATATCGGAATGTGTCCTCCCCAAGGTGGCGTTGCACACGCTCTTAAATATAAAAGGGGTGCCATAGAAGAACCATTTTGGTTTCCCCAAAGAACCTTTCAGTGAACAGTTATTTAAAAAAAAAAAACATGATTTTCTTAGTGTAAAGACCATTTTAATAATCTAAAGAACCCTTTGTGCAATGGAAGGTTGCCATGGATGTTAAAGGTTTTTGTACCACATGGCTGTTGAATGCTTGATTCTGATTGTTCATTGAACGTTCTGAAGTGCTGCTATTTAAGTAGTTTCATATATGTTGACCACATTAGCCACATTGAAAATGGCAATTTCCAAGTTTTTTTTCAACTACATTATCCTTTATTACCTTTGAATAAAAAAATACTTTCTTTCTCCTGCCCTCCACATGCACACACACTTGCACACAGACAGAAACATTCACATGCAGAATTTTTTTCAGCACTGCCCTGTCACTTACTTCATTTGCAATAAAATAGTTTGCACATGAAAAGCTATGTTGCATTTCTCAGTAGCGAGGTTGTAGCATCACAGTTTTTTGAAGCAGTTATACTTACAGTTTCACTGTTAGAGTAGAGACACACAGACTCAGGTAATCTCTAGTAACAGCATTATTCTGCATACTCATTGCTCAAGCATTCATTACTTGCTCTAAATTTATGTTTTAGAAACACCAATGGAGACTTGGGATGATATGCATAAGAAATTAGTTTTATACACAACATTTTATACATAAAACTTCTTTCTTGGCAGGTCTTCCAGACAGTTCTATCAAACCTTTACAATTAATCCAGAATGTGGCAGGAAGATACATTTTTAATGAGCTGAAAATAATGCACATCACACCTCTGTTTATCAATTTACACTAGCTACTCAATAGCTGCTTGCATAAAATTCAAGGGATTAATGTTTGCCTAAAAAACCACCAATGGCTCTGCACCCCTTTACCTAAATTATTTACTTCAGACATATGTGCCATGTAGAAGCTTGTGTTCTGCAAGTGAACGGCGCGTTATTGTGCCATCCCAAAGAGGCACAAAATAACTTTACATTAAAGTTCATTTATGTAAGTGAGGATCAAAAAAGTAAACTGTGACCACCCAAAAAAGACTCTTTTTTTGCGCGTGTTTTTTCATTAAACTAATGCAACAAATGGAAAAGCCCAAATAATGAGAGACGCGTCTCAAAATTCAACACCGTTCTTGTCTGTGAATTATGTCAAAATCAAAGTTCCTCAAAGCACTTCAACACCGAATTTGACACTTTTGTGAAAGTAAACATTTATGTATAAAGTGACAAAAGTCAAGAACTGTCTTAAGAAAGAAAACTGAAGGTGTCTGGATAAAGTGACGCCTAAAGACAAAGTTAATCCAAGAAAATGAAAAAGAAAATCAAATAAAAAATGCAGTGCTGAATTACAGTGCAGTGCTATTTACAGTATAAGTTATTAGTTAATTTATGTAAGTGAGGATAGCAAAATTTGTGACATATCATACCCAAAAATTCTTCATACATTGTACTAATGCTGAACACTTACAAACCTTTTTACAAAAAACTTTGCTTGGTAAACATTGTGTAATTGTATAGTTATCTGACAAATAAATTTTAAAACTATAGAACAAACATACAAGTGCTATTAAACAATTTCAAATAAAAAACTTAAACATTGGTAAATAGCCCACAAACATACAAATTAAACAATTTCAAATAGGGCCCACTGGTACAACCTGCACCGGGGCCCTGCAAACCCCAGCTACGGCCCTGACTGCACCCCAAAATGAAAATGTTGTCATTAATCACTTACCCCCACTTACCAAACCCGTAGAAGCTTAGTTCGTCTTTGGAACACAATTTAAGATATGTTGGATAAAAACCGGGAGGCTTGTGACTGTCCCATTGACTGCCAAACAATTTGCACTGTCAAGGCCCAGAAAAGTATGAAAGACATCATCAGAATAGTCAATCTGCCATCAGTGGTGCAACCGTAACGTTATGAAGCTACAATAATACTTTTTGTACACAAAAAAAAAAAACTTTATTCAACAATTTGTCTCCTCTGCGTCAGCGTAATGCCATTTTGGAGAGTATCCGCTGGACGCAAACTGTGTACGCTGTTCTGTGTCAGCCTCACCACACGGATACATCTTCTACCATTGTTTGGCAGTCGATGGGACGGTCAAAAGCCTCCCGGTTTTCATACAAAATATCTTAAATTGTGTTCCAAAGACGAACAAAGCTTTTTCAGGTTTGGAACGACATGGGGGTAAGGCGATTCATGACAAAATTTTCATTTTTGGATGGAGTAACCCTTTAACTGTTCCCTCCTGAGTGACCTGCCCAACTCAATCCAAGCAGCTGAGTCCTTAACCATCTTCAAGAATCGGCTAAAAACACATCTCTTCCATCTTTGTTTGACCCTAGCATTCACTCTTAAAAAAACTTGCCCCTTTTAGACTTGCACTCTATTCATTTACTAACGGCTTGTTTTCTTTAAAAAAAAAACTAACACTAGCTTCTCTATTCTTTTTGTATTCAATATATTTGTTTTATTTTATTTATTATACAATTACAAAAAGCCAAAAAAGGTCTCTAACACAAGCATGCTCTATTCTTTTTCCTAGTCTATTTGTTTACTTTTTATTTATTATATAGTTAAAAAAAACTTGCTTCATGTACTGCATTAGGCTAACTGAGAATTGTCATAGCACTTGCATGTGGCTCTTTTGTTGATTTTGATTGCTTCCATTGTCCTAATTTGTAAGTCGTTTTGGATAAAAGTGTCTGCTAGTTTTTTAAAATACATTGTGCCCATATTACCACCTTAAGGGTGCATTATTTTTCAGTAATTCAGTGGCCCGTCGTCAATTATTACTTACTTCATGGAACCGTCGATGCCAATAAAGAACCTTTATTTTTAAGATGGCAAGTTGGCAGTTTAGACACAGGAGCTTCATATGCCTTCTTATAATTTGTCTTTTGTCTGGGAGGATTATTTAGCCCTCACTGCTCAACTTGATTTCGCCTCAATCTCTTTTCCATTCTCCAGCCTCTTCTTTCTCTATTTCACCCTCTTATGCACAGTAATTCCACCTGCCGCCCCCCGAAAGGTCACGTTGCAGCCGCTCTCTGTTGCAGCAACGGGTACCTGTGAGCTTCGTGGATGAGCAGAGCTGAGGCGGAAGTGATTTTATCAGCGCTTCGCAGCTGCCCTCCTCGCTCGTTCACGGCTCCCTCCCTCCGCTACAATCCCTCCATTTCCTGAGCCCCTGCAGCCAGAGCCATCAAGCTGTGAAAAATTAAAACAAAAGAGGGAAAACATACAATATGTTTGCTCAGATTTGCCTCACATCTGTTCGAGCTCTTCTGCCGACAAACTGTGTTTGTGAGACATTGATAGGCTGACCTGCCTACGCATGCTTGAGTTGGCAACCCCCGCCGGGGGACGCGAGACAGGCCGAGAGAGAGAGATAGAAGACTGGGATTTGGCGAAAGCATCTCAGCTCGAAAATGCAGTGCCACAAACGTCGAGGTGTCAGGGGAAGAAACGGCAACACAGGATTACATGACAAGCTGACAATTAAGAGATGAGCACTAAAGACACTAAACGAGCTGCAGGACGGTCCCCTTCCCCACACATGCACACACATTCAGCCCCTGTGACAAACTGTGCCTGTTTGATTGGTCGCTTCAGCCCTTTTCCTTGGCCTTTGGATGAATCAAGTGAGGGTCAGCAGCAGCTCTAGTTTTTCTTGTCTAAATTATTGATGTGGTATTTCATCAATCTTTTTCATTGGGCACCCATGAGGAAATGTCACAGTATGCGTCACTGGTATTGCTGTGTTATAAGGGCTGGTTTACAGAGGCCTTGACGTGATTTGTCATTTTGATTGGTCGTTTTAGCAGAAACCCCACAGCTATGTTTACGATCCTGACTCAGGGCTCAGGTGTGCATGTACTACTCGACAACTATTTTGTACCATTTCCTCACAAATAATGAATTATTAAAAGTATGTGCTCCTATTAAAGGTGTGTTTGTCTCTTCAAGCTGGCTGTTGTGTGCATAAAATTGCTCCTTTATAACTCTGGAGACTTAAAAGAGTCCTCACTTTATTCAACTCTGTTTCAAAGTGTTCATTTTAACAGTTTTGTAGTCTTATTGTATTGTAGTCTTTAAATTCAATATTTTTGTGTTTCACTCATTAAATTTTAGTAAATTTGTCAACATTTTATTTTTAGTTGACCAGGTTTAATTTTGACCTAAATATTTAAGTATTTATGTTTAAATAAATTAAGTAAATTAACTGTTAATTTACTCAAACCCGACTTACATAAACCAGGGTTATTAATTAAAGTTTTTACAAATATTTTTGTTAATTGAAAAAAGCTGAAATAAAACAAAACAAAAATGTTAGATAAAAAAGCCTTAAAAATAAAACTAAACTGAAATAAAAAAGAAGCTACATAGAAATAAAAAAATAAAATAAAAAAATGACAAAAGCACATAACATTAAATGTAATTTGAATTAAATGTAATTTTAAATTTACATTTAATTACAATTAAAATTTAAAAATTGTAAAAATGTAAATCTAATTCGAAACCATACTAAATACTATAATAGTATATAAATAATGCTAAACCCAAACATGTTTTATATAAAATTAATTAGATATATACATTTGACTTAAATCAAAACACTATTCATTACCTTTTTTCAGTAATTTATTAGAGAGATTTAAGATTGTATTTATAAATTATTTTATTTTGTTTAGCAAGATTTTGTGGGGGAAAAATTAAATGTCTGATGTTTGTTTATAGTTTCGATATCTTGGCAAATATATATATATATATATATATGTCTCTATTTTCCATTTCTCCTTAATCTGCTGTTTGAAAATCTAATTTATGATCTTCCTTTTGAATCATCATGATCTTATTTATAGCTTCACCTTTAATTCTTTACATTTTCTTGTTAATATGCTGTCTCATATGGAGTATGCGTATATGTTTTCCACAGTTGACTGGGGATGGTATTTATGGCGGATCCTCCCACAACCACTATCAAAATCCCAGGATCATTACGTTTCCACGACAACACCAGCGAGGCTCGTCCAATGGGCTGCGGCGACAGAAGCGAGACTGGGTCATTCCACCAATCAACGTGCCTGAAAACTCCAGAGGACCCTTCCCTCAAGTTCTCGTCAGGGTCAGTAACGGTTACGGTTCACAGCTCACTGTTATAAAAAGCCTGAAATATTCATATTTATTCAAGACGCAAGACATCTCCATCGCTTATACTTAATGATCATATGGAGTTTTTTTAACACATGCTACTTGGTTGTTAGTAAAACAGATATAACATTCAGCCATGAATGAAAAGACTCAAGATCTTGGCAAGCTTTGTCTCTCAGAACAGACAGTTCCACAACTGAAGTTTCACAGTGTCCCTTCGAGACATAAAAGAACAAGCCTCTCTCAAGTCTCCACACAGAAGCTTTTACCCAGGCCTCGCACTTCTGAAAAACAGAGCTTTCCTCGCCACATCTCTTGAACCGCAGTGAAACCTAAGAGGTTAAAAAGCAGTATCACAGGTGAACATTTTCAAGAGCTTTCTTTCAGACAGCTCTTCTGCGTCTGCCGCTGAGAGCCCTTCTAAGGTAAGGAGAGGACTTGTGCTTCCTCTCCGAGTCAAGGGTTGATGAGGAGGGGGCTCAGAGGTAGATTGGCACAGGGTATCAACATCTAATGCTTCTACAAAGCCTCTCCTTAACTTTCTCCGGGATGAGATGAGAAATGAGGCTTTGCTGGATCTTTTCTATCATATCTACTGGGTTCACTGCTAGGTTAGATGTAAGGCATAACGTACAGTCAGGGTCCTGACCGACCAACCAAGAACATCGTGCAAATTCAATTAATTTGAAGGAATACTTAGAGAAATTAATACAGATTTATAGACAAATAAACGGATTTTAAAACTGAAAAAAAAGATTAAAAAGTCTTAAAGTTTGAAGGTTTTTGGGCCATAGATTAAAAAAAAAGTGATAATTGTGGAATATAAAGTTTATTGGTCATTACACTGCAATAATTGGCCATTTGATGCCATTATTGACCAATCAGAATCAAGTATTTTAGAGAGTAATGTATATGAAGGGGAATTATGTGATTAAGGACCATAATGGAAGACTCTAACATAGTTGGCATGGCAGAAGGTACTTCAAATGTTGAAGAGGATGTGTTCTCATGAAGAGTTTTTATAGAAACCTACTCTAAAAAGTATCCGCCTCCACAGTACTTTGAGGTGTGTTATCCATGCTTGAGCTTCTCCGTGGTTCTAAAAGCTTAAGTTTGTGTTATCTGTCGTTCAGACTCCAGCCTGGCCTTAGCATTTTGTGGACTGTCCTCATAAACTCCCTCATGGCCACTTGTACCTCAGATTACACCCATGGATTACTACAATCTCTTTCCACCGATGCGCACGCAGACACATGGACATTACTTTAAACCACCCATATGGAAAGATTAGAAAACCTGTGAAAAAGCATGGAATCCATTTGAGGAGTTTTGATAACCCTTCTCACCTCTAGCCTTAAATGTTTGGCTTTAGAGACCCGGGTCTGTGGGTGTGTAGCGCTGACATGTTATGCTTGTTGGCTATTTTCAGGCAATAAAAGATTACCTGCTGCAGCCAATACTAGGCAAAATCCACACTATGCCAAAGCAGATTATTCTGTACTGAAATAATTATAGAAAAAATACATATGGCTTCTTTTCAGTTCTCTGGATTTTACTTTACATAGAGAATTCATAATTTTGAGGCTTGCATTTCATGTCAAAAACCCATCCTTTATGCATTTCTGAACAGTTTCTATAAAGCAGTAGAAGTCTTGTAGTACCAAGCACATGATGTAACACACAGAACCTTGAATTACATCCATACATTTGCATGCTGTTTTAAAATGTTGAAATTCACATCTGAGCACATTTCACTCAGCAAGAGCCTAGCCTGACCCATTTTTTAGCTCCCCAAAATTTGTGCTTGTTTCTCACTGAATTAGTCAATATACTTTTGAATATCATAGGTGTAATTGTGTAACCAGCAAATTATGTTATTAAGATTAACAACACATTTTACTATTTAGTCGATTTTAATGATATTGACTCTGTAATAAGAATGGAAACAAAAGATCTGGGAGGTTTCGTTGGCACTCACCCCGTCTAAAGTGAGCGCTGGGCTTGTGTGTCATGCTGCAAATTGCCAATAAGGTCCAGCATTAAAGCTGATATTGTGCATCTGCTGTTATATCCATCTTGGATCTGTATTTGGTCTAAATTAAATACATTTATGTAAGTAATTATATATATATATATATATATATATATATATATATATAGTAATACTACATGCAATAGATGGATAGATAGACAGACAGACGACATAGATATAGTCGAAATATTATATATATAATGCAATGTATATAAGTGTGTGTGTGTGTGTGTGTGTGTGTGTGTGTGTGGTGTGTGTGTGTGTGTGTGTGTGTGTGTGTGTGTGTGTGTGTGTGTGTGTGTGTGTGTGTGTGTTGTGTGTGGTGTGTGTCGTGTGTTACCATAATACAGCATAATAAATGTAATTAAACACTAATACATATCAATACATACATTAATGCACTAATACATACTAAATTGTCTAGTAGCTCTAATTGTTTATGGGTTATTGAGTAAGTATGAAAAATATTGTTTAAACCTTTTCCAATAAAGTTTTGTATAAAACATTATTATTATGATATATTATTATTATTATAAATGTATTAGGCAATAAAGAAAATGTATTAGACAAATTGGACACTATAGCATAGATATTTATTCTTGAGAAAATATATTTATTATAAGTCTAATAAAATATTAATATATATATATAACAGAATTCATATCATTCTTGCAGGTGTTAAGAATCTCTGCTCTAGTGTCTAATTATCTCTATCACACAGTTGTCACTTTCTCTGCCTATTGTCTAGAGACGCACAGCACCGAAGGACAAACGTGAGTTTCGTTGACATGAATAAAAGCAAAGCAGCATTTATTCTTGTTTACATTTTCTACATCCCCAATTACCTACGGAATTCGAATTCCAATAAACAACACATCCCCCCAACACACGCACACAAAATGAAAGCGGTGAATTCTTAATTTACTGACTAGCTCAAATCAATTTCCATTCTCCCATATTGGTCCATTAGCTCCGAGGGGAGATAGGGAAGCTCAGTGCACCTGGCCAGCTTTAGTATTCACATTCTCGGTGTCCTATTATTTGGTGAGCAGAGCTGAGGCTTTGTCGTCGTATGGATGATTTACAAAATGAACTGCAAAGGGGTATGTGCGCTAATGCTGCTAATGGCTGCTTCCGCCTGACAATGGTGCTCGATGAAACCTGGAACTGAGCTCCGAGAAAAGAAATAGACAGGGATATGTCGCAACATAAAACTTGGACATGTTTGCAACATCATGCTAACCTGCTTGTTTTTCAGCATAGTGCAATAAATAATGTCGTTGAGACTAGAACAGGTCATGTTTCGAAGAGCATGAACTAATAAATTATAAGTATCTTTCATCCGGAAAATTTGGTTTTCATTTATTCAACATTTTGGAACCTTTCTTTTACAGATCGCTAAAGGAGAATGTTTGAAGATTTTTACCATGCAGTCATAATGAAAAGGAACTGAAGCTTTCAAGAATGCAAAAGCACCATAAATCATCAAAAAAGTCATCTGACTAAATCATATACAAGTTTCTGAAAGAAGTAGCAGTGACTAAATTTGTGAATGAATCATTCTAATGATCAATCGATTCGTTTGAAAAGTTAAATGATCCGGTTCATAAGTTCATCTTGTTCAGTGATTTGGTTGCAGTGGTTAACAGCTCACTTGAGGTGAAGATTGTCAGTGACTAACGATTCAAATCCTTGCTTTCAAAAGCATCATAGGAACCACTATCTTTGAAACGTGAAAGCTCTTGTCTCAATTCATTGTAACTGCATGTGTGTCCAGCACATTTTTCATAATATTTTGTATGTGTCATACAGGTTTGGAGCGGCGTGAGAGTGAATAATGGATGACAGAATTTTCATTTTGGATGAAAGTGTTCCTTTAAGGACAGGCTGGGAGAATAAAGACTTGGCCAAAATGTTTATGCAATTTTGTCATATATGCAATCTAAACAGGTTTGCCGCAAACTCCTTGGGCAATGAAAGACAGAAGTTTAGTTATTCTGTTTTGACTGGAGTCGAGATATCTGAGGGCGATCACCCACACAAAGGAGACATCAAGCTCTAATCTACGCTGCTTGCTGTGTGATTACACGTTTCTACCTCAAGCAAAAAATCCAGTGTGGTAGAAGCATAATTAGATCTCATGGCATGCTCCTAGACTAAAACTGGCAGTCATACATAGCCTATAGCATTACAGCTAGTGTAAGTGTCCTGGTGGGGCTCTTCTATTACCGCCTAACTTAATCAGAGCCAGTAAAAGCATGGGTCAGAGGGTAACATATTCGCTTCAGTGTAGAGTTTGAATGATCATTATTTCTCACGCTGGCCTTGAATAACTCTGCCGTTAAATAAGCAAGACGTATAGTAGGCTACTTGTAATGTGAAACTTAGCTCAAGTGTTAGAAAGTTCACTCGCTGAGTACCGAACTTCCTTGAATGTAGGCCCACACGATTTCGACTTCAAGAACCTGCGCTAAATGGCTTGATGCAGTGGCCTGCTTGCATGTGTGAGCATTTGTGTGTGGGTGTGCGTAATATTAACTAAGAGAGTAATATTGTAATGAGAATGTTGTGGACTGCTCGTTTCTATTACGTTAAGAAGGTATCGTGTGGTAAATTAGCTTGTGAGAAAGTTGCACTGCCGAATGCTTGTCACTGACCTCTCTCATGTTTCTACCGCCCACGCAATATTCATATTTGTATGCAATATGTTTCATGTTAGCGGTTTCTAACACGGCCTGTTCTTTACATGTGTGGACATTTGTGTTTTTGACAGAAGCATATTTATCACTGGCACCTGTTTGTTTGATGGGCTTTGGTATACTATATCTGTTGTCGTATGTAGTATGCTAATTGTCTGTCTGTATGTATGTATTCAGTATCTGAATAAACTCAATTAATTTACCAAAATGATTAGTGTAACACAGATCAGACTATAAGGAGTGCTTTATCCTGTAATGAATTGCACTATACTTGCCCTTTTCCAGTTTGATGTAGGAACTGGAAATAATAGCTGATAACACGTTATTTTTATCAGAATTCCAATAATGCAAAACAATCATATTTATTTTCACTTATATGTACATTGCTTATTGTGTCTACTTAAAGCCGCAGTCCGCAACTTTTTTATTTTCAAAGTTGACAAAATTGATATAATAAGCGAGTACACCATGAATCCATTTTCCTATTTTTGGCTTGTCCTGAATCATTATGGTACACCTATAATAAGTATTTGTATTTGTATTATGTTAGACTGGTTTAGGTAGGTATCACTGTGGAGTAGCCCGGTACCTGCTTGATTCGTCATAGACTTAAGCAGAGAGACGTAGCTCCGGCTACAATGTTCTTTTATTAACCGCTAGAGCGCCAAAAGTTACGGACTGCAGCTTTAACTTAATACACTAATTTAAAAACGTTTGCTACAACTTAATGTTTTTGAAAGATCACCAAGGCTGCATTTATTTGATCAAAAACACAGTAAAATATTGTGAAATATAATTGTATTTAAATTTTAAATAAATAATATTAATTATATTATTGAAATATTATTTTATATTTAAAATAACTGTTTTCTATTTTATATTGATATATTAAAATGTAACTTATTCCTGGCAAAATGGAATTTTCAGAAACCATCTTTAGTGTCACATGATCCTTAAAAAAACATTCTAATATGCTGATTTGCTGCTTAAGCATTTCTTATCAATTTTGGAAAAAAAAAAAGTTTTTTGCTTTTCTGCTTTTTTTCAGAAACGTTTGTGAATAGAAAGTTCAACATTTGTTTTATTTGAAATAATATTTGAAAATCTCTTGTAACATCATAAATGTTTTTACTGTCACTTTTGAACAATTTAATGCATCTTTGCTGGAATAATGAATGAATGAAAAAAAAAATTGTACTGACACCAAACTTTTGAATGATAGTGTACACACCTCAAGTCATTCCCAACACAGTCCTTATTGGAGGGTTTGTTGTGAAAACACTTTTTTATTTTGTGGCTCAAAAAGCTATAAATTTCACCCAAGAGATACTAGAAGCCATTTGGAGGGTTATAACGCTAAACTAACACCCCATTAACCAGTGACATCATTATGATAGCCATGATTCGCTCCATCCCCTTTATTAAGTCCCTCTCTCATCTGCATCTCTGGCTCCTTCTTTATTCTCTATCCCTCCCTGCCTCGCCAGCGCGCTTGACATTTCTCCCCGCATCCATTCTTCATGCTATGTGTGCATGTGTGTTTATAAGAGCATGGAGTGGAGAGAAAGAGACAGAGTGAAAAGATGGGCGAGGTGGATGGCTGCAGCTATTATGGTAGGAAAAGTGCAGAAGCAGCACAACGGCATCGCCGCTCCTCCTGCAGTCGTGTAGAGGTTGTCTCTCTAATTACCCGGCCCCCCTTTTCACGCCGCTGCCCCACCTCTTAGCTTGTACCCAGGGATTTGTCCATTGTGCTTTTCAATAGACACAGCGTGATTGGACTGAAAGCAGTCATTAGCCTGTGCCACTGTCTCTGGGGTCCTTGCGCTTTTATAGAGGGAGAGAAAAAGAGAGTCTCATGCCTGGAGAATACGGTTGGACTCTACTAGGGAATACATAAAGGCTCTATTTGTACTGTTCGCCCATTGTGCTGACTTTGGGAAATTAATGTCATTGTTGATATGTGGAAAAACTCCCATAATCCCATGAGTATCCAGCTATTCAGCGGCCAGCTATTTTAATTGCAAAGCTAATGCAGTAATTGCATTTGTGATTCAATTCTTAGCACCCATTAATATTAATTTTCTTCCTAATTATCTCATTTCTACACTATTCCGTTCCCCTCCTCGCGGACGGGAAAAGGACTTGGCGGAGCGTGTGTAAATACGGTTCATGCTGTTTCAGTTTGTAAAGTTCTATTCAAATGCTCTGACGCAGGACTTGATGACTGTCTTATTGCTTTCTCAGCATTAATAATGCATGCTGTGGATACTTAAGTCACATTTAAAAATGTATTAATTCCATTGCGTTAGATACAAAATGTCAAACCAATTGGCAAATGGTGCTTGTTTGTTTTATTTTTGTTACAGAACTTTTTGTTTGTTTGTTTGTTTGTTTGTTTGTTTGTTTGTTTTTAGTTACTTTGAACCAACTGGTTCAAAGCTCTTTTTGTTTATTTTACATAAATAGAGAGAGAGAGAGTAAATCAAATTTCTGCATAATATTTTGTGTATTTTTGTATGTAATATTTAGTAAATACATTATTAATTTATGTGTGTGTGCGTGCGTGCTAAATTAAAAAGTCTCATAAATAGTTTGAAACCTGATAAACCTATTTTTGTAAGGAGTGCTTGACTGTCACTCAGTTTGACATTGTGTTAATTTGCACAAAGACAAAATTCACACATTTGTAAGTGTGCCTTAAGTGCCAAAATACTTCTGGGGCTGATTTATATTTGGAATGCATGTGTACGAGATCATTTGACAAAACAGCTGTGTTTAGAATTATTAATTAGAACGTGCTTAGATTAAATGCTATTTTATTTTTTTATTTTTGCTATCTTTGAAATCGGAGAACGTATAACCTCGCAAAAGCAACAGGCTTCCTCTCTTCTGTCTTCTGACGTTATTATTGTTTTATTTGTCTATATCATGCGGTTATTGGCGCACTCCACTCTTCATCTCCTGTTCGTCTTCCTCTGAGAATGCAGTGGTGAATTCATGCAATTTGATTTGGTCTGTATCTGTGCAGATGGCTGTCTCTCTTCATCCTTCTCCATTCCTCTCGTCTTTTCACTCAGATGGTTATTTTCTCTTCTGCACTGTCGCTCCCCTCTCCCTTTCTTTCTCTCTCTCTCTATGTCTCAAAATAAAAACAACTTTCAGGGGAGACAGAGAAATCGATCACGTTGACAAAAGATCCGCATGGCTGCAGCCCTGGCGATGTGGCTCATCTTTCAGTCTTTCTCTTTATTCTCCTCGTGATAAACTCCTGATATCTGCCGGCTCTATGATTACTTCCTGTATTCAGTCCGAGCAGCTTCCCTAGTGAGTGTAATCAGCATAGCTTTTCCATTTCTGTCCTTACAAATGCTATAAGGACAGGGATTATTTTTTTCCCATACCTGCAGCACGTGGAATGTGGACTCTTCTCTTCGAATTACACTCTGTATTATCTCGAAGTCACAAGAGGTTACGATTACAAAACTAGCTTTTATGGGTACACACAGCACTGCTGGAATTAAAGCTTGGCCATTAATCTCACTACAGGACCTGAGGAATTACAGTAAAATGAGGCAGAGCTTTTAAGAGTCAAATAAGACTTGTTCCAGTGTGCTTGGAATAGAGCTGGTTTAAATTTTGAATATCAGTCTAGCTGAATCTCCGCCTCATGTTCCATTGCCACCTCATTTATATAGATGGAACTCCTCTTCATGCAATCCATACCCAGTCAGAGAAAGGAAGAAGCAGGGAGAAAAAAGAAAAAGTAGGGAAGAACAAAATCCATATTTCAAAATCCAGGCACTGCTCCATATTCCTTTCCAATTCAGGCTAGGATCCATATGAAAGTAGCCTGTGTGGAACAGACAGTTTCATCTGTTTCTAATGGGATTTAAAAGTAAGAGTATTTGACTGACTCCAGCTTTCACTTGAGAAATATTAAACCTGAACATCCGGAACTCAATCTTAAAGACGCCACTCATGACTTCTTTTTCATACATATTCCATTTTGTCTTCATATAACTCGTAAGCAGGCTGAATCCATGTGCACAGAACTCCGAAGATTGTCATATAATTGCAATGACTGCCATTCACAAACCTCTGTGCATTGCATGTTTGTTTATTAATTTGTTTGGCTAATTAAATTATGCTTACAGCTATAATATTGTACACTGTACAACATGGACAGTACACTAAAAGTACACTTTTGTAACTTTTCTACACTTGTAAGGTGCATGTTAGTATTAGGATACATGTACCTGTAAGTAGATAATCAAGTACATATACATATTAATACTGTACATATAAGTACTTAAAGGGTACACATTATTACTAGTTAGTATTTAAGATACACATACACAGGTACATATAGTTGTACCTTAAGGAGCCATATTAGTACCTAAAGTATACATTCAATTCAGAATTATACAAAACATTCATAATGTAACTGAGCACAAATTAGCTTACAAAAAGAAATCTAAAAATCTAAATATTGAGAAAATCGCCTTTAAAGTTGTCCAAATGAAGTTCTTAGAAATGCATATTACTAATCAAAAATTAAGTTTTTATATATTTACAGTAAGAAATTTACAAAATATCTTCATGGAACAAGATCTTTCCTTAATGTCCTATAATGATTTTTGGCATAAAAGAACAATCAATAATTTTGACCCATCCAATGTATTTTTGGCTATTGCTACAAATATACCCCAGCGACTTAAGACTGGTTTTGTGGTTCAGGGTCACATATTTGGTGACTTAAAATGTAGAATACAAGGTACATATTAGTTCTTAATGGATAAATGTTAGTACATAGAGGGGCATTTTGTTCTAATTAGTACTTAAGGTACAAATATGCAAATACATATACATAATTTTACCTTAGGGTACATATGTCAGTCCAGTGTCTTGTGTTTTTCTGCCCATGTGCCTTCCCCGTAACCTGGTTTCTTCCTTGTGTTTGATTGTTCCTTGGTTTCAGGTGTGTTTGACTAATTTCCTTGTTTACTCCAGTGTACTTAAGCCCTGTGTTTTCCTGTGTCTAGCGTCCGCTGTTATATGTCTCTTATCTGTCTTCCTGTGTTCCTTTGTTGGATGCCCTGTGGATTATATCATTACAATATATTGTATTCTGAAGAACTCCTCCTCTCCGCGTTCCTTTGCTCCAGCGTATCGTGAGAACATATTAGTACCTTACATTTTAGTGGTAATTAATATTTAGGGTACTAATATGTACTGATATAATGTCAGTACTTTACTAATATATTAAGGTTGGCAGCGTGTGTGCCTATCGTGATTTATATATATTTAGTACCTATTAGTACTTATTACACCTAATATTAATTAATATTTAGGGTATTTATTATTACCTAAATTGTGTATTTTAGTGCTTGATGTACTAATATGCAAATACATATAGGCTATATATTAGTACCTTAATGGTAGCTAATGGGTACATATTAGTACACAATTTAGGGTGTTAGTGTTATTTTAGTATTGCAATACTAATTAGTACTTCTGGTACAAATATGTACATACTCATGTCAGTACCTTAATGGTACATATTAGTACCTAAATTGTAAATTTTCATTCCTTAAGGTACTAATATGCCCCCTTTAGGAGGAGATACAATATACAATAAGTAAATATTAATATCTAAGTAATTATTTCCAGATGTTCTTTAGTTGCTGATGTTACATGATCACATGAAACCACTTCTTTCTCTCTAGTCTGCTTTCAGCTCGATCAGCTCATCTCCGCATTTGAATTTGTCCGTCATTGAGAGAGAACCTCCATCAATCATGACAGGGCTTTGAGGAGATACACCATCCATGATCAAAACGAGACAGAACGCCTTGAGAACAGTGAGGCAGTTTGTTGGGTTATCACCTTGATGTTAAACATAAGAAACTATGTTATGATTCCGAGAGTTATAAAACTGACAGAAGTAGACTGCCATCAAATTTACGGAGGGAGGAAGCGTTTGATAGACACGTTTGAAAGCGATCTACTGTAGGGCAATTTTTTTCAATCTGCCAGGTTTTGATCACATTCCTATGATATAGAGAGGTTTATTGTTTATTGCTTTGAACCTTGGCCTTAAAAGGATGTGACTAATCTTCTAAATGTGCACGACTATTTCCTAAAGCGTCTTGAAGGGTCTGCCAAAGCAATAAGTTTCAACTTTTACACACACAAAAAAAATTCAGCCGCTTTCTTTTCTCAATAAATCCTCTACTT
The DNA here is from genome assembly GCA_027422405.1 of Ptychobarbus kaznakovi. Classification (NCBI taxonomy): domain Eukaryota; kingdom Metazoa; phylum Chordata; class Actinopteri; order Cypriniformes; family Cyprinidae; genus Ptychobarbus; species Ptychobarbus kaznakovi. Next base: position 10,894,850 of record CM049795.1, on the reverse strand, counting down.
TGGCTTCTCACGTTTTCTTTTTGTGGTGCATTGCTCATCCTTTAGCATGCTGGCAGGAAGATGATTCATCCTGGTGAATAGTACTGAAGACAATGAAACTAAACAGCAGCCCTGGTCTCCATATAGTCGGACAAGAGCTTGTATGCTGAATTATCGAGTGTGATAGGTCTAGCACAATATGTAATCAGAAGCCCTCCATAAAGACACATGTGCGCCCACAAACGCACCCACGCATGGTTGAATAGCAGACCGCTTTGTAGTTAACCACTTTGTAAAGAAATTTGCAAGTTGCAAGCTCTCAGCAGAGGTTACACAAGTGCCACCGCAAATGAAACCCAAACATCAGGTGCGTAGCAGACAGTAGCAGCACTAAAGGACACAAAAAGACAAATACGACCGGCTTGACTGCAGTGAGAATACCTGACCACAGTGCTTTAGTTATCGAAGCAGCCTGTAGGAAGCTCGAGGTGGCCTGTAGGTTGCCTGAACGTACACTCATCAGACTGCACCCATTGACCAGCTCATCAACCACCTCACACAGCTCTTGACTCTCATGGCCTGCTTGAATGCCTCGGGTTCTCATAGGAAGAGCAGACAGTGCCAATAAGAAGTCGTAAAATGAGAGTGCAATGCTATAAAATCAAGAAAAAAAGCCATTACTGATGGCCAGGAAATAAGAGAGGGCCATCAAGACACTTTAGTTGAGTCCAGAGAGGCCTATAGAAAAGAAACTTACTTTTTGGGCTTCAGTCACGCATTTCAATGAGCTCCAAGATTTTTTATTTTTTTATCTGATCTGATTTGTTGTGTTTTATTTTCTCACTCTCAATTTGAGTTTTCATACTTTGCCGGTCGCACATGTGAATAACTTGAAATAACTTGAAATTAATAGTACATTTGTTATTCTAACGTTGTCTGTTTCATTATGCCGAATCCCAAAATGAAAAACGGCAATGCAGAGAAAAGCTAATGAAGGATTCTGTCTCTGATGTAAAAGAGCATTACGCTGTATTTTGAACATTCTCTGCATCTAAAGTGGTTCCTGTAGCTCAACAGTGTGCCGCTAGCAACCCTGCAGTAACGGTTCGATTCTCAGGGAGCATAAACTGATTCAAATACACCTTAAATGCACTGTCTCCGTTTGAGTCTGCCATTTGAGTTAACATTGTGCAAATCAGTTTTTGCACTAAGCTCATTTAAAGTTGTTAGACTAAAGAATGATAGTCTTTTGAAAAAGTTGTTACGCTAAAGGCTACTAACAAAAAGTAACTACAGCTTCATTTAAATATTTGACTATTCAACAAGTTTTGACCATGACTTTTATACTGGGTGAGGGTTTTTACAAATCACTTTTATAGCAGTTGCACGTTCAAATACCAATTTCTGCTCTAGTCTAGATTTTATGAAATATTTTAGAGCATACTTTAACTAGTAAAAAGGTTTCCTTGACTTTTCAATGACAGATTTTAATTTCAATAACTTTTCACTGCTCTATGTGAATTTTTCCAGGGTGGCATTTTTTGTGCTCTGTGAATTATGCTAGGAACAACTAGGAAAAATAGGCTTTATTTTTATTTTAAGGACCAGTTCTCGCTATTAACTATAACTTTTTCCTCACTAAACTCCTAATGACTGCTGATTAATAGTTAGTAATGCAGTTGCTAAGTTTAGGTATTGGTAAGGATGTGTAATATGCAGAATATGTGCTTTATAGGTACCCACAAATAGCCAATAAGCTAGTAATATGCTTGCTAGTAAGCAAGTATTCAATAGAGAGAATTGGTCACTATACTAAAGTGTTACCGGAAAAACACAATACACCTAGTTTATATAACAGACTTTTTTTTTTCCTGTGTGACAATATAACTGTTTGTTGCAAAGAGTATTGTGTTGCTGGAAAAGCTGCACTATTTTAAAAACCACTGTCAAACTACTGCAAAAAAAAGAAAGAGATATAAAATGTAGTTAATAGTGTCACTACTTGTAAAGAATTACTCCGTGGCACTTGTGCTAATCCCTCGCCTGACTCCATTTGCTCTTTTGAAAGGGGCTCTGATACAACCTCTCCCAGGACGGTAAAGTTCGCCAGAAAACGGCAGAAGTCACTCTGAACCTGCCCTAGAAACGCTGCATTTATCTCCAACATGCTATCTGCAGAAAGAGCACGTTCCTCACGTGCTAGCCATCTTCCCCCTATTCACCCCGCACTTGCTGTAATTCTACAACTAACGAGTGGGAGGAAGATTTCAGAAATTGCTTTTTGTCATTAGGACTGAATTCAGATGACTCAATCAAGCCCAGGGGACTTAACGAGGGCACGATCATCATTTATTCAATTTAGTATTATAAAGAACATTCATTAAACAGGGAGTTTGGGGGGCCAGGGTTTCGAACGTGACAAATCCTTCCAGGCTGCCCACGGGAGGAATTTTAAAGAGACTTTTAAATGTACAAGGGACCTTACCTCCTTCCCTCTGGGATATTTAAGGGGATGTGTCATCGGGTTGGCTCGAGCAGCGCATTTTGATTCATCTGAATCAGGAAAGGTGGATATTCTAGGTGTGTGTTCGTGGTGCACCATGGCTGCTGAATTATTGAGCAGAAAAACTCTTTGATCCATGCTATGTAGCCCACATACCAATCTCTTACCTGTCAGCCTCCCAGAACGCCATTCATTTTTCAAATGTTTGCAAAGAGGATGCTGCGGTATGTTATTTTTCCTACCGCAAGAAATTTCCAATCCCTTTCGGGCTCTAAATTGATATGTAGCCGCCATGTTCTTAGCCGAATACAAAGAACTATTTCTGTGATTTCAGATTTGATTGCCAGTTCATGCAGGAAAATAGTAAGATAAAAAAATTCCTGAACTTTGATTCCTGGCTTTTTGTCTATTCGAAAAACCTTGATATTGAATGCAGGCTCGAGCTGTACTGAAAGCTACCAGGAATACGTTTTATTACCAAATCAATATACCGAGTCTCAGTGTCCTGAGCGGCGTATCTCTTAGATGTTTTTAGCAGCCGTTTAAATAGATAGAGAACTTTACCAAAGCATAGAGAGTGGGAGAGCGAGGTTCAGATATTGCACTGAAAGGTCATGTGTGGGAGTTCACTGTCTGGGTGAAATGAAGAGAAAGCCATCACGCTCAGTTTGCGGAATACGTTATGCAAAAAAGGACTGTAGCACGCTCACCAGTCATTTCACTTTCACGCATGGTTTCCAGACCCACGGCTCACGAAATGGGTAGGCAGGGTGTGGGGTTTATATCCCGTGACTCAAACGCGTCAGGGTTTACATTTGATTGCTTCAGCACAAAATCCTCTCACATCAAATGTCTTGCGCTTCGCAAAGCCCAGTGACACACGGAAACATGCATAATTTCAAATCTGGTGATATTTCATGAAGTGTTGCTTCACTTGAAAGGGAGATAGTTACGTGGGTGCATAAACACATCTCCTGAAAGATATCTCCACTCTGCTCTCATTTTTTTCAGTCGTGTTCCTGTTTACCGAGAAGCCAGTGCACTAAAATTTGTAAGGGTGGGTATTAAATAGTGAAGCCGGAGGTGTAAACAAAAAAAAGCACTTTGCAATGCAGAAATGCATTTCTATATTTATGTGTGCAGTACATATTTCTTCTTGGATTGTCAGTTGAAGCACATATATATTGCGGTTTTAGTAAGTGCATTTAGTTAACAAAATTATATAATTTTTTATATTTTTGTTATTATATAATAATTATTCTAAAATTTTTATTGCTCCAATTCTCTTCCCTTACACATTTTTACAGATAGTTTTGGGCAACATTTTTTGATGAGTTTAATCATTTTTGTGAGCTTTATGATAAGTTTATCACTTTTTAGAAAACTAAATGACCAGTACAACTGAATTTCTGGTCTAATCTCTTGTTCAATCGCTTGTTTTTATGTAAGTGTGTCTGATCCACTTAGAATGAGAAGTTGAGGCTTTAAAGAGGCCATAAACTCTGTTTTGGTGTTTTTATAGGACAAGCTTTTCATTACATAAACAGGCTAGACACGCTTCAAATAAATCTGTTATTATGGCACTTTTGATGAGAAGAACCATTGTGAGAAACATCCTCTGTCAAACCAAAGCATCAAGCAGATTGATATCCAGATGTTAATGTCCCACGGTTCTGCAACATGTTTCTTGCTTCAATACAAGAGAGAGGGAAACGTCTATCGCATTGAGCCATGCCATGGTTAATGATGCCAGATAGAAAAACGGGACAGAAGAGAGAGATGGGGGAAGAACGAGAGATAATTGTGTATGCATCTGTTCTTTACATCAAACAGCGTTTGGAAGAAAAATATGAAGATGAGGATTTCATACACGGCAATGATCCAGCTTCAATTAAAAGTAGGCCAGAAATGTCACTTTTATACTCATTAAGTCAGTCAGTCGTTCAATAAAAGTATATACAGTGTGCTTTTTTCTGAAGTGTGTAATTTCTTTGACAAAGCAGTGTAATTGGAATTGCCAAAAATAATGCCTGTTTTTCGATTTCTCCCATTTATAATGGCCCTATACCCACATTTCACTGGTGCGGTTTCATAAGCACCACAGTGTTTTCAGAGAAGTCAGTCTAGTAGTGATTTTTTTAGTAGCATCCTCGTGTCCGCTCTTTGTGTATAGCTATCTCTGCCCATAAAGTTTGACAATGAAAGTAATTCAACAGAAAAATACACGCATCAACTTTATTAAACAAGTCTATGTTGCTCAATCATTCTGTTTTCTTTATTCTCAGGCATTTTGAGACAAGTTTGAATGGCAGGCAATTGTCACGCAGCTAAGAGAAAGTGTCTACTAAAGCATTATCATTGTGATCGACGGCCCAGTTCTCTTGGCATCCAACTATCAAGTATCAAACCCTGATGCTGAATACTATTTACTGTTTGGGAAACAACACTGGCTTGACTTTGATTAATAAGCAAGCATTTGACATGTCACTGCCACATTATTCATTGTACGTTTTTAATTTCCTGATTCTACCGAAGCCTAAAGATTGAATCGGTTTTGCATTGCAAGTTTGTTGTATTGAGAAAGAGCACAGAAAATACAAGCAGTGTCTCTATTGATATAAACTTTTAGAAATGTAAACTGAGCACCAGTGGCTTGTGACAGAATGTTTTCAGAAATCATATAGACTGTGATTGTATGCATATGGAAATTATTTGACGCTTGTCATGAAAGTGTGTGGATGATGTCTACTCAAGGCATTTGGTCTGTGCTAGTTTGTACAACTGACCATACAATCATACTCAACAGTGTTTTTTGTTGAAAATCAATTTAATAATGTGCCTAATACATAAAATATTACTACTGTATGTTGTTTATGCATTTACAGAATTAACTGTTATTCGCTATTCAGCCCATTTAATTTTAATTTTAAAGTTGTTTACTGTGATATTAATATATTTAATGCTTTGATCTAATAAATTATTAAAATAAATAAATAAATACATTTGGTAGCCAGTGTAAAATCTTGGTAACACTTTTTAATAACTTTCATTTAAAAAAATAATTAAAACATTATTATAATGCTTAACAGATCATTAGTTAATATATATTCACATGGCTAGAAACATGAGATAATGTGCTTAATGTTTGCTAATGTACTTATCAATAATTATCTAATGATTAACAGATAATTATTTCATAAAAATCATAAAGCACTTTTAAAAATTGATTTGAACAAATGATTCTAACAAATCTTGTTTATTTGTTAATGTACTTTTGAATGCTAACAAATATATAGTTCAGCCATGGAACTCTAGATGGCGCAAGCTGATGGGTTGTTAACGTAACTGATGATAATCAGAGAGTGGCACAAGCTGATTGGTTCATGCTGGACATGCAGCCAATGAGCTTACTGTCTCGCATTTATATGGCTGGCTAGTAGTATTCACTTGAGATTCCTGCAGCGCGCTTTCAGAGTATCTCTGAAGCCCTCCACCTTCCCCAGCTCCACCTGTATAGATCTGCTACGGGTTATTTTACATGCTATTCGTGCAGCAGCAGTATGTCTTAAATACTCATGGCACCGTATCACCATATGCATTGGCAGTAGCAAGTTCCTGTACGTGCTTGCAGCAGCAGCAATAATCTACAACTGCAGCAGCAGCAATTCAGCAGCAGTGTAGCAGATCTATTCCGCCAAGACCAAATACATTAACATTGTCATATCCATCACCATGCTCAACTTTTCCGAGAGTTTTCATGACTGAGATGTCATTAAACTTCAGTTCATATACTGTATTACCTCATTATTATTTTTACATTTACAAATGTTGTGGGGAAAAAAATCGCTTAATTGATCAGTTTAAGCGCTTCACAGACTATTCATGTTAACAGATTATTCATGAACTCAATCACAGTCTGTATAATGTCTTGTAATTGTTCTTCGTTTGTTGAGTAGACTTCTACTATATACACATCTTAACAAATCATGTATTAATATTTTTTCATGTTTTTACAGTACCCAATCAAAAGTGGAAACTATTCATCATTTATAAATGTTTATAAACCACCAAACCTGTCCCTAACCTTATACCGTACCGCACCTCAATAGCAGCAAAAAGGTTACATATTAACATAAGCTTTAAATCATTGTGTAACATCTGTTAAAATCATTTGTAGATTTTCCAGAAGTGCATGATCATATGAATTGAAAGTTTAATGACATTTGTAAGCATTTTAGTTTACATGAAATACTGATCTGTTAATCGTTATGTGATGTTTAATACATTTATTAGTAAACCTTAACAAGCACATTATCTCATGTTTCTAGCCATGTGAATATACAATAACTAATGATATGTTAAGCATTATATGATGTTTAGTTAATGATTTATTCAATTAAAGTGTTCCCCATCAAGGTGTCTTACTCATTGTGTCATTTTATTGCAGATTCGATCAGACCAGGACAAAGAGATTGAGGTCCGGTACAGTATAACAGGAGCCGGAGCAGACCAGCCTCCCAATGACGTCTACATCATTGATCCTGTGACAGGGAAAATGTCTGTCACTAAACCTTTGGACCGAGAGGAGAGAGCCTCCTACCATGTAAGTGCGCCTCTTCCCAGAGTTGGCTCGAGAAGATAGTTTTTTCCCTATTCAGATCCTATTTAAAGCGGAACTGGCCTCAACCCATTTAAGAAACATGCTCCAGTTTGCAATAGTTTATGGCCTTTTGCCAGTTGGAAGAAAACTAGAACTGAACTGTTTTTTTTAGTTTTTTTTGCAGTGATCCCAAAAAGTGTTTGGACACTTAAGCAACTTTAAAAATATATGAACGCCTTTACATTATAGAAATGTTTTTCAAATAAGACAATATATACTTTTTTTTAATTTATTTGATCATGTTCTTGTCATATCTGTGAACATGTACTGTGTGTGTGTGTGTGTGTGTGTGTGTGTGTGTGTGTGTGTGTGTGTGTGTGTGTGTGTGTGTGTGTGTGTGTGTGTGTGTGTGTGTGTGTGTGTGTGTGTGTGTGTGTGTGTGTGTGTGTGTGTGTGTGTGTGTGTGTGTGTGGTGTGTGTGTGTGTGCGTTATGTCATGCTTACAGGTGGCTGAATTTAATTTAAACACAAAATATTAAAACCTATGCAAAAAAAGAAAAACTAACCAAATTTTCTGAGACACAGGTCTCAAGGTCATTTTTCATACATGTATGAAGTCAGTTCCATTAAAGTTCACAGTTGTCCAAACAAAATTGGTGTTCCTTAATTTAGTACAACCAGAAACTGTCCAAATACCTTTTGCCTTCATTTTGAACTATATATTTCTTAATATTTGGAAACCTAACAAATGTCAATTTGTGAAATGTTTTGATTTAAACGTGTGTTTTTGCTATATAGATGATTAAAATAAATATATTTCGTTTTGACACTTCATGTAATGCAAATACATTTTGGCTCAAGTATCTTAACTTTATATAATTCATAAACTCCGTTTTCTGGCTTTATCTGGCTGTTTTTGTTGTTGTTGTTGTTGTTGTTTGGGTTTATCTGGCTCAGGGTAACTTTTAACCAAGACTCAAAGTCCTCCAAACTCTGAGATCTGACTTGATTGCGAACCTGATTGGTTCCAGAAAGTTCTAGCCATCAAAACAAGTGCAGTTGCCTTGTCAGCCTTTTTAGATATTGAAGACAAAGCTACAGACTTAGTAAAGCTACTGCTTGTTAAGCAAAGAAATCTTAGGATTCATACTTCATTGTGCAATTAAGTCTATTCAAACTGCTTTCAATGCATTAAAAACAAAACGTTTCGGACCTGTCGGCTGGCATCACTTGTTAAGTGTGTTTTTTTATTTTGTTTTTGTTCTGCTATTCTGTTAATGTGGCTCTTTTCCTTATGAATAATGTGAAGAAGAAAAGCTAGAGACAAAGAAAAGAATTGCTTTGACACGTCAGGGTTTTTTTCAGTTAGTCAAACTGTCAATTAGACGAAGGTTCAGTAGCAACGTGCAGATGAGAGAGAGGGAGAGAAAGGGAATGAAATAGTCTGGAAAAGAAGTGTTGAATTGTCACAAGTGATGAGTATGCAACTCCCAATGCTTTAACTCAACTGGGGAATCAAATCAGACAGCGACCCTGCCCCCTTATGTTTCTGCCTGTCACCCCACCTCTGTCAGCAAGCCACATCTTCCCTAGACTGTCATTCACTCAGGCGCTCCTAACACAACACATTGCTTTTGATTCATAGGGTTGTTCCTTACATTTCTTTATTTCAGTTCTTTTGCAGGAAGTGTCAATAGGCCCTTAGTATATATTTAGATATCGGCTATAAAACGAGGTCTTCTCTGTTTGCGGCTCCTACTTTTCACTTATGGCTCTTTTTCTCTCCCTCTCCGTCTCTTTTCTCTTAACTCTCCGGTCCATTGAGCAGTAAATAATGTGGCACTGTGCGTCTACCTATCAGTCTAAATTACGGCTAGGCTTGTCTCACCAGGTGTGTGTGTGTGTGTGTGTGTGTGTGTGTGTGTGTGTGTGTGTGTGTGTGTGTGTGTGTGTGTGTGTGTGTGTGTGTGTGTGTGTGTGTGTGTGTGTGTGTGTGTGTGTGTGTGTGTGTGTGTGTGTGTGTGTGTGTGTGTGTGTGTGTGTGTGTGTGTGTGTGTGTGTGTGTGTGTGCAAGTGTGTGTGTGTGTTGTGTGTGTTGTGGTGTGGTGTGTGTGTGTGTGTGTGTGTGTGTGTGTGTGTGTGTGTGTGGTGGTGTGTGTGTGTGTGTGTGTGTGTGAGCGCATACATTGTCTAAATATAGTGAGCTGCCTATGGAGGCATTGTACTATAGGCTGCCCCAAAAGGTAGGTAACTTAATTATGCTGTTGCTTAAGATACCTCATTCGGGTCAGAATCAAAGGTGACACTGCATAAATCCTCTGCGGAGAATGCATTGTGACAAGCTTAGTGATATAATATATATATATATATATATATATATATAGCTTGGTCAATTTCAGTAGGCAACAGAGCTCATGTGTATGATTCTGTGTATGTGTGTAAGTGCATGTTTACAATGAGTTAGACACTGCCTAGAGTTAGTGAGTCAGGATGATAGGCGTATGAACACTTATGAAGGTTAAGTGTCCCCTCGGGTCTGTGCGGTGGTTAGCTTATGCAGCCCCTCTGTTACTCACCATAGTATGAATATCCATATGACTCCTCATATCTGATATCTGCTCACATTTTGCACTCTTGACTCTGGATGTTCTAGATTTCCCAGTTTTACACTCAAGGCTTTTGATGCAACGTATGAGGAGTTTGTTTCAGTTAGAGCCTTCTTGAGTAGAATACAATGCTTTTTTTATCAGCTCATCACATTGGTGTCTCCAGTGCTGCAATTGAACGCAGTCATGAATTTATTACAAGGACAATCCCCCTGGAGCAACCTGAGGTTAACAATGGGGATGGCTCATAATTAACAACAGTTGTGTTAACAATAGTGATGACTCTCTAATCACAGGAACCAAACCAGCAACTGGCTATTTAAAGCTGAGCTTTAAGTCAACATGAAATTTAAAAGTGGCAGGATGTGCAGGGTCAGATCTCCAACAATTCAGTCTCCTTTAAACATTATGGAAGTAAAATAGATTGTAAATGCAGTTTCATGTTTGACATAAACCACTGCAGCTCTTTTTTTGATGAGCTTGGAATTTAGATTTGTGTTTGTTAAACCGACACAACAAAAGTATGACTGCATTATGAATAAGTTCACTTTTAAGTCCTTCTCAAAGTTTCTCCATGATTGGCCCAGAACTGTTCAAACCTGTAAATAACAAACTCAAGTGTCTCATTAAAACAAGGACAGTTGTTTTCACTCACGGTATTGATTGTGTTTTTTTTAAAAGCGAGTATAATGACCACTTTGATAATATTAACGATAATGATGAAGAGGTGCTGTGGGGGTACATGAGAAGAAGAAAAAAGCTCTGAAAACACTGTCCTGTCCTAACAATGGCCATGGTGAATTTGCTGCAGGCATGACACTGACCCTCTAGCTCTTTCTGTGGTCTGTAGCGTTCCCTCATTTTGTGAGTTTCCAATAGTTTTTCTTCACTGCCCACAAGTCTCCCACCACTAGAGTGTGTTGCAGAATTTAAAAGCTGATGGCTTTGACACAGTGGCAAGAGAAGAAAATAAACAAAGAGATAAAGAACTAGAGGAGGATTCTCTGTTTCTCATCCCATCTCTCTCTCTGTGTGTCGCTCTGTCTCTGTCTAGCGTTTCGGTTCTGTCAGCTTGCATGGTAATAATGCCATTAAGCCACACATTTGTAGTCCGTACGCTCTCATGGGTCGACAGATCAAAGATGCAGTGTCTCAGTCACTAACAACAGACCAGCTCACACATATCTACATGTTCACACACACACACACACACACACACACACACACACACACACACAGACGCCTCACCCACCCATACAGAATGCTAAGCACAGCAGCTGAGGAAACAGATTTTCCTGTTGAGCATCTTTATTTATTTGTTTGCTTGACAGTTAATTTTGCCCTGCACAACAAAAACCTGTCGTCTCGGGCGATATTAAATAAGAGCTTTTGGCGGCAGGTGTCGTATTACCGCAGAAGTGCATATAGATTCTGGATATTCCCGTGTATAGCATATGGAGAAATGCAACCCTCTTATTTGGAATGTAATTCCGGGGAGGGATTTTAGGATAATAGTTTTATTTAGTGCATGCGCATGTAATTCTGTAGTGAATAAATTCAAAGAAGAGAATTTGGAGTTAATCCAGCCTTAAACCTTTCCTCTATCCCTCTCTTTTTCCCTCTCAGTCTTTTTCTTGCTCTTTTGTTTCTCGTTCCCCCTTCCCTTATTCCATCTCATGTGGGAATGTTCTATCACTAAAAAAACTATTTTATTTTTAAGGGGATGTTTATCTGAATTAAAGAAAGCTTTATATTGCCTCACACTTTTTTGGAGATCTAACCAAAATAGCCTTTTTTTAGTTTATTTTTTTCTGAAGCTAAACTCCAACTCACACTGTGTTCCTCTGGAAGTCCTCTCTGAATAATAACTCATGGATTTTAGATAGGAACAACGCAATGCCTTCCCACCGGATCCCGTATCTAACATATGAAATATGAATGCAATTTCCATTTGGTGCGTCCGCTGAGCACACTGAGATCTTTAAAGCCTCTGAGTTTCTTAAAGCTGATTTAATATCAGTGCTGTGCTTTCCACTGAAGCATCAGCAGAGGTGAAGTTATGTGTGAATTATGAATTGTTAATTAATGTGCCTTTATTGTCATCTCATCCACAGCTCAGAGCTCATGCAGTGGATGTTAACGGGAACCAAATGGAGCCTCCTATTGATCTGTTCATTTATGTCATTGACATGAATGACAACAGACCCGAGTTTAAGAACCAGGTCTACAACGGATCAGTTGCAGAAATGTCCAAACCAGGTATGTATCCGCAATAAAATCATGGTGATGATTATGCTGTGATGATGTGTTTAGTTTATCATTTTGTTTTATATTCCATCAAAGAAAAGCATAAGGTAATCACGAATTATCATAATGGGGATGTCATGATTAGTAATAATATTGATGGAAATATTGGTGCTTTCACAATTCTGGGGATGAAAATGACTGAAATCATTGTCACTAATATATGACATTACTAATTTCAACATTAAGATCACTCGCGACTTTGTGCGGAGGTATATTATACCATATTTATTATTATTTGTTAATAATATGCTTCTATTAATATTTGTTAGTTATATTTAATTACAATGTGCAATTATATATTCAGATATTTTTATTTATTAATCATTTCACATTTTGTTTTTTATAATATTCTTTGGTTATTAATTGATGTGTAGAAATAATAATAATTATTATTATTACTATTTGTAGATTATTATTTGAATAATTAATTAAAATGTACTGATATTATTTCAATTCTAATAATGGCATTATTGCTTATTATTATTATTATTATTGGTGTTGTTGTTGTAACTTACAACTTTATGTATAGGTATAATTTACAATATTGTATTTATTTTATATTTAATTTTATAAATTCACACACACACACACACTTTTTTATTTATTATTTATTATTTATTTATTCTTTCTATTTTTTGCTCTAATAATATTAAGAATTATTTCCATATATACTTCTTAATGTCGCACAAAGGTCACCTAAGTTTATTTACACAGAATCACAATCAGAAAAAAAAGAAACAATTATATCATGCATGCTCAGATTATGATTATGGATTTGCATGCACAGCAGACAATAAACAAGATGTGTGCTCATTGTCATTTTTGAAGTTTGTGGTATGCGTCAGATTCTCATCACTTTCATTGTACTAATATAAGTCAAAGAAGGGAATCTTATGTTTTCCCTTGATGATTTATTGAATAGTCCATGTGAAATCAGCCCTTTCTCTGAATGCTTCTCTGTGCTCTTTGAACCGGCATCCCCGTTGTGTCTAACAAACACAGGTTCCGTTTCTTTCTTTATTCTACACCTCTTTGGGGTGTAAGCCGTCAGAGTCGACTCACTGAGCAGCCAAAGCATAGACTGTGAGTCAGATTGTGTCCAACTTCTGTAATGTTACGGCCCAGAAAGCTTGCCTCTGAGGACAAAACTTTAGTATTTATTTTGTTGAGCTCTCCTCACAGAAAACTTGATTCTCAAGGGAATCCGTAAACAAAGAGAAAAAAAAGAAGAGCGCAATATTTTCTGTTTCCCTTCAGTAGAGCGTGGGTCTGCTCCACGCCAAACAAGCACTGTAAATTATCCATGGAAAACGGATGCGTTACAGGCTGTTCCATTATCCCTCTGCTGTCCACGCTGACATCTTCCATGTTTCACGTGAAGTAAAAACATGAAGTTCGAGCTAAACCGGGCTCTAGGCTCTCATGAGACCGCAGTTAATCTCATTGCCTTGAAAATGGCCATGCCAATATTGGTCGTTGATCTTCCGCGATCACAAGGATTTAATCACAGCAGATGTTTTGTATATTTTAAACGTGAGCGTTGAAGGAACATGTTTATCAGTTTAACTCACCAAGGGAAGCTTAGACCAAACAGATGCTCATATCAGAGTGTCTCTGAAGTATTACAGCAGATTTTACATCAGCTCCTGCACTACAGGCCACGTTCAAAGAGGAGCATGCAGGGAAGTGTCCTTATCGCCAGCTGCAGATGTATGTGAACTTATCAGATCAATTCAACAGAGGGATCCATCTTTAAATGATACATTTCATAGCCAACAAAATACCTGTTTGGAGGTGTAGTCACAGTAATTAAATTGTGTTCGTTGCTGCCTAAACACAAGTAATCTCCCAATTACTGCACATTTAGAAGACTGATCCAATTTAAGTTTAATCCAATTCAGCTGTGATTCAGACCTGGATCAAATTAAATTCTTTAGTGTGAATCCAGACATTTGTTTCCCTCATAGTTGTTGATTTATTGTCATGACTGAAAACAATACAAGTAAAGTAATAATAATTTGCGTTCTTCTTTGCTCTCCAGTCATGTTTCTCCAGTCAGCTTTCCAGTCAGGCATCTTACCGGTTTTCCGGAACTAAAAACTGTTCTACAGGTCGCGCAGCGGGGGAAGCGAGCCGGCGCGCTCAAGCTTTTTACTCAAAAATCTCCGCTCTCTACCCAACAAAACGAACGAACTTTTGCTTTGGATTAAATTTACGGAAGTTACCATACCAGGACAGCGCGTTACCATCTAACTTTACTTGAATCAACGGGAAATTAATGAGAGGTGGTGTACATATTTTTAAGAAGATGTGCTGTTATGATCTTATTTGCAAATCGCCGCGGGAGATTAATTCCAATGCAATTATCGCTGATCTGATCACAGAGACTGTAATCAGATTTATAAAGTCTTTGCCAAAATATTGTCCCACAGAGACAGAATTATTGGATCATTGGTTGCATTCAATTTGGGATTCTTTTAATCTTATCGAGAAACTCTTTCTAAATACTGCTGAAGCAGAGCAGGATCATGATTGGAGATGCTCAATTTGGACATCACACAACATCATATATCACACCTACACACACAACAATGACACATGGTTCACAGCACAGACACACGCACACATAAAAACTCACACAAAAGGAGATCACAAGAGGAATTATTCACACAAGGATTCACCACACACAAATTACACGCACAGAATCAACACACGACACACCCCCACACACACCTCTCCACTACACAGCACACACATGAACCACATAAAGAACAAAAGAAGGAAAGCACCAGGCAGACGGTGTGTCACACACATCACATTTTCACACTGATCTTAACACACCACACACGTTCCACATCACAAAGAAAACCCCACTGACTGATTTACTACACACGTCTGGTTGAAATCATTAAAGACTGGTTTACGAAGGGACTGGACCAGTTGCCATAGATGCAGTTAATGGTGCACTTTTTATACTGTACAAAACCCATCATCCCGGACATATGTGCCCTATTGCAGTGGATCCAGCTACACCAGCAGCTTGTGACTGGGAAAATTCTACACCCCGTAAACTTCAGGGCCCTCTCCCCACACAACACGAATGAGCACGACCCCTCTGTCAAGCATTTCTGATTCATTCAGGACGGCGACGAGTCCCTACAAAAGGTTAAGGAGCTCAGTCTCAACCTGTAACACCGCTGTGGATTTATAGGAGCCCCCCTGCTGCTCTCCCCACCACCATCCTGAATTATGGAGTCATTCAGGTTCCTGGGCACCACTCTCCCAGACCTGAAGTGTCCCTCCATAATTGTCACCAAACCTACCCTGCTGTAATCCGAATTGTCCTCTGCAACTGTCATACCCATCTGACCATACGGAGGGTATCCGGACTGCTGAGCGAAATTTGTGTCCTGAGCATAAACCTCTGGACATAACACATGCTGCCGTCTGGCCGACACACTCTGAACACATCAAGCACTACACACAACACAGATTTAATTTTTTTCATTTCATATCACAGACCTGACACACATAATGTTAAATGTTTTTTGAATCAGATATTTGGATATTATTTTGTTGTCTGTGTCCGTCCCGTTGCTGTCATATGTGTGGTAAAACATATTTGTATTCTGAATAATTTGTTCTTCCTGTCAAGTCAAGTCAGCATTTATTTTCCCTAAAAACTGTTCTGGAGCTCATTTTTACTCAAAACTACTTTGTTAAATTTAAAGTTTATCCTATTTACTTTCTTAATGCATATTTATTGGTCTTATTTTAAAAGATTAATTCCAAAATTATATGACATGTACAGATTGTCTTTTATTACAAGACAGACATTGGTTATTCAATATTCTTTTAAATCGATCTTTCTAAATAAAGCCAGGATCATGAAGATTTGCACACACACACACACACACACACACACACACACACACACACACACACACACACACACACACACACACACACACACACACACACACACACACACACACACACACACACACACACACACACACACACACACACACACACACACACACACACACACACACATATATGATAGTTAAATGTTTGGATCAGATAAATTAATATTGTGGTATATGTGTATAAAAGTCCAGTATTCTTTGTGGAGAAACAGTCTTTATATAGTCTTTATAAATAGTTTTTGGGAATTATTCAGCAACAGTCTGTGAAGCAGTTAAGGCGGCGTTACAGTTCTCACGTTCTCAAAGAAGTGTCTCAAAGTGTTCTTTTACTTTTCACAATAATTAATCCTAATTTTCACTCTTTTTCCCTGTAGAATATTTGCATGCCAAAAAGTCGGCTGTACCACCCATTGACAGTGTTTAGAAAACTCGTATTTCAATGCTCAGGGAACTGCTGTAGGCAATTATCTTTAAAATAATTGTTTCTCTTTTCTTTTTTTCCTGCCAGCTTCAAACTATTCACTGTTGTTTTGCATTTTACTAGCCTCAAATTTCAATACTGATCCTGCCTTGTTTTTTACTCCGATGTATCCTTGTTTACTTGGCTCTCTGTTCTTTTGCCTAAATAACCAATGACAAGGGGATATTTTCTGTCTGTTGCAGAGAAAAACAAGCCACAGCAAAAGAGTGGCATGGCTAGTAAATTCTGTTTTCACACTTCCGGCTCACACGGCCGATAAGGAAATTTGCTAACAGTGGACGATAGGACACTACTCAGCCTCAGACAGCTGGCCATAGGGGTTAATTAGGCTCTGACGTCCATGCACGGGAGAGGAGAAGAGAGGGGAAAAGAGAGCGCTGAGAGGAGAGAGGAATGTTTCAATCAGTTTAATGGACTTAAAGTAGGCGTCTGCCTCTGGCTCTTTTTTGCAGGAAAAGTCATTTGCCTCTTCATAGTCCTCAAAGGACTCCATATGGCTACGGCCCTGACAAAACAGATTTGCTTTGAAAGCCTCACCGTGAGGGTGGTGTGAGACAGTGCTGAGTGTAATCTGCAGTGGAAAACGGAGTGATAACAGCTTGGAGGACTGGTTTAGTCTGGCTAGCAGCTTGTCTCGGACGGACAGCCAAGTATAGAGAGCTTTTATGTTGTTTTTTCAATGTAAGCACTTTGTGATCTAGCCGTACCGCAAGCAATTGAAAATTGGGACAAAGTGGCGGCGAGACGGATTTTGCACGTTCGGGTCCGTCTTCAAATGGCGGGGGATTCGAAAGGAGACTCCGCTTTCAAACGAGCCGGCGCTGCAAGTGTCGGTTTCCATTCTCAGGATGGTTATGTTAAACTTGTTAAAACTAATGACTCCCCAATTTCTTATATACCTGTGAAAGAGAGAGTCTCCCGAACCAGCACGCGTCTAATGAAAGGAGGAATTTTGAGCTTCAGTGGTTTAAGTCGAAAAGCAATTACAGCATTGAATTAGTTTTCAAATTAAAAAGCAATTGAAAAGGCCTAGGGGTTAACTGTTTCCTACACGGTCATCTCTCTCACTTTTACACATAAAGAGCATTTAATCCCGTTACAGAATGGCACTCGTTGAAAATTGAAGGCGACAGAGTTGACATGCAACGCTTTTGTCATCTTCATCCCTCCACATGTGCTTGCTCGCTCTCAGGTTGTTCAAAAATTGATGTAGCCCTATCAGAAGAGGCCTTAATTGTTTTTCTTCTCCATTCGCTCATTTCTTCCTTTTCCTCTTTCTCATGGGGCGTAGTGACAGATTCTGCTTTGAAACTTAATGAACTTTGAAATAGAACTCTCAGCCACAATTATCCCCTCGTAGGTGTGTTGTCACGAAATGATGGCAGTATCTCCTCACAATTACAGCGAGGCCAGAGAAACTCGCAAACGTGTGAGGTCTCGCGTGTGGCTAGACGTGCGGCCGCCCCCCCTTGGACCAAATTTCTGGGTCGCAGTAGCCATTAATATTAAATGACAGAAGTGACTGGAACACAGGAGCGACAGAATGACATTAACTCAGAATGACAGGGTGACATTTTGCCCATGTCGCAAGGAGGTTTATCCTCCCCTTCTCTATTTGGAGGCCCCTAATTGCTCACTCACATTTGAGAGGGTGTGAGACAAGCTCTCAGAAATCGATAAACATGTTTTGGGGACTAAAGGCCATATGGACCCCCATCCGCATCATCCTGACGCCTCGCATTCACACAAACACATTTCACACTCGCACACACCCAGTCTCAAATTGCTGTTTTTAAACACGCAACTTAGAACTAATAGAGGCACGAAAATGGACTTTTAAAGGTGGCACACTGTTTGTATGTTTTATTTTGGTTTAGCCATTTTTCCCCTTCAGCTAAATCATTGCAATATTAAGGGTAAAAAATATGTTGTCCTATCATAGTTATTAATTTTAAACTTTTATTATTCTGACTGAATTGGTTTGCATTTTGGCTATCACATAACTTAAAATATTTCAAGTCAGCCTAGTATAATATACTGTAGATAACTAATAAATAGATTTATATATAATAAGTATATGTATATATATATATATATATTATTTTTTTTTTATGTTAAATAAATAAATATTTAATTGAACTCATAGATTTAATATTGAAGTACATATTGAATATATATATTTACCTATGTTAAATATAAATTACAACTGTTAAATTTCTTCACAATGCATTTTATCTAAAAAAAAATCATCCTTCAAATAATAACAAAAAACTTATGAAAAAAACCTAATCAAATCTTTAACAAACATTTTATAAGTAATTTCATTTTGACTTTTAACAATGCCGACACATACTATAGCAGGACTGTGGAATAATGAATGTGACAGAGGCAGACGGACCCTCATTACCGAGCAGATTTTGTATGGAGAGCAGAATCAGAAATGAAGAAGATGAGACAGCTTAGGTGAGAAAGACCCCGGGATGAGATGTGACGTTTGGACATTGCTCTGACACGGGGAGCAGCACAAAAAAGTTTGAATCACTGATCAAATAGCCACTGTTTTGTGCGTGTTTGTGCTTAGCGACTCGGACAAACAAGCCCAGCTGCTTTGTGACAGAAATGGAGCGATTATGCATGCATTAGTGTTTTGATTCACGCTTGTTTACCTCTCTTCCTCTGCAGGCACTTCTGTAATGCAGGTAACGGCCTTTGACGCCGATGACAGCACCACGGCAAACGG
Source organism: Ptychobarbus kaznakovi (assembly GCA_027422405.1). NCBI lineage: Eukaryota > Metazoa > Chordata > Actinopteri > Cypriniformes > Cyprinidae > Ptychobarbus > Ptychobarbus kaznakovi. Next base: position 10,875,705 of record CM049795.1, on the reverse strand, counting down.
GCTGGTGCACTATCGCATCCTGAGCCAGACGCCACACATCCCCATTCCCAACATGTTTACTATTAACGGAGCCACGGGAGAGATCAGCACCATCGCTACAGGCATCGACAGAGAGGTCAGTCACGTCTCGTACATGTAAGCAAGTGTGCTTCCAAGAAGCTGCTGCCGTCTGATTTTCATTCAAAGAACTTTTGATAAGTGTGTAATGCATTTGGAGTGTAATGGGTTTGAGTGTAACAGCATGTGTGCTTGCCATTCCAAGAAGATTGTTTTTCTCAACATCCCTTTCAGTCTCTCCTGCGTTAGAATATAATTAGTTCTCAGCTATGGTGTGTCTGAGCATACTTGGTGTGGATGGTCCCTAGTTTCCTGTGAGCAACATTGTGAAGAAGTATTCTTGCACTGTAACAAACAGCGCTTTTAGAATCAACTTAATGATCAGCCTGTCCTTTTAGCTGTCTGTGACCTTTTCAAGTTGAAGAGCAGCTATCTGCCCTCTGAGATCACCCCATCAGAGCAGGACAACAGTCACAGCTTCAGTGGCTATTTTCGGATGCAAAAATCAAAAATGGCTGAATTTGAGAGTATCTGTCCTGTGTAGTTTTGTGGGTAAGGAGCAGTGCATCCCAATTCATTATTTATTGAAATACTGTAGTAAAAGTATTTCTGATCAAGACTTTTTGTATTCTTTTCAGGCTAATATTACACACAAACCCATGCACTATGAAAAAACAGGTGGTGTTACAGGAGAGGTTATAATAACAGGTGTTATTAATATATTAAAAATAATTTACCTTTAATTTAAATTATCTAAATTAAAATGCTAAAAATAAACAAAAAATCAAGATATAAGCTGAAGTGGTATTTCTTTCTATGTTTTAGTGAATAACACTTCTGTAATCACAAAAAAGAATTGTTAAATTAATGTAATGTATTGAATTAATTAAGCACATTACTTAATTTGGTAAATAAGTAAACATGTTTGAAATAAAGCAGCTTTGTCATATTACAGCGGAAATACTGGAAATATCTTGCCGTGTCTTTGAATATTGTGTACTACAACAGGGGGCCTTTGATCAAAAGATTTGAGAAGCACTCGTCTAATGTTGTTTTGGACCCCACTGACTTTCATTATTTAGATAAAACAGTTCCTTGGACAGGTTTGGAAGATGATGCTACAAAAAAGGATAATAAAAAAGCAACTTCACAATCCTCAAAAACTAAATTGGCACCTGCTTTTATTTCATGCTGAATTATAGTATGTGTTTGATTCCCAGGATAGTGTTTATTTCTCATTGTCTGTGAAAGTCTGCTGATTGAGATTCAGCCTCTGAATCATTTCTGGGATTTTCTAGCTTGTTCTCTGTTGCACAACAGAGATATGTACATGCTCTCGAGTCTTGTTATACTTATTATTTCCAGCCCCACCTAGAATTAATTCAGCTAATCATTGGGGTCTTCTTTGTGTCTACTTTAGAATGCAGTTGACTTCATTTTTAATACATGCATGCATTCACATACCCACACAATTGAACTCTATGGGTCATGGGAACAGCTTTCCCATAACTCATCTGAGTCTCAGAGCCTGACCCTTCCCACCAGACGTGTTCCCCTCTTTAACCTCTTCATTAATCCTTCTCTCTATCGCTCAAGTCCCTCTATCTTGCACACAGACATGCACACACTCTCTCACAAACATAGTTGTGTGCTCCTCCTTAACCTTCCTCTGCTCCACTAATGAGCAGGGTCATTCAGAGGTCCATTCAATTTATCCCAGAATGCTTAAGCGGACCGGCGGGGAAGTCTTTCAACTTCCCCTTTATCTCTCCATCCTACGTGATCCCTTGCTTTCTCACCACAGATTCCAATCCCATTCTCATTAACATCATGTTAAAATTCAAACATTTCTAGTTGTAGTAACAGGAATCTGTTCTGCCTTCAGTATTAATTATATGACAAATAGTGCTGTTGCTCAAGTATAATTGATAATGATGATTATTATTATTATCAGTTACAGTGCCAGAACTATAAGTTATGAAGTTAATACATTTGTTTATAGTAATAATAATACAAATCAGTTGCACCTTAGTTCTGAAACTATTTGTTTAATAAATATTAATAACTTTATCATCATAAATCATACTCGAGCTCTGGAACTATGTGTCTTTTTTGTAATAATAGTAATTATAATAATGATAATGATTTCAAACCATCAAAAACATTTGTTCTAACAAATTGTTATTAAATTACTTATTAAACAGTGTAAATGGCTGTTGGTGGCCTTTTATTCAAATAAGCTACTTTGCAGTCATTGCAGTGATTTTTCAGTTGCTTAGGAGGTTCTGGCACTACAGTTCTGTTAGAGTCGTCATCATTATTCCTTTGGCATCTTGTTTCACTTGGCACATAAAGTTCTCTACCCTTCATGCCACGTTAGATGACATTAGCTGTCATCTCAGGATTTTCTATTTTCTCTCTGACAAGTTATCATAAGTCTATACCTGGAGCAGTGACTCCTGCTAATCCAATGACTAAGACAGCCTGGCTGAGACGGTCTCTACAGGAGCATGAATGTGGGTCATGGTACGTACTGCAGGCAGGTAATCTGTCCTCCTCTCAGGACCAGAGAGCGACCCTCATTAATCTAACGCAGTGATTGCGCTCTCTTCCACCTGTGCACTCCAATTAGAACTAGGACACACTTTTGTGTTTACAAAGCCACATCGCAAATGGAACTTTTGGAAGATTTTCAACATCACATTCTCTCTCAGGCAAGATGTTGTTGGATGAGACTGAAAGGAATGAAAATTCTGTCATTATTTACTCACCCTCGTGTTGTTCCAAACCCGCATGGTTTTGTCTTCCATGGCACACAAAAATAAATGCTGGACAGTGTGTCCAGGCTTCTGTTTTCCATACAGAGATAGTGGATGGGGATTTATACTGACAAGCTCCAAAAAAGGAGAAAAAGTATCTCCTTTCATTTTTCATCAAAAGTGACAGTTAAGACATATATAATGTTATAAAATATTCCTATTTCAAATAAATGCAGTTAGTTTGATCTATTAGGTAAAGGATCCTGAAAAATGAATCAAGGTTTGCACAAACATATTAAGCAGCACAACTGTTTTCAACATTGATAATAATAAGAAACATGCTTATTTTGTTTCCAAATAAGCATATTAGAATCATTTCTGACGGATCATGTGACACTGAAGACTGAAAATACAGCTTTGCCATCACAGGAATACATTGTTTTGTTTTTAAATATATTCAAATAGAAAACAGTTATTTTAAATTAAAACAGTATTTCAGAATATTTTACTCTAGTTTTTTGGATAAAAGCAGGCTTGGTAAGCATACGAGGCATCTTTTATAAACAAAATCAACTTTTTATGGTAGTATAAAGTTATTCCTTGTGTTAATTTGTAAAGATGTTAGCAGAGAAACTCAGCTTCACATTGGTGACATGATAGGGCAAAAAATGTGGAAAACAGAAATGGAAAAAGTTACATGGACTGAGGCAGTGCTGTTTAATCCACTTAGTGTTTAGATTGGAGGACTTATATGAATGTGCTCCTCCTGAACTTTCAGTGTTTCACCCAGCGGGAAGCACCTGGGAGATGGGCAGCTGTCTACACACACATTTACCCATCCTAACATTTGCCTCTGCATTTCCATCTGTCTCCTTCACATACACATTTTCTCATCAGGAGCATAATCCTTCTTCATCAGTACCTGTCCTCTAATTGGAATATTTATGCAGCAATTAGTAGGTTGAAGAAGCCTAGTGCAGTCGCTTGCATTGGTGGGAGTTCACATTCACTTTAATGTCACACACATCTGATCAGGCCTGAATACCAATTACCCTCTCACACCGAGACCCCATCACCTCCACACACCTCTTAACCTGCTCGCCATGACCTGTCTGATTACAGCAGCTAACAAGCAGCCCCTCTCCCCCGTCTTTTTGCACTGCATGCCTTTTACTGCAACTGTCATCTTGTCTTATGCCCCTCATGGCAAATACGTCCATCTTATGCACTTTACAACCAGCCTTCCCCATTTCTGTCATTTTATTTCTTCTCTTTTCCCTTTAATAGCACCGCATGAATCTATAGTATCAGACGGAAATTAAATTAAATTGGATGTGTGTTTTTTATGAGTTTAGAAAAGACAGATTTCTGCAGAGAGAAGTTAAGATGAATCATTTATTCCCCCCTCATGTCGTTCCGAACCATTATGACTTACTTTTTTCTGTGAACCACAAAAGGAGACATTTGTAAGAATGTTCACGTTTCTCATTTTCACTCAATGAAAGTGGGTGGGCACCACAGACTGTCAGGCTCTAAAATGACAAAAAATCATTCAATAAAAAAATAAACATTTGGGACCAGATTTACTAAACAAATTAGCATTAGAGCGCAATTCCATAAAATCGCAATGGGAGGGGATAATTCTGCAGATGATTTACCGTCAATGCGCAATCTACCGAGAGCAGCACAAATTACCGCCTGCTTTAAGACATGCTTTGATTCAGGTGTTTAATAATAGCACAAATACCAGTAATTTCACAAGCACAAACGTTAGTCAATCATGTTGCGTGATTCATTTTAATACTCTCCTCCCATAAAGTGTACATCTGACAGGGAAACTCCTACAAATGCATATTCAACAAGGTCAAGCGCAAAAATAAGTCTTTAGTAAATCCTGACAGTACTATTTTAACGCCAAAAGACCATTTGTGCTGGCGCAAGCTGTTATAAATCTGGCCCTTGATGGTTTAACATTTGAAAATTACAATTTTTTTAAGAGAAAAAGAAGCATTTAAAAAATTGTATCTCAATTTTTAAAAGCAAAAAAAATACTGAAAAAAATCTGAAATGTACTTGGAAAGAGTAGTGGTGTATTGATTTGTGACCAGGGCTGATACATCTGTTATTGTTTGGCATTTTTTTATTAATTGCAGAGGCCAAGATGCAGGACTTTTATTTTGACTGTATAGAGGATGCCGCACATATGGACAAGAGCTACCATTCTCCATCTTCATTAATTTATTGTATCTGCCATTGACCACTCTGCTCCCTTCTATATCGGCATCGGCCATTAAAATATCTATTTCGGTCCACCACTAGAGAGAGAACCTTGGACAATCTGTTATAAACATCTCCTTTTGTGTTTTACAAAAGAAAGTCAGTCATACATTTCAAAATACGTGAGGATGAGTTAATGATGACAGAATTTGAATTTATACATGAATGATCCCTTCAAATCCCATGGTGCTTTTCAACCAAATGTAGCATAAATGTTCATTTCATTTATCTTATTGATGCATCACAGTGTTCGGTCATGGATTTGAATCACATAAAATCAAAGTTCTGTAGTGGCAGTGCTGTGTCTGTGTGTGTGTGTGTGTGTGTGTGTGTGTGTGTGTGTGTGTGTGTGTGTGTGTGTGTGTGTGTGTGTGTGTGTGTGTGTGTGTGTGTGTGTGTGTGTGTGTGTGTGTGTGTGTGTGTGTGTGTGTGTGTGTGTGTGTGTGTGTGTGTGTGTGTGTGTGTGTGTGTGTGTGTGTGTGTGTGTGTGTGTGTGTGTGTGTGTGTGTGTGTGTGTGTGTGTGTGTGTGTGTGTGTGTGTGTGTGTGAGTGTGTGTGTGCAGTTCGAGCAGATTACCTGTGTCCATCCAGGTCAGACAAGATTCACATTGAAGAACCCAGTCCATTTCCCATTGAATCATAGCACAGTCTCCCGAGAAGTCTCTTGTGTGAAATGTGATCAGGGCTCAAGCGTGTGAGAGTCTGTATGGGTGAAACTGGCCTCTTGCTGGATCTGTTGTCTTCCTGCCAGAGTGTAATCCAAACTGATCTTAGCGTCACGTTCTCCATCCCCGCAGCCGGCGCTGTATGAAAAGTGTGCTAGACAGCTCTTGTTCTCATCCAGAGGAGACAGTATTGATAATTATGTGTTAATAAAGAATAAGAGTTTGTAATGACTCATGTGTGTCCATAGTACTTTAAGGTGAACAGGACATCTAAATACTACCTTTGGTGGGTAGACATAAAGACCTGTCCAGTAGATTCATTAACACCAAGGAAACTGGTTTCAGACAGGCTTGGAATCATAAGACGAATTGAACTAGTTCAAGTTAAAGATTAATATTTATTGTTGCATACCAAAATTCTTGAAGACTTTATTAAGTGAATTGAATGAATTTTTGTTCATGAACAAATTTGGAACATGCATTAAAATAAAAAAATGAAAAGTGGCTGTCATTAATTATAATGTCATGTCAGAACACAAATATAATGAATTTAAAAAATAAAAATGATCTGAGAATAACAGAAAAACATCTGAAACAAAATTTATAAATTTTAGTACATCAAAATAGACACACAAAGGTTCATTTATGCAGAACAAAAGTAAAAAAACATCATTTACAAAATCACAAACACTGCTGAGTTTTCAGCAAAATAAGCCACATTTTTCAAAACAGACATTAATATTAAGGCTCAGAGCTGAAAATAAGGCTTTACAATGTACTATATTTCAGTCTTTGTTGCATATAATGTAGTTCAATCATACATCAGTCCAAAAAAAGTTTTAATTATCTGTCCCATCTCAGCAACGCTCAACTCATTTGTCTGTAACAGTCGAAAGTTTGAAGTTAACTATATGCATGAATAAGGTTTGTAGTCCATGGGAAGGCAAAATGGTTACAAACAGATGTCCGTTGAAAAAAATGTTTTTTATTTTCTATTAGTTTTAATTTTTCCAAAAACTGTATCAGATCTGTGGTAAATTCTCATTTAGTAAGTCCTGATTTACATGTGTGTTGTGTTGATTAAAATGGACATGTTCTGTTGTGTTTCAGAAAGTGTCTCAGTACACCGTCATAGTCCAGGCCACTGATATGGAGGGCAGCCTAAACTTCGGCCTGTCCAACACCGCCACGGCCCTCATTAGCATCACTGACATCAACGATAACCCTCCGGAGCTGGACTCTAAAACAGTGAGTACCCTACAACTTACAGAGAGCATTTACATATCATATAATGTGTTCGAATATCTACACAGGTAACAATTTATCATATCATAAATGTGCTACATGCACAAAAACTCTTTGAAAAGGATGCAATTAAAAGTGTTAATTGCAAATCAACTTTATTTAATTTCATACTGAAAAGTTTTTTTTAAAATATAGTTGTATAGGGTAACAATTATTCAATGGATATGACCTTACTACACTATTTGATTGATTACATAAAGAATTGCAAGCATTTTTGTATTACAAGTTTTCAGAAATATTCACGGGTGGTATGGGTGAGGTGGTATCTAATTAAATATGCATTCATTTGCATGCTTTTCAGAACAGAAATCTGAAAACTAGATAAAGCCAGATTCAAGATTCTTGTTTCACTTTGTTGATTTTACAGAAGGGATTTGGATATTTTTCTATCACTCTAAAAATCTGAAAATGCTGTTTACAGCAAGAAAAAAATTTTTACCATGTTTGTATGAATAACATTTTGTTACAAGAGAACAAATATAAACAAAACTCTCTGTAAAAAAACCTATAGATAGAAATCATGTAACATTTGCTGCAGGCAAGTTTTGCTGAAGTTCTTCACATTTTGAGAAACAGCCTTTAAATGTATGTATTCAAATTGAAATCTACAGACACAAATAGATAACCGCAATAAAATGAACACTTTAAGTGTATTTTGGATATTTTCTTCCCACTAGTCTGAAACATTTATGAAAATTCAAACAGCTTTTAACCCAAAATCTCAAAACTGACCAGTGCATGAAAAAAACAGTTTTTGCCTGTTATGTAAGATTATTTTACCCAATATTTGTATTTGTATACTTATAATAGTGTTATTCTGCTAACATCAAATTCTATATAAAACATTGCAATTGTAAGACAGATCTGTTTGTATGGCACTGAAAGTTGCTGCTCATGTAAAGCATTCTAGATCAGTCAGTCATGAGGTGCCATGACGGTTAGGACACTGCCTTGTGAGATTAGGTTTTGGAACAGAGCTATAGTCTGCCTGTTTGGACGCATCCTCTCCTCATTACCCCGATTTCTGAATTCGAACAGTGTCTTGATTCTCATTTAATTCACACAATACTGTCTGACAGCTGGAGGAACTACTGGAGCTGTGAAACAAAGAGAGATTCACTAGGAGCAATGAATTCTGGGAGGTGATGGAGGAAATGGAGGGTGTAGGGAATGAGAGATGTGTGATCAGGTGCTCTCTCTCTCTCTCTCTCTCTCTCTCTCTCTCTCTCTCTCTCTCTCTCTCTCTCTCTCTCGCCTGTCCTAGTGCCAGTTCTGCCTCTTAAGTGACTGTAGTTTCTCTTCAGGCATCTGGCTTCAATCCTCTCTCATCCACTCTTTTTTTCTCCTTTCTCCTTCCGTACATACTCCATCTCTTGTTTTCTTTATCTCTGTATCTCTACACCTCTCTTACCACATTTACCAGTGTTTGTTTCTGTCAGCCTTCATCTCTCTCTCCTTCCTTCTTCGCTTAACCATTTATCTCCTTCCCTCGATCCTTCTCTCTGGCTTTCTGTATCTCTCTCTCTCTCCGTTTCCATTTATTTCCTGCTATCTGCCATCCCTCTTTTATCGCTCTCTCGCAGCACTCATCTCTGGTGCCCTTGCGTTTTCTCTCTCATTAAGTAATATCCCCGGGCTTCTGGCACGCCGTCTGATGCTGAAGCATTCTGAATTATTTTGCACATTTTTTTCTACCTGTAATATTTATTTGAAGTAGTAGTGAATCAATATGACATCTATCATCTGGCATTAGACTGTCTTGTTCTTCGTTTTAATTGGTGTCATTTTGTTCTCGAATATTGTTTTTAAGGACTAGATGCTTGTGGACAGGTCTCTCTGCGCGTGTCGAGCGTTTGGATGCTGTTATTGGTGGGTTTGAGATGTGATGAGCTGACAGGGGTATAGACGCCCACAGTGGAAGCCTCAAGGGTTTACAGGGTCGGGGTCAAAGGTTCATCTTGGGGTCATGACCCAGTGCCCCTCGCTTGCGCTAGAGCTGATGCAGCTCAGAGGAATGTTTATTTTGTTCAATTTCCGAAACACATTGAAAGTCCATGTAACCAAAACTTTTATTATTTTATTTTATAAGCATACTTAAACATATTTAAAGCATACTTGCTCATAAAATTCACTGCAGTTTTAAGCTTAAATAAATATTATTAAAATGCCAACAACTCTTATTCCTTTTCTGATGTAGTAAACTTGCTTGGTTTCTCACCAGGTATGGTTTTGTAGTCAGGTAGGAGATATGTGAAACACAGACAACAATAAGAGAGCTCAAATACTTAGAAGTAAGCTAAAATGGCATGGTTGCTTCGGTAAGTAACATTGTTATCTCACGTTTGTGTTTGTTAACATTGGTTAGGATTGGAGAGGGTATAGTGTGGTGGTGCCAGTGCGTTATTTTCAAACTTTCAGTGCCACTGACCATTTCATTTCCAAACTGCCATGATACATACAACAGCTAATGTAGTAAAATGTTGCCATATTTATGTTCATATTTAAAAAATTGAACTGAATGCACTTTTAGCACCACTTACTGGACATTTCACTTTGAAACTGACATGAAAAATGAAGAAGCAATGTTATATCAATTTGCAGAAATGTTGCCACATCCACATATTTCCAATGAGACTGGGATGGGATTACCTTTACAGTGTTTGTGCGTGCGTGTGTGTGTGTGTGTGTGAGTGAACTTTCAATGAATGGACAATAAGGATTAGACAATATTAAAAAATATCCTCAATTGTGTACCAAAAATGTATGGGTTTGGAATGACACGAGGTTGAGTACTGTCAGTCGTGACAATTTATATTTTTGGGTGAACTATCCCTTTAAGTGCAAAATGTGAAAAGGTAGTTCAAAACTTGTTTGATTGGCAGTTATTTTTAGAGGGAAAAGGATCATACTTAACCTAAAATTTAAAGTTGTTTAATGAGTATTTATAGCGAACAGCTTCAGATAGCTGCTGCAGCTGCTGATTTTCATCAAACATGAAGAGAGATCACACAATCACAGATTTTTAAGGGTGCTGACAGTTCAGTTAATCGTAGATGTAAAATAGGGTCTATCAACGCTTATGGTCCAGAATGAGATGAAGAGTTGGGAGGGAGGACAGACCTCCATCCATCTTTTCTGTGACACCTCCCCTGTGTAATACCCACTAATCCGTGCATTACATTTACATTTACATTTATGCATTTAGCAGACGCTTTTATCCAAAGCGACTTACAGTGCATTCAGGTTATTCATTTATTATCAGTATGTGTGTTCCCTGGGAATTGAACCCACAACCTTTGTGCTGCTAACGCAATGCTCTAACCACTGAGCCACAGGAACATTAGACACTTTCTCTGTCTGAATGAACAGTGAGGCCAAAACAGAGTGAAATTGAAAGCAAGACACATCTATTGAACTCATTGCTCATCCACCCACTTGATTACTCTTGATACTTTCTAAAATTGTCAAGTTTCGAAAGTTTTTTTTTCCTCCACACAGGCTTGAGCGCTCTGGCGCACACGTCCTTGTCCATCGCAGAATCCGTAATTATACAGTGCAGCAAAAGAACAACTCCAGCGTTTGGGTTGTCTTGTCTTAGCTCAATGCGTATGACAGGTCCTAACAGAGCAAGTTAACCCAGATGACACCAGCAATTAAGTCCCACACTCGGCACATGCTCTCGCTCCCAATAACAAACACTCGTGTCACATATCACTGAGCCGAGAGAAAATTACTCACTACTGGTTTACGACGGGCTCGCACGACCAGACACTTGCGAGAGGTTTGTTGAATCAGTCAGCGGTTTGTGAAAGACTTGCTGAATCTGTTTTTTGGAAATAGTAGGCCTACACTTGGAAGAAAGAGAAAGAGCAAAAATATAAAACAACTTGACGTTGGAGCCAGACAGCAAATTGACTTGCTCCTAAGCAAATTAAATTATTCACCACGTGCGTTGCTATTTAAACGCAGACAAACATTTAATTTAAGTAAAGCTTTAAAGCTGAGATTATGAACGTCGGAATCAACTTCTCATCGACGCTTTATGGCTTTAGGCCGTGGAATTGGGCTTGCGCTTCTTCCAATTGCGTGCTTGTGACAGACGCAGACACACACTGAAGCACATACCATCTTTCGAGCAGAATTCATGAGTTATGTGCTAGAACTAATTTGTTTTGTTTTTCATCCATCCTATCTCTCACTCTCTCTCGCTCTCTCAGTCACCCACACAGACTGAGTCGGAGCAGGGTAGAAATGCTCTGTGATTATTTGCATTTGACAGAGGCATGAAGCAGTATACATCTTGCCGTAGGAGACCCTCAGAAATGCAAGCAAGCTAATTAAGCGAAATTGCTTGAGGGGGTGTAAACCTAGCAGATATATCGCTTCCAATTTGAAGACAGCCGTATGTTTTATTCATGTAAAAACTGCATGAATATGGAAACAGCCGTCGCTTCTCGAAAGTAAAGCAAAATAGTGCTCCATTTTAAGATATAACTGATCACTCTCTGTTTTGAAGCGCCATGATGACTGTAATGGCAATTATAATGATGATGAAGATGATGGTGATTTAGAAGAAGATGATGAACACAGTGGACCTGAGAGTTTATCACCACGAGAGAAAGCATAAATATACTGTACCACAGGCTTTATCGTCAATACAGGGCATTAATGTTTATGTGCTGTGATGCTATGGATCTGTTTTCTTCAGAATGCCATAAAATCACGTGTATGCAGTCGTGTTTTTCATCTTGATTCCATGTAGAGATTTTTGTTTCTCTCTCTCTATTTTTATTTTTACATACTCTCTCAATCTCTCTGCAGATGCTAGTTCTGTTTGTTTGTTTGTTTGTTTATTATTATTTTACAGAAGCCCTGGAATACATTTATAAGCATCAACATTTTTTTATATTATTGGGATTGGGTATAATCATTCAACAAGTATATCACAAATACATTGATTTAGGGTTGTTTTACTACTGTAAGTCAGAATAACTTTTAAAGTCGATAGAAAGTACAGCTCTGATTATGTATTGCTTCTGTGATCATTTAAGTAAAAATGGGAAAAAAATCAACAAACCAAAGAAACTTTGTTTTATATGATTTATTCTTTGTTTATTTATTTGATTTTAGCTTCTAGACTGAGCTGTTTACAAACGTAACTCTTGACTAGACTTAAAAAAAATATTGGGCAACTTGCTCAGCCTGTCATTAAATATAAATGGTGTTATTAGTAATGAATATCTTTAGCTCTTCCAACTGACTTGAATGGAAATGTACTGAATATTGATGAAAGACATAAATCCATTATTCCCCTAATTAATTAATTTCTGTCACAGATCATTTCCGTGTTTAAGTATTATCAAATTAGCACATCTAATATGAGATACTCGTGCTTTTTTTAATGAATTATTTATTTACATATATTTAAAGAGAATGTGTTGCCCTTGGTTCCAAAACACCAAGGGAAAAGAAGAAAATGTAATGTTATTTTTTACCTTTGTCTATCCTCTGAATTTCTTCCCACTTCTCCACGCAATAATCCACAAATCATAACCAAGTATCGCTTTCCTTTCCTCTTCTTTTTGACAGCACACACACATGCAACATGCCTTCACACATACATAACACGCAATTTCAAAATCTTATTGAACTAGCCTCCAGAGGATTTTTTTTATCAAACTGGAAGCAGTAGCCTATAGAGAAAGCATACTCTGATTTTGCACAGATCAATCAGTCACTCAATCATGTCTTCTACTGTCCTGTCCTCTACTGGTCTCTTGCACCCCATCCTGGAAGGGACACAGCACATTTGTTTGATCTCAACAGAGTGTTTTCTGCTTATCAGTAAATGCAGCTGTGCATTCCAGACAGCGTGCAGCCGGAGAGATGGGACGGCCCTGTGATGTTTTCATCACTACAGCCGGTCTCTCTATCATGCTCTCCTTTTGACAATTTCAACCAATAAACCATGAAAATAAACCACCATTTATTCTAGTTTTAAGGATCTGAAGTATATATGTAAGGGTCTTTGCCAGTGTTGGGGAGTTGCTAAGTAAATGTAGCACAGATAATCATTACATTTTTCTGAAATATCACAACACTTTATGAACTACTTTCTCCAGTGAGTGACATTTGTAATCGAACAAACTCAGGCATTAATCAAACATGCTACTCTAACATGTTCGTTAGGTTAATTTGGATTATTCAGTTAAATGAAATGTACGCTGACATACAGCGGTGTTGCGCTACAGGCATCCCGAGTTCCCGATGATGTGTAGCTAACTTCCTTAAGAATATAAAGTTTGCTTGTTTCATTGTAGTGAAGCAAACTGTTTAACTTACTGCTTTAAAAATAACTTATATATTATAGCAGCTTTTGTTAGTATCTGGTATTGTAGTGTAGCAACTACTTTTTCATGTATATAACTACTTTAAGAATATCTATTGTAAGTACTCTTGTGAAAATTAACCATAATTGTTCTTCAAATAAAACAATAACAAAAAAAAGTTATTATAGTTAAACCATGGTCACCACAAATGAACCATGGCTTTGCTACACTAACCATAGTTTAGCCAATTGTATTTGTAGTCAAACTGTGGTTATACAAATGTCACTCAGTCCGCCAAAAAACATGGTTACTGCACTTTTACTATAATAAAACCTTGGTTAATTTGCATAAGGGTTGTTAGCATGTTTACAGCTTTTAGCATTGCTAGTTTTGTCATTACTTTAAGAATAGCTTGTTAGTCCTTATTAGTAGGATATAGTAGCTTTCGTTAGTACCTTGTATTGTGGCAAAATACATTATTAAGTAGCTAACTAAGAATAGCTAATTAGTTCATATTAGTATATTAGCTGCTGTTAGTAGCTTGCAATACAGCTAACTACTCTCTAGAGTAGCAAGGAGCTTGACTGTAGTGAAATACTTTAGACAATGACTAGCTTTAATCTTAAGAAGCTACACTTAAAGGTAAATAGCCTCCACTGCAGCTCTGGTCTCTACTGAGCATGTAGCAGTGTGTATTTGGCTGTAGTCTCTGCTGCATGGTGATGCCATTACAGTAAACAGCATCTGGCGGACACACTTCATAACCCCTTTAAACAGTAGATTACTGAGCTGTAATGAGCTTGTGTTTGTGTGCTACAGCTTGCCGCACATTTGCACCTTGGGCTGTGGGTATAGCTAGTAGAGTGTGCTATTCTTTCATGAGTCATGTGTAACAAATGAGATCCAAAAATTACCCCTTACACTGTCTGTAGTGCTAACTTGAACTATTGAAATACTCGGAAGCCATCCCAAACAGCTTACGAGTGCAAGAACAAAGCCCTCAAGGAACTGTTTGGTAATAACCCATGAACCATTACCATTGTGCCTTGAGTGGGACACTGAACTCTAGGTTCCTTCAGGTCAATTTACCCTGTAATAGATTGGTCCTAATTGAGCTTGTGTTTGTTGCCAAGTATTGTTGCCAAGTATTTGGTATCCTAATATGTATGAATTCCATTGCAGTAGAAACAAAATACAGAACCAGAAATGTTCAAACACATGGCTTCAAGGACCAGATTTATTAACAGCTTGCGCCAGCACAAACCGTCTTTTGCCGTTAAAATAGTACTGTCAGGGTTTACTAAAGACATGCACTGAAGGACACAGTTATTTTTGTGCCTGACCTTATTGAATATGCATTTGTAGAAGTTTCCCTTTCAGACGCAAAATTTATGGGAGGAGAGTATTAAAATGAATAACGCAACGCGATTTAATAATGTCTGCACTCGTCAAAATACTGGTATTTCTGCCATTATTTAATGCCCCCAAAAAAGCATGTCTTAAAACAGGTGGTAGTTTGCGCTGCTCTTGGTAGATAACGCTGGTCATTATGGAAATGTTTTAATGTGCACATTGTCAGTAAATCACCTGCAGAATTTCCCCCTCCCATCGGCGCTTATTGTGCTCTAACTCTAATGTGCCCTGTTTAGTAAATCTGGCCCTAGACCTTTGCATCTTCACTGTTGTGGTCATTTTTGCAACTAACTTCGAATCAACTGGTCCCAATGTGATTTTTTTGTGCATTTTTAACTGTCTGAGTACGTTTTGGACATTGTAAGTTTACTGTATGCTTCTGTTTGTCTCAAAATAATTTTAGCGTCTCATTTTGTGTCTTCTCTTGCACTTAGTTCCTAGGAGAGGTCCCAGAGAATGCTGTGGGTGTGGTAGTGGCCAATTTGACAGTCAGAGACAAGGACCAGCCTCATACACCAAATTGGAACGCTGTCTATAGAATTACTGGAGGAGATGCGATGGGCCATTTCGCTATACGCACTGATGAGGTCACCAATGACGGCAAGGTCATTGTGGTTAAGGTAGGTGTATCCAGTTAGTTACATTATTAAACATTATTTGTGGTTCTCAGACTGCTGATCTTTTGATTTTTAACTCCACTGTACAGTATATCCTCTGTCTTCAGACACGGAACAGCTTTGCCTGGAATTTGTTTAGAAAGGCATCATTTCCACTTAGAAATGAATGTGAAGTCTAAAAACCTTTTCTCAACATATCTCAGTACTATTTATAGCAAAACATTTTCAATTTAATTTAAGAAATGGTAAAAAATTAACACTTTAAACTAACAATGATAATGGAAGAAGCAGGAGATTACAACCCAACACAGGTAAATAGTTCACAAATAAAAAAAATAACTAAATAAATAATCTATGATGCACAATCTTTTATCTTTCCCCCAGTTTTGTAGCCTTTACTGCTCTGATATTCAAATATCGGTGATGTGTAACTCCATGTGTATGCATATGTTTTGCACACTTTGTTTGGCCATTTGCATGGTGAGTGTGAGAGAGAAGCCTTCGGCAAAAATGTATTTCAGTCTCTTTGGAAGTGTTACACAGCTTTCACGGTCACATAAAGTTCGGCACACCACATTTCTACCCAAGGAACAGCTGATCGTATCACGCTCATCTCCTCGTCAACCCCTTCTAACCTTTGCTCTAGGGTTCACTTCATCTCCTAACTCAAACTGAAGTCACTTTCTGTTCCTCTTCTAACACTTTTGGAGTCTCATTCAACCTGACAGTGAAGAGTTAGTTTAATGTATTTTATTGAAATGGGTTTTGCTGTTTCATTGAATGGCTTCATTGAATCAAAAAAGCCTCTTGCTCATGTTACCAGATCTAAAATCACCTTCCTATTGTTAGAGCACAATCGAGTTCTTTGAAATCTGAAGGAACTTTCGTGTTTGTGTGCGTATGTCTAGCCGGTCGACTATGAGAGGAATGATGCCTTCACGCTGATGGTGGTGGTGTCGAACCAAGCTCACCTGGCAAGCGGGATCCCCTCCTCTCCGTCCTCGTCTGCTGCTGTTTCCATCAAAGTACTGGATGTCAATGAGGCCCCCGTCTTTCCTTCCAACCCTAAAATCATCCGTTTTGAAGAGGGAGTGCCTGCTGACACCACCCTCGCTACTTTTGCTGCACTGGATCCAGACCGCTTCATCCAGCAGACTATCAGGTAGAGAGGAATGACAGCAGGTGCTTTTGTCTGTCTGTTTGTAACTCGGGCTGTCAATCTTTCTGAGTGACCGTAAATGTCAATCATTTATGTTCTTACTCGCTCAAACACACACACACACATAGGTTAGTGACAAAGTGTGTCTACAATGATAAAAAAATATATATTTAAATTACGTTTATTCCAAAGCTGACAGGTTATTATTAAAATTCGCTGTTGTTTTTTTTTTGTTTTTTTTATACATTTTTGTTTAATATTTATAAATGTTCAGTCTGATTATATAACTCAGTGTGTAAGTGATATCCGCTAAGTGATGTAACCATTAAGTAAAATCTCATAAATTTTTCTTACACACTAAATGCACTTGAGCATATATATCCTAATCACTCTTTAAAAAAAAAAAAAAAATTTGTTTTTTTTTTTTTTTCATATTTTTTTGTTATGAGAATAATGAACTCAGGAGTCCGGAGTCCACTCTTAAATAACTTCCTGTTTTATGGCTTTCTGCATTATTTATTTTTAAAACATTAACAGTGTTTTAAATAATAATGATAATTAATAATGTTATTATTATTATTATTGATTAGGTTGATTATTAATTATTGATTAACATTATTATGTAGATTTTTATTTTTTGCAGTTACAGCCCTACAAAAAAATCTAAATATGTTTGTATTCACAAATTGAATATGTGTATCATAGATGTACACAACCTTATTTATAAAAAAAAATCAGAGTCCCATTATTGACCTATATATTATCTAACTACATATATACACAATTATACATCGCATTTGTGTGAAAATGATTTTGTCCTGTTTCTAATCTAAATGTCTCATTACAACAATACTGTTAATTGAATGCTTTTAAATAGTTTTGGAGTCTTCTCGAATGATCGATTGAGTCAGCAAATTGCTATTGTTCATTTACATAAAGCGCTCATTAGCTGAGTGACACACATGAATAGCAAATCAAGATGTCCACCACATAAAGTCTAGTATATTCTACCCACTCTTTTCACTTTTCTGCTGAATCATGCTTGAATTTGAAAATTCCCATAAATCCATGAGGGCTTTATTAGACTAGTGAGTTTAAGAGGCATTTTTATAGAAACCAGGTTTAAAACAAATCCATCACTCCGGGTGCAGGTCAGCCCCTGACTTTTTAAGCAAATGTACATGCGATTTCCATACTGCGCTGTATGTCAAGTGATGTAGCACGTATCGTTTCAACATTAACACCCCGGGAGCAGCTAAATGCTTTTAATTGACTCGCTCCTGTTCTAGTCGCTTGGTTGTGCCTGGGTTGCCAAGCAACAGGGTGAAAGGTCGTCGAGTAATGAGCCGAAACGTTCCCCACACTGCTGCTTCTATTGTGTCTCTCCCTCTCTCTCTATCAGTCGTTCATGCTCGATCTCTCTTGATTTCTTTTTTCATGACTCAGAAGTGTGCAGGCAACATGCCAGCTTGAAGTATCGATCCAAAGTTTGCCTCCCTGCACGTTCACTCACACACTTGGGGGACCTTCACTAGACTTTCTCCATAGATCACTGTGTGCGAGGAACAGTTCGATCAATACGGTCCACACTGTGGCGCTCTCGCTCTCTGAATCTATCAATGTTATAGGCTCAAATAAGTCGCAGGAAAGTGCTTCGCAAACAAAAAGACCCTGACAAACAAACAAACAAAAAGATGCAGTGTGGGCTTGACTATTACCAATACCGAAATAATTTGCGCTTCTAATCGAATGCCAGTAGCGAATGGACACAGTGGAATTCTTTCCAACTTTTGAGACCTGGCCTGGCAGATAAATAGGCTGTAACTGTTTTTAACTTCAGTGTTTTGGATTAATAGTGCAGAAGCCTGATACATTACCCAATAATATATAGAAGAAAGATTATGTGTCACATCTGTGATTTGATTGAGTGTAAATGTTTCCACATTTCTCTGTGCAGATCCATTGATCAGAACAGAGCCCATGCTGTGACTGAATGAGGGACATATCTTAATAATCCACACGCTATATTCTCATAACAGACTAAATATGATTTTAACGGCATTTAAATGGATTGATGATCTCAAAGTTCTACAATATTACCCTCAGCCATACTGTTACAGCATAAATTATGATTGAACGTTGAGCTCTATGGCCGCGTCTTGCGGATGCTTATGGATTTTTATCCGGAGTAATCTGATGAACAAATGCTTTTGGCCTTCAGGTACTCCAAACTGTCAGATCCAGCCAACTGGCTGAAAATCAACAGGACCAATGGAAGGATTACCACCACGGCGGTGCTGGACCGTGAATCGCCGTATATGAAGAAAAACGTGTATGAAGCAACCTTTTTGGCCGTGGACAACGGTAAGAATAGAGGGTGGGAGTTGGAGAGTTTAAAAGAGATCAAAACTTTGAGTATCGATGCATTAAAAGTGCTGTATATGGAGGGAAATGGATTTAAACGATTGGGTCGGTAAGTTTGGAGAGAGCTTGGTTAGCTTGAACTTAATTTGTCCCACAGAGCCAAAAAGCTGTTCACAGCCTATCGATTCATAACCTATCAGCACTGGGGTGTTTTTCAAATCTGATTGAATTTCATTCTCATGCTCTATTCAACCAAGCAAAGCTGCTGTCCAGTCACAGTTGATTTGCCTGTCCATTTTTACACAAACTTTCCTAAATAGACTAATTGCTTAAAGGGTTAGTTCACCCCAAAAACTCCAATCAGAGTTATATTAAAAATTGTCCTGGCCCCTCCAAGCCTTTCCGTGGGACTAAACGGGTGTTTGCTGGATCCAGTTCGGAAGACGTGAAATAACGTGCACGCATCCGTAATAAAACATCCCTCACACGGCTGCGGGCATCCATGCGATTTTTGAAAGATAAATATTCATATTTCAAACGTAGTAAACACTTCTCTCTCACTATATCTAACTGTCATAAGTGGAAGCAGTGGAAGCGGATGACGGAAGATGTCAATGTTGCGTGATTAGTGATGAGCGCAGAGAGAGAACAAAACAAAACACCGTCACGAATTAGAAGCACAAAACAAGGATTTGTAAAGAAAAATGTTGGATGATTTCGATAAAAGCCAAGAGGAGACTAGTTTTTCTTTGCTTAAGAATGGAAACCTTGTTTCGTTTGCTACTACATTTCCCAGAGGCACACGCATGACGCTTACGTGTCACGTCATCCGCCAGGACTGCTTCCGCTTATGACAGTTAGATGTAGTGAGACCAAGGTGTTTATTACGTTTGAAATATGGATATTTATCTTTCAAAAATGCATGGATTCACTACCGGGGGCCTTTATTCACCCCCCGGAGCCGTGTACCACCCAGAAAAAGTTTTTTTCCTTTTTTTAGTTTTGTCACACCAGAGGACACAGTCCAATTTTTATTTGTCAACTACCCATATAAATATATATATATATATATATACATACAGTCAGTCATGGCCAAAAATAACGGCACCCTTGCAATTCTGTCAGAAAATGCAACACTTCTCTCTGAAAATGTTTCCAATTGCAAATGTTTTGGTATTCACGTGATTATTGTTTTTGTTTGCACTGCAACAACACAAAAAAAAACAGAGAAGAAAAGTCAAACTTTATAAAATTTCACACAGAACTCAAAAATGGACTGGAAAAAATTATTGGCACCTTGTCAAAATTGTAAGAAATAATTGCTTTTCAAGCATGTGATGCATCCTGTAATTTATATTTAGACACACCTGTGGCAAGTAACAGGTGTGGCCAATATAGTAATCACACTTGCAACCAGTTAAAATGGAGAAAAATGTGTGTCACACTGAGCGTGGAGAAAAGAAAGAAGTGTAATGAGTTGTCTGTGGATTTGAGAGAAAGAATTTGGGAAAAACATGGACAATCTCAAGACTACAAGTCCATCTCCAGAGATCTTAATGTTCCTGTGTCCACTGTGCGCAATATCATCAAGAGGTTTACAGCCCATGGCACTGTAGCTAACCTCCCTGGACGTGAACGGAAGAGCAAAATTAATGAAAAATTACAACGATTACAACGATTGTTTGAATGGTGGATAAAGAACCCGATTAACTTCCAAACAAATTCAAGCTGATCTGCAGACACAGGGTACAACAGTGTCAGCTCGCACTATCCGTCGCCATCTGAATGAAAAGGGACGCTATGGTAGGAGACCCAGGAGGACACCATTGCTGACACAAAGGCATAAAAAAGCAAGACAGGAGTTTGCCAAAACTTATGTGACAAAACCACAATCCTTCTGGGAGAATGTACTGTGGACAGATGAGACAAATTAGAGCTTTTTGGTAAAGGACATCATGGCACTGTTTACAGAAAAAGAAAAGAAAAAGAACACAGTCAAACATGGTGGAGGTTCAAAGATGTTTTGGGGTTGCTTTGCTGCTTCTGGCACTGGATGCCTTGACTGTATGAACGGTATCATGAAATCTGATGATTACCAAAGAATTTTGGGGTGCAACGTAGTGGCCAGTGTCAGAAAGCTGCGTCTCCACCAGAGGTCATGGGTCTTCCAGCAAGACAATGACCCGAAACACACTTCAGAAATGGTTACAAACAAAGCGCTGGAGAGTCCTGAAATGGCCAGCAATGAGTCCAGATCTGAATCCCATAGAACACCTGTGGAGAGATCTCAAAACAGCAGTTGGGAGAAGGCATCCTTCAAATCTGAATGAACCGGAGCTGTTTGCAAAAGAAGAGTGGTCCAAAATTCCAGTAGAGAGGTGTAAGGAACTCATTCATGGTTACAGGAAGTGATTGATTTCAGTTATTTTTTCCAAAGGGGGTGCTACCAAATATTAAGTTAAGGGTGCCAATAGTTTTGTCCAGTGCATTTTTTGTATCACATTTGACTTTTCTGGGTTTTCTTTTTTGTGTTGTCTGAGAGAAGGGTTGCATTTTCTGACAGAATTGCAAGGGTGCCGATATTTTTGGCCATGAATATATATATATATATGATTATTTACAGGAACTGTTCAACAAACCAGATCACTAAAATAAATGGGAGCATCAAATGCTAGATATGAGAAAGTGTATAGTTGAAAGAACTGATTTACTAGAATGAATCAGATTTTCAAAAGACGCATCTGAGGAAGAATAATTTAGGGCAAACTGATTTATTAAGATGACTCAGACTTTCCAGTGCTTCATATGAAAAATAAGGTTGTTAAGGACAAACCAGTTTTCTGCAATAAATCAAGCTATCAAATTCTACATAGGGAAAAAAAGGGGGAACGATAACTATTTAGAACAAACTGATTTATTGGAATGAATCCGACTTTCCAACATTACAATACATATGATGATCTAAATGAACCATTTCCAATTGAAATTGAATTGAATTTATCTAAATTAAAGCCAAAGCAATCCACTAAAATGAATTAATAATGATTTTTAGGCAAGCGTGTTTGGTTATATTTATAACTCTTTAAAATGTAGAAGATGAAATTGCTAAACATAGGGTATTGCTTCACAAGCTCAGAAAACATCAGGGGAGGTTGGTATGATTGGGAAATTGGCCAATCCATCCGCCTGTCTTGGTGTGCTTTCCCAGAAGTTTTCAAAGGTGTCCGTAGTGGCAGGCCTTGTCAGGACAAAGGCATATTGGCCTAAATCAATACGTCTTCAGGGACTGGCATTTTGTATAGCAGTTGATACAGATGTCCAGGGTTGACAGGATGTATTTTAGACTCATATCAGACCTTCTAATAACAGAATTTGACAGAATCAATCTTTATAATATCTAGCCTTTTACTCAGTCAGAGCTTTGGGAATGATACCGTGCCATGTTTTCCACAAATGCCCCTAGTCTGTGATGGCAGATTGTGTTTTGAGAGCGAGTAGGTAGATATCTGACCTCTGTTTTTGTCTTTGATTCACACACAGCCGTAGGGAGCAGATGTGTCTGTTTCTTCAGGCAAAGTTATTACACATATCTGTCCTCTGAGAGAGCCCAGCTCCATTAAAGGGAAAACAGCTGTGTGAAATATTTATGTGCAGTTATCATTTCTTCTGACACAATTGAGAGTTTTCAGGACAAATACATTAACTTTACAACCATAACTCCTGACTGTCGTTATCCTCTTTCTGTCTCTTAGGTTCCCCTCCTGCCACAGGAACTGGTACTCTCCAGATTTATTTGATAGATGTGAATGACAACGTGCCTGTCTTAGTTCCTCAAGAGGCTCTGGTCTGCGAGAGGTCACGACACGGGTATCCAGTCAACATCACAGCCTCAGATTTAGATTCAGAGCCCAACACTGGCCCGTATGTGTTTGAGCTGCCCTCTTACCCCTCTTCTGCCCGCCGTAACTGGACCATTTCACGCCTGAATGGTTAGACTTGGATTTTACATATTACAAATTCAAGCATTCAAGCTTTTACCATTTCAACAGGTCACTGTAACTTCAGCTAATGCGTTTGCTGTCAGTTAAAACGTTTTCCTTTAGGATAATACATCTAATATTAATAATAGTGGATTGAAAAAGATGTGCTGTTAATATGTAAATATAGCTTCCAGATAATATTCAAATATAGCCAAATATTTAATTTTGTATTTCATCTTTAATCTATCTCTGTCTAGGTAATTATGCCCAGTTGAGACTCCGGATCCCGTACCTGGAGGCAGGCATGTACAGAGTTCCCATTTTAGTTTCCGACTCGGGAAACCCTCCCCTGTCCAACACCTCGGTCTTGAAGGTGAAGGTGTGTCCCTGTGATGAAAGCGGAGACTGTACTGTGATCGGGGCAGTGACTGTGGCCGGGCTGGGAACCGGAGCCATCATCACCATCCTCATCTGTATCATTATTCTGCTCAGTAAGTGATGGATTGATTAGCGTGCAGATTGATGGTTTGATTTATAAATGAACAGATGATTAAATCAGAGAATGCAACAAAATCAAATCTCCACAACATCAGTAAATTGTGATTAATAACCTTTCAACGTGCCATTTAATTTTTGATTATTCATTTTTATTGAACTGTCAGTCAGAATTCTCTCAGCTTTATGAACCTCCCAACAAAGTCTCCTTAGAAATATGCACAGGACTATTCCATTCAATGCATGTGCCATCTAAAAATGTAAATGCGACTTCCAAAAAGTATCATATAAGTTAAATTATTAACTTCCAAAAAATATTATATTATTATTATGTTATGTATTATGTTGCTTCGCTGTATTTCTAAACAAATTAATGCAGCCTTGGTGCGAATAAGAGATTTTTTTTAAATCTTACCAACCCAGAACAGTATACTGTAACAGTAGACTTACACATCTAAACTTAAACTATATATAAGTGCATCAGAAAGTGTGTTGTTTTCTTAGATCATGTCTTATCTTGCCTAAGGCACCAAATAAGTCTGGACCGCCACTGGTGCCCTGTCAAAATTAGAAAATAGGTGCATGACGCCCCTGTATGTTTGTTTTTTAGGTATGGTTCTGTTCTTTGTGGTGTGGGTGAAGCGAAGGGAGAAGGAGCGCCAGACGAAACCCTTATTGATCGACCCTGAGGATGACGTCAGAGATAATATCCTGAAGTATGATGAAGAGGGAGGAGGAGAGGAAGATCAGGTCAGTGTCACACACGTCATGCTATTATCGATTTTCGAGTCAAGGCTGTTTTGAAACTTTCAATAGTTTGCTGCTTTTTTTGTCAGTTGCAAGAGCATCTCTGACCTTGTTTCAGACGTGACCTGGTATATTTTTATTTCTGTTGCAGGACTATGATCTGAGTCAGCTGCAGCAGCCCGAGTCTCTAGATCACATAATGAGCAAGCCTGCAGGTGTGCGGAGAGTGGACGAGAGACCCGTTATCCTAGAATCTCAGTACCCTGTCCGGCCCACGGTGCCACACCCAGGGGACATCGGGGAGTTCATCACTGACGTATGCTCCCTCTGTTTCTTTTCATGAAGATAATCTAGTTAGACCTCAGCTTCAACTAATGCCTGCAGAGGGGCATAGGAAGGAATTACAGTTTTAATTTGTAATGAGATTGGAAAGCCATACTTAAAGAGGTCATCATTTTCTTTCCTGGTGTCTACTTTTAATCATAGTTTATTTTGGTCGAAATCATTCAGAAATTGTTTGTCATCAACAAAGTGGAAAGAAACCGAGTTCTGAATCATTTCTGAAAAAATAACTAAATAAATAAGATTAGTGGAACTCAGAAGAAAATGTATAAAATGCCCGTATGTATAATGCTTTATAAAAGTCTGTTTAATGCATTAATTATGCCTTTCAATGCACCTTACAGTGCACTGTACAATCTCATGAATAATTGTAACCACAGTTAATACATTATAACACTTTATCCATTCATTGTTACACTGTGCATTTTAAATTGAGTTATAATTATTTACGACAAGATATAATGAAATACAACGCACATTATGAATAATTATAATGCATTGTACCCTTTAATAACCCTTAATGATGCAATATGCATACATTACTGAAAATGTATAATTATGTGCTGAAAAGTGACATACAAAATGTGACGTATTAAAATAATCAACAATCTTGTTCGAAGTAAACTTCAGCTACTGTTTCTCAACCTTGTGCTGCTTTAAGATATGCACAGTAGCAGGTGCTACATACAAGCATAAACAGCATACTGTATAGTATTTATTCATTTGTAATATTTTTAGTTTGTTTTGTAACTGTGTTGTGTGCTTTTGTTGTTTTTATTACTTTAATTATTTACATATTTCTATTTAAATACATTTATTTTTATTTCAGTTTTGTCATTTTAGTTCTTTCAATTAGCTGTCAAATCAACATTTCAAATTGTCAAAGTTTTGGTTTAATATTTATATTTTATTTAAACTTTATTTCAATTGCCAAAAACAATTTTAATGCTTGGATGGATAGACGTGTTCATCTGATCTGCCTGATGTGAGAAAAAAGCACAAAAAGAGTCATTTTTGCAGTTTAGTTTTTTTTTTAAGGTATTTTTCACCGAGCAGGAAGTTACAGCGTGTTTTCATAGTGCATCAAGGTCTTTCATCTCAAACGATCAAGGAAAATTTGATTCCTTCTGATGTGACCCCTTTAAGCACTTTCCAGCAGCGGCTTTCAGAGCATTTTTTATATGCATCTGTTCCAACAGCCTCGTCTGACGTTCTCTCCCTCTCTCGCATTAGGGTCTGCGCGCGGCGGATAATGACCCCACTGCTCCTCCCTACGACTCCCTGCTGGTGTTTGACTACGAGGGCAGCGGCTCCACAGCGGGCTCCGTTAGCTCCCTGGACTCCTCCAGCTCTGGAGAACAGGACTACGACTACCTCAACGACTGGGGTCCTCGCTTCAAAAAGCTGGCAGACCTCTACGGAGGAGGCGGAGAGGACTGAAGGTGGGAACTCGAGGAAGACGGAGGGGAACGGAGAGACTATTGGCTTCTCGGATGTTTTATCGAGAAGTCGTACGCCAAGCCTCCAAGTGGGCTGATTATCTCTCAACTAAAGTTCCTCTGCACGCTACGGAGGCATCGAGGGGGGAGGATATTGCCCTGCAGCCTGCTCTGGACCTTTGCTGCAATCCACAAGTATTTTACGGCTTTTTACAATATTTCACGTTGTGGTTTCTTCAGTGTTGTTTTGTCACTGCTCTAGAGGCTCAAGATGGAATCGAGTTGCGACGATGAATTCTCGGCGTGCGGAATCAAAATAAAAACGAGTGCACACGCTCGTTTTTTTGTTCGCTTTATCACTAAAGAGAGTTCCACACACACTTTTTCTCTCGACTTGAATTTCAGTAGAACAGAAGCACTGTTGTTGATAAAGTGCCTTTTGTGGTGTGTTTTGTATCGGACTCCTGCAATCTCAGGGTCGGTTGCCATTTTGAAAAGTTTCTTCTGTTGGGCACACACTCCCCCGTTCCTGTCTGCTCCTCTCGACTACCTTTTGCTTTCCTTTCATCCCTGCATTACCGGTGCAGAACGCCTCTTTGACTACTATGTGGAAGACAAACAAAGGAAAGCGAATGTTTTGTCAAGACTTTTGTTGATAAACACAGGACTCATTTTCCCTTCAGAAATCTCACTCTCCCTTCAGAAATTGGAGCGTATGAAGTACAGTGATCCAATTCGAAAAATCACTTTTCTTTTTTGGTTTAGGTTTTTGTTTTTTAAACTTGACCGACCATATAATGTCATGTTGTGTAATGGTTGTGTAAAAAATCAAGGTCTTTATTTTAAAAGAAGAAAAAATATTACTGGAGAATGCCTTTTAGCTCATACTCTTGCCTGCCTTGTACGATTTTGTGTTGCGTTTCTGAATTGTAAAGGTAATTTAGGCATGACAAGTTGCCAGACAGTGAGACTAAAAGTGATGGCTGAAGAAACCGACTCTAAATGGATTGCATCAGAAGAAATCTTCTTTTTTTGTCTTGAACATTCCCCTTTTCTAACTTTATAAGTTGATTAAAATATTATATGTGCATGACTTCTTTCAAAACAATGTCTCAAATCTCTCGCACTTGTTCCTCTGTGGTCAGAATGTGAAAAGTAGTTGGCGAAGAATATACACCATACGGAATAAATATAATCTGAAAAAAAATAAAAACAAACAAAAAAGATTCAAAATGCTGTAAAATACTTATTTTGAAACATTTGCTGCTCCAAGTCGGGCTAAATGACTGCGTCTGGGTCCATTTGGTTTTAATTGTGTGAGTGTGTGTTTGTCTATATCCTGTAGGATTTTAAAAATTCTCTTTTTATATGTTTGTCTTGTATTTTTACGTTTCTTCTTTGGCTATGAGAAATGCAGCAGCGTTCTTTTTGTCTCGTCGTTCTGAAGAAAGTCTGTCTCGTACGTTCTGTCGCTGGATAAGGGTCTAAACCTGCATTGCAGAGAAGCTTACAATCATGCCTGCTCCACCATTCAGTGTAACTGATTTCTCTTTCCATTCATCTCAAATATTGGATGTGCTTTAGAGAATAAACAATCACTTTTTTTGACAAAAAAAACATTCTCAAGTACCTGTCCTGTCCATAATAGATAGTTTCATGTCTCTTTTCTTTTCTCTCATACTTCCATGTTCCACGTTTCAGCTGCTTGTCAAAATGTTTTCTAGGCATGAGTGAGCATTGCATTATGCCATCAAGTGACGATTGAATTTAGCTGATATATCGAGTATGGGATTTCTGATTAAGCCATAAAATCAAGCCATTTTAAAATGGCAGCGTGATTATCATTAGAATTTCTGGATTTCCATGCATTACCATTAAATTAACATTGACTTAACATAATTTTGGATGACTGCTCCTCCTACACATTTGCCTTCAGAAGCATTAATAATGAAGCACTCTGTTCAGTGATGACAACACTTCTCTGACAGAAAGTTTCCTAGGTTTTTCACATGTATTTAAATGAGCCCTGAATTTCTGTCCCATGGCCCAGTGAAAGGTCAGTGTACTCAAAGGGCATATGGCATAATTAAAACATAAGGCCCACCACTAATGACGAATCTCTGGGAGTGGATTAAAAGCTAAAGACCATGAAAATGTATGAAATTACAATTGGGTAATGAGATTAAAAATGTCATAAAAGTTAATACGCTCTATCTCTCTCTCTTTTTTTTTACAAAAAAGTCAACATTTATGTGGTTTCTGCTTTATGCTTTATTAGGACTATCAATCAGTTTAAAATGATAATTGCATTCATTTCTTGATATACTGATTAATTAGAAAAACTAAGATAAATGTTTGCAATCTATGTTGCAGTGGAGTTTGTCCATATGTCCAAGGTGGGCTAAACTTAGGGATCGTCCACTCAAGACATGGTGTTGTATGCCACCTACAATATTTTTTAATTGTTAGTCTATGTTAAATTGCGTTAGACAATGTTTGCCTGATGCTCGCAACTGCTGTTTTTAAAGCATCTTACGCCATGAGCGCCACATTTCACTCAGTCGCAATAAAAACACTTCAGTTTTAAACAACCATTAAAATGAAGGGAAAGAAAAGGGAGTTTGGTTTGGACTCTTACCTCTCTACAGCATGCCACAGCTCTCATTTATTTGGCGTGATCTCATTTATTACCCTCTTGCCCATTTTAAAGGCAGATACGTACTGACAGTTTATCAGTGCTTTTCCATTTGTTTCAATCAGTACAACTCCAGCTCGCAGCATCCCTCTCTCTCTGCATCTCTGTTACGCTTTGCATACTAATGGTGAACATTTTCTGTTTTATCTATTCTTCATGTACCAAAATTGTGTATGAGTATCTCTCTGCGGTATCAATAAGTCAGCACACAGAGAGAGTGAGCCGAGACACCAGCGAGAGTGAGAGCTGTAGGGGATTGGATCTCTCTGCGGCCGTGTCTATCAATTAGTGCTCTGATTAATCCCTTGCTTTAATCTCATCAAGCTGAACACCGCTAATTACCCACAGACGAGAAGAGCGAGGGATGAAGAAAGAGCAAAACTATAAGAGCATGTGTCATTAGATGCAAGAAGGGGTGTTAATAGGGAAAAGAGGGAGGAGAGGAAAGAGGAGAGCGATCATACGAGATGGCATCTATCTTTGTGGTGAGATGTTGAAAATCTATGGCTTTCTTTTGTGGAACGCAAGAAACTTTGAATGATGTACAGATGGAATGTACAGGCTTAAAGGATTAGTTCACTTTCAAATGGAAATGTCCTTATAATTTACTCACCCCCATGTCATCCAAGATGTTTATGTATTTCTTTCTTCAGTCAGAGAGAAATTAAGGTTTTTGATTAAAACATTCCACGAATTATCTCCATATAGCTAGCTCCAATGACTCCAAACGGTTGAAGGTCAAAATGACAGTTTCAGTGCAGCTTCAAAGTGCTATAAACGACACCAGACGATGAATAAGGGTCGTATCTAGCGAAAAGATCGGTTATTTATTTAAAAAAAAATAAAAAAAAATGTATATGATTTATAAACACAAATGCTTGAC
Source organism: Ptychobarbus kaznakovi (assembly GCA_027422405.1). Classification (NCBI taxonomy): domain Eukaryota; kingdom Metazoa; phylum Chordata; class Actinopteri; order Cypriniformes; family Cyprinidae; genus Ptychobarbus; species Ptychobarbus kaznakovi. Next base: position 10,846,179 of record CM049795.1, on the reverse strand, counting down.
TGTTCTGAGATGCGCATCCCAGACTACACGTAATGACGTTGAAAAGGTCACGCTTGACTTAGGCTCCATCTCATCTTCTCCTCCAAGTTCAAAATCGTCCGACATCGTTGTTTTACCTTGTAAACTCGTTGAGTTGTAACTCCCTTTTTTGTAAACGGCGTTTGACTCAGTATTTGCACGTTCAACTTGTCAACACTGACTCGTTTATAGCCCTTTGAAGCTGCACTGAAACTGTCATTTTGACCTTCAATCGTTTGGAGTCCATTGACCTCTATATGGATACAAATCCTGGAATGTTTTCATCAAAAACCTTAATTTCTTTTCGACTGAAGAAAGAAAGAAATAAACATCTTGGATGACATGGGGGGGGGTGAGTAAATCCATGTTTTGTACAATTTAATGGACTAAAGTAGGACTAAAATGACTCTAGTTGAGAACTGCAAATCTTCTGTACTAGTTGTACTAAAGTAAGTTCACTTTACTTAAAAAAAAAATGTGTAAACCAATTGCATATCGTTTTTTAGGTTTTCATAGCTTAAAATAGAGGATTAAATCCATGCTAAGAATAATAGTATTTAGAATGTTTGCAGTACATAATATAACATTATAAATTAAAATAAGCAACATTAGTAAACATTTTAGAGTATATAATTGTACTAAAGGTACAGTTCTGGCACTTTTTCCTCTGAGAGTGTATAGGAATAAACATACAGAGATCAGTGGAAATATCTGATGAATACCGCAATCGATTAATCACAGTTAGATATTCCTGAGTACTGAAGATGCAATCAAACTAGTTTTGTGAACAAATCAAGTAGTCTATAGTTATTGAATTGAACTTCCAACTCGTTGTAATTACACACACTTATTTTGAATTCAAGAAGAAAGAAAGGCCTGCAGGTTTGAAACGACATGAGAATGAAGAAAAGATTCAACATCTCTTAATAGCAGCTCTTGTTTTTAGTAAAGGAGAGTGTTTAAATGCTATAAGATTAATTTTCTTTGTATAGTTGGTTCTCAGGCAGCCAAGCCACGGCGGCAGAAAAAAAATATAGCTATGCACTGATGGATTGTTCTTTCACGAATACAAAACTTAACAGGTGGCTTGCGGCCAATGCTGTGTGTGTTATTAATAAAGTTTGCCCTTTCAAACACACTTAAACATATATTTAATCTACTCAATACAGGCCTAGATTTCCAAGGCCATGAACGAGAACAAATCAATTTGAAACTGATTTGGACAGTGTACATGTGCCTGCGTACATTATTGAATAGGGTTTCTTAATTGAATGTTTACAGGTAAGTGCTGAGAGCATCCTGAGCAAACAAAATCACAATACGGCTACGCTTAGCTGACCCAGCTCTTCTATTGTGAGATGCAAGTCAACCACAGAAAGTGTTTCAGCTATGTAAATGGATTGAATACAAAGGAGCCTTGCAGTTTATTTGTCACTGCCTGCTGTAATTGTCGTCCATGTTTCACTAAACCATCATTCAGCATTATAAGTACATAAACTGGGAAGTAGATTGTAATATTTCATCAGCTCACTAATAGTTTATGCAGGAAACATTGGAGATAGCATGCCAGTCGTAGACACTAAATTATTATCGAACACAATTGACTTATATTTGGCAACTGGTAAATGTTTTGCTAACGTAGCATCGAGATAGGTCTAGTCACTACTGGGGTGATGTTGAAATCCTGATTCAGCAACATGACAAACCATACCAAAGTCAAAACGCAGCTTTAGCAGAACTCCGAAATCCCTCTGGGATGCTAAAGTTGGTTCTTCCCATAGTTGGGCGTGTCTCAAGAGAGACAACTAATTGGCTGTGGCCAAAACACTCAATCTCCGTGGATCTGGATTTTGCTGTATATATATATTTCAGCTGGAAGGTGTCATACTGTTCTATTTCAATAATATCATTTTGCTGTGTCTGATGAACTGCATTTTGTGTTTTTGCGAGGTGGTGAGCGATTTGTCAATGGCCCACAAAAGTCAGTTTGCTGAGTTTCCGGAATCAGTGAAAAACCTCTCGGGTGAAGTATTCATAGAAACCAAATGGTGTAATCTGGGAATCATATTAGCCATGTGAAGTTTTACAGTAGGACAGATAGGAGAAATATTCAGGGGGTGTAGATGCTAGATATAAAATGATCTACAAAACAGCTTATTTACACACCTCTATCTGTAAAAGAATATTAAATATCATGTAGAAACTTTGACACTGATGGATTTTATTGTTTCAGAATCCCCTTCTGGGGGCTGAAATGTTCACACAGAATTTGAATATGTGTGGGTTTTGTTTTGGGAGCTGTCACTGAGTCATCCGAATGGGAATCTCATTAGCATGATTACAGGTGGAAGAACATTTCTGAATGGTCTGATGGATGATCAGGATAGGTTTTAAAACCTGAAAGTAGTCATTACGAGAAACCATCTCTCCTGAATCAGTGCTTTTCATTGCTAATATTTTAGTTTATGTCATGTATACTTTCATGAATATCAAAAAGCAGTCTAAAAAAAGTAGAACAAGCATTTAGGAGATGCCGACTCAAGTAGGCCAGGTGATTAGAAGCCCCTTTGAATGTTCAACAGTTGAGTGTGAATCAGGGACGGACTGGCCATCTGGACAAGTCCAGAACGGCTGTCCATCCAGCGGCCATCAGCCTGGCTGGTTCATCACAAAGAAAAAGTGTCAGTACACTAACTCCGCTCACCAATATGTGATTGAGCTAGTCAAGGTTACAAAGGACGATAAATAGTTGCAACTCCTGTGTCGCAGATGGTACAGCATGTGTTATATCATATTTGACGCGATCGACCAGGGTTCGAATCTGCCTTTTGGCGAAAATTTTTTCTCCCTTTTCAAATTTAAAATCACATCAAAACATTTTTAATTAAAATGAATGAAATTATCAAAAATTAGAAAATAAAAGTATCAGGTAGGGTTAGGGTAGGTGTAGGGAGGGCTTTAATAATTTGAATAAAAATGTACACTCACTCAATAAGTTATTATTGCATACTGTTTTATAATGTATTGCAATACTGAGGTGCAAATAATTGCCACTATTTGCAATAAGTAGTATAAATAGCAGAAAAGCCTATTTTAGCATGGTGTAAATATAATCTATAGCAATTTGCACGTAAATAGCATCTATCGCTAAGAAAATAAGCTATTTTCACTTAGTGCAAATAGCCGCTGCCTTAAGTGATTCTACAATGGGTTACGTTTGACACACACACACAGAGACATATACTCAAAGTGAAGAATTCAGTTGTTTCAGGTTTCTAGATTCTACGTTTATGTTTATCATTGTCATATTACACATTTTGCGTTCTGCTCTTTTTATGTAGTTTTCAAGTATTTTAGTTCATACAATGATATATATTTATTTCAATCACATGCTGAAAAATAAAAAATAAAACCAGCACATAATTTGTAATGGCTTTACTGATTTATAATGAGAATTGTATTGGTTTTAATGGAAACTGTAATGGTGCCTGTTGGTCTCTACTGGTAATAAAAAAAAAAACACTAAATCCTATGTAATATGTCCCAAAACACACTACAGGAAACCATTATTTAATTGTTTTAATAGTTAAAAGTTGATAATTTGTAATGTTTGTAATGGTATTTGTAATGGAAATCATTAGAATTTCTGATGGTTTCTATTGTTTTTGTCAGCAGGGTCACCGTGGGTTTTGTGATGTTATTTGCCATAAATGCGACAGGATTGCTACAATATTGTGAGATATAGCGACTGTTTGTATTTTAGTTGTGGTGGGCCTATTTGGGAGAAAATCCAGGGCCGTTTTCTACTCCCAGTCCGTCCCTGAGTGTGATACAATAATTTTCTGTCCATGCACTGCAATGGGAAATCAGTTTGCTCCCTGTATATCCAGTATTCATATGGACAATTTGGAGCAAGAAAGTATCTGGAGCAGGTTGCAACCAACAGCCTAATTTAAGAAAAACCTGCCTTGCGATGCAGGGACTGTGCAAGAATACTGAGGGGGCTACAAATATAACATCGTAGGTGACTCATTTTACTAGTGCAAGAGCAAAACACTCTTGTCTTTGTAATCTTTCATCAAAATGTAACTTTGAACAATGAACTTGGTCCACCGTTGAAATTACTTTTCTTTCCAACTGACATCATCAAGTCCTTTTTTCAGCCCCTCCCCTCCAAAGACCTTTCACATCGAGACTTTTCACAATCCATTCACTTCCCAATGGATAAAATCAAGTCATGTTCTACTTTTCTTCTCTCTGAATATCCTTTTTAACACAGTGAAAATTTGTGAAAAATTTGAAAACTTTAAAGCCTTAGGGGATAAACTTCTTAAAACTAAAAAAACTGACCGTGACAAGGATCTTTAAATTTAGACAATAACCCCAAAATGATAAATCATATCCCTTTTGTGACCACCTTTCTTCTTCAACAGTCGAAGTACAATCTATAATTAACACTGAGGGAGGCACAGTACTTTGAAGTAATAGCCGTGGTTCGAGAGGAACACAGGGTCCTCTGGTTCATCGTTTTGAAACGGACAACGAGAGAACAAGAATAGACACTTTGGAACAATACTTCCACAAATCCTTTATATCCCTTTTTTTCCTTTTACAATCTGAGAGACCCTTAAGTCCCATTTAGCTAAAAAAAAACAGGCCTGACTAAAGTTGGTACAAAGCAACACTTTTTACTTTTGTATGAGTTTTATGATTACCTATGAGAACAGATTCTAAACAAATGTTATCAACAGTGTGTTCTTCTTGGGTCGTCAAAGTGACCTCCAAACACAAGTAAGAACATTCTGAACCGTGCTTTGTAGTAATACAGAGGGTTAAAGCTTCAAAAATATCTGTCTTCTAGGTTTTAATTAGGTTGGAAAATTGGAAGTGATAATATCTGATAAATCAATACCTCTTATTTACATTTACGTTAGAGTGTGCGGAGAATCTGGCTACTGTGAGTCCTAAGAATTCAAATGATTGAAAACATAAATGATTGATATTGAAACAGCATACCAATTTTCCTAATGGTATGAATTAAATTATTTAAAATTTCATGGATTACGGGGTAAGAGACTATTTTAGGACTTCAATTATTAAGCAATTATAAAATCCCATTTTGACTAACATTTCATGAAATTCAAGCAATGTTCAAGCAGTTTGTTAATTTCACTCTCTCATGCTGCATGGTGTCGATTCTGATCCATTTACTCTCATTAAGTGCATTTGTGAAAAATACACACCATGTGCTTTGTAGTTCATCTTATATATACAAGTATGTATTTTATATGCATCATAAACGACATGAAGCTTAATCAATTTTTTTCAGAGGTGTTATCCAAATATTGTGAATTCAATTCCTAACTGTGAATAAGATAACCTACTTGTAACTTCAACACAATCCTAATGCTTAAAGCTATGTGACCCCCAGTCCATTCTGGAGCTTTATTTGTGATCGCTAGTGAACAGCAGCTGTTGGACATTGTCAACGCAGCTAAAGCTGACAATTTCCATGGGCAGGCAAACAATTACTATCAGGTAGAGCTTCGGTCGCAGCAGCACGTGACATGCTCAGACGTGTGGTATCATCCAAATGAAAAATCCTGTTTATCCTTCCCGCAGAGACGCAGCTCATTAGACAGATAGAAATCAGCAAATGCACAGATTTGCTGTTTACACTCAATGCCAAATCTTCAAGTTTCCATCCATTACAGACAGAAACATTGAGCAGGTGCTCATTTGCGGTTGCCTGTGTCCTGAAAGCACCATCCTGAGAGAATGTTCTTCATTTGAAGTATAAATTCAGCAGCAACTTCGAGAGTGGATAATGATTGATTGTCTGTCTGCTTGCTTGTTTCTGCTTGTTTGTGTACGTTGCATCTCTGTTAATGGCTCTTTTTTATCTGAGAACAGTGGGATGCATTAAATAGGACCAAAATAACAGTGGAAAGGCACAGCGTTTTTTTCCCTGCACATTGTTGATGACAGAGCCTTTCCTGCAGGTCAGTGTTTTGAAGGCGAATAAAGACGGCAAGCGAGACATTTAAGTGCTTTCAACTTGTTCTTGATGATTGTTTGGACCTCTTTCTGGAGGAATATTCACAAATCAACATGTTTTGATGCATTATGTCTTCAAAATATCAATTTGAACCCTAATTACAGACCAAAAGTGTCAATTAATAGAGAAATTAGTGTAATCGGTTGATGGATGGTGTTTGGTTGTATTCACAGGCCGTACACTGTTGAATCAAAACTTGAGAAGTTTGTCAAAATTGCATTAGGAAAGTGGATTTTGCTGAGCACACACTAAGATATGATTTATTCCTAGTATGTTTTGGCTGTGAAATGTATTTGGCTCTAGCTGGATCTGCAGCATTTGAAAGAACAAGCTGTTTCAGTGTCTCATCAATAATATATCTTCTGAAAAACTATGTATTAGGGATCGGAACAACACAACACACAATGATGGTCCCCGAGCTGATGAATCGGGACAGAATTTAAAGAAGCATATAAATGTGAACTTCCTCGCTCACGGCCTTGTTCAAAGATGCAACAGCGTGCTGGTTTTGATCCGTTGAGATCTGTGCTGAGGGAGGCTCTAGGCGCAGGAGTCTTGCTGATGAAACCGTGGTAGCTGTAGAAGACTCACACCGGCTCACCAGGGTGGAAACATTCTCCGGTCCAGTAAATGTAATTTCTCCTCTGGGTCATTGCCCGACGGCAGGACTGCCGAGGTGGTACCTTCAAAGCGCTCTCATGCAGAAAAGCTCCATTTTATTGATAGATTCCTCTTTAGAACCCCTGTTTCCATTTCTTTGGAGCTTTTGCTTTATTAAAACTACTGTGCACAGTAATGTTTAACTGCATAGTGTTTATATTATAAATATCATGTTGCTCTCTGGAATACTTTATTATGTATAATGTGTAAAAGGTTTACATTAACTGCTGAATATACCTTTAATATTATTGTTATATTATAAGCAGAAGCAAGGTAAGATTATTAAGTCAAATTAATATTTCATGCCCATGATTTTATTTTGGAAGTAGCCATGTGACATTTGTCAAGGCAAAAGTAAACTACTTTCTATGAATGTGTGAGATGTCCAACTCATTAGCTAAAGGGAAATAACTAAAATAAAAGTGCAGTAAATGGTAAAATTATGCATGCTACAAACCAATGTTTTTTTTAATCATAATAAATTAAAATATTATGATAGCAAATACAAGTTCGCTATATCAAACTGTTGATACTGGAAGCTTTGCATTTTTGAGGTTTAAAAAAATTACCAGTGTTGGGGAAAGTTACTTTTAAAAGTAATGCATTACAATATTGCGTTACTCCCTAAAAAAGTAACTAGTTACATTACTTAGTTACTTTTTATGGAAAGAAATGCGTTACATTACTTTTGCGTTACTTTCACGTTACTTTTTAAATATGAGCAGGGCTTGATTGTTTGTTTTTAATACAAGAAGTTCTATTTATAGCAAATGTAAAAGCCTTTCACACCAAAAAGTGTAATGAATAAACCTCAGGCTGAAGGAAGAGTAAATTCACGTCTGTACAGGAGAACACAGAAGAAGAAGTTCAACACTCTTCAGCAATAAAAAAACAAAACAACGAAGCACAATTGTTAGTTTATCTAAAGTCATTTTTGCTTATTAGTATGGTTGAACTGGATCATCAAAGGTCAGCAGCAAACACATTGGTTAATAAAATGAGATTAGATATATTTGTGTTGTTTAACATATTTAATTATTGCAGGTTTGCATCATATTCTGAGTTTGCATTTCACTGTTTTAATTCATTTTGATGAATACTGAATCTGTTTTTTGCGAGTGGGATGAATTAATACACATTCACATTTAGTCTAGAACTACAGTAAGATCATGTTCACACAGCACACTGTCAGTCAATAAATGGAAAAAAGTAACTCAGATATTTTCTAGTAAATTAAAAAGTAATGCGTTACTTTACTAGTTACTTGAAAAAAGTAATATTATTACGTAACTTGTAATGCGTTACCCCCAACACTGAAAATTACAATGTCCATTCTTATGCTGACAATAAGGTGGACAGAAAATAATAATTGTTAAATGTTTTGTTAGGTTAATTTTCTTAAGGTTTTGTTAGGTAGAGGCAAATGTTCGCTGCAGTCAATGAACCGTTTTAGACAACACAAAAAATCACATATTTTTAGTAAGGCTGAGATGAAAGCAATGAATCCTGTCTAAATGGAGTATCGCCTATGGCCCAAACATAACTACCCAACCTGACCTCAGACTGAACTTAACGATTTTAAACAGAACACAAACAGAGACAGCAGCTTCAGTGTTTGTTTATTAGGCAGAATCCTGCAGACTTAAGGCCCTTTGACACCAATGCTGAACTGTTTGCGCTAACATATTCATTCTGATGTTGATGTATAATAGTAGCAGTTCTGAGGAAGCTTTGAAAACTAATTCCAAAATATAATGGCCTCGACTCGACTTTGTGCAGAACACAAACAGGTAAAGACAGCAGCTTGAATATTTAGTAGACAATCTCCTACACACTTAAGGCCCATTCACATCAAAAATGATAACTAACAGAGTTTTAATAGACGTTCTGGGTTTGTGAGGGAAGTTGACATCAGAACAATAACGGTAACGACAAACCTGGAAAAATATCGTTGTAATCACAAATTATTTTCAGCCGAAGAGTGATTAAAAAAATCAATAAAACATTAACAGCCAATCTGAATCCAGCCTGCTTTAAAGAGCTCGAGCATTTGAAGCAGCAGACGACAAAAGCGCAACGCGCGTTTATAGGCTGTTAAGGCAACTTTAATACATTCCGTAAATTATCGTTATTATTATCCATATCGTTGACAAAAGTAGGCTAGCTGAGTCCGGTATCAACAGGAATGGCTATAGCCTCTATATGCCATAACTCCTCTCTCTAAAATAATAGGAGCGTTTCCTCTATAATTGAGCAAATACAGGTGAAAGCAAACACGGGCGAGAGAGCAGCTGTTGAGGTCGGTCTCATAAATTGAAGTTGACGTAGCTAAAATGAACACATGCACAAAGAGAATGGAACATAATCGCTCCGAGCACGTCTAACAGCGATTCCAGCGCTAGCTGCTGACACAAGCAATCTTGCATCACAGCCACAAGATTCATACAAACACGAGGCCGGACCCTGCTGCAACAACACGATGCTGCGATGACCTCTGTGTACCAATCAATTGTCAGCTTCAATTGTTATGGCATTGACGAGTCGGTAGTGGCAGTGCATACTATCTTATGTCGGATGAGAAGTCACAACAGGGGGTCTTTGTTACAGTAAGATTTAGGCTTCCTAACAGCGCGGTATAATAGTCTGGTTACAACTGCTCCACCCAATCAAACCTAAAGTCTGTGATTCTTCCTCCGCCAGCCGCTGTTTACACAGAACATTATGTGAGATGTAGCTAGGCAACCAGTCAGCCTCTGCCATCCCCTCTTTCTTCCTCTGGAGAGGGAGCTTATGTGGGCTTAGCTCTAGAGGAACAGTGGCCCTTTGCAGTGAAGAAGGGAATTACCATGGAAAACACTGGATTGCGCCCGCACACAAAGGGCAAAAGAGGGAGGCTTACATGTCAGAGGTATTCTGCAATGCGGGATAGACCGACATCATTGGTCGTAGTCAATTTTGTTTCGAGTCGCTAAACCTACACGATGAGGTTCAAGGCGGTTCGGGATACGTACTGTAAGAAGAGACGTTTTGACCTTTCACTGAACATACAGAACTTTAGAATTCCAGAATGAGCAACTTGTAGTCTAGAAGCATTAACTCAAGCCATGCCATCTTGCCTCGCCAACTGTCATGAGTTGAACTCTTAAACCTGTGTATATCCAGGAGGGATGACTGTGAATGGTGCTGCATTGGATAAGTTTGAGAGCTAATCTATCCTCACTTCTCATTTCGACAGGGAGGAAAATCGTAGTTCCACCATAAAGCGGTCACAGAACAACAAATAACTGACTGAAGTCATATAGAAGAAGTCAGGACATGTCCTTTTAAATGCAGGACCATCTGAATGGTAATTTATGTGTAATTATGTTTCATTTTCAGCAACAAACAAGCATTTATTTCTAGCAGACCCAGATGAATGAACGCAGTTCTACAGTGCCATCTAGTGCACAGCAAGAGAATAAACATGTGATGTCCGATTCACTAATGAATGGTTCTTTTGAACGAGTTAATTGAATCATTCGTTTGAACTAATTCACAACGCGTTTGTAAAGAGAAGTAAAACGTTGAGGTAGGGTGACCAAGATCATAAAATCTAGTAATAAGTGTTATGTATAAAAGAACACTTTCAGAAAAGCACTAAAAACTGGGCAAGGGAACATTCGTGATTCAAAAGAATCGAGAGTCATGTATTTGAATCGGTCAATTAAAGTGAAACGAACCTAGCAATTAGGGATTTTTTTACGCATAACCTGTTAAAAAAACACACCACCAAGGCTTTTATAGAAACTTTGTCCACTTTTATTTCTTAAAACATCTTTATAAAAACACAAATATAAAATGAATGGGTAGTTCCACTGTGAAATCTTTTTTTACATAAGTCATTTTCACATTAAAAAGCCACCTTCTATGAAAAACATGATATATAATTGCAATTTTCTTTTAACACAATTTCTGAAGAGTAAAATCTAAAAGGGGCAGAAAACTAAAAACAAGGCAAAATAAAAGAAAGAAAACCAATTAAAAGTATGAAAATGAGCACAAGTCAGCTCGAGAAAGGAAAATGCATCACTGTATGTGTGAGTATGTGAGACAGTGACAGAAAGTGAGAAAGCGTGAAACAGCAATAAAGAAAGAGTCAGCGGGAATGATAAAGAATGATAATAACAGCAAAAAAGACTGAGGGATAGAGCCCTAAAGACTGAAATGAGGGAAGGACATGGGCTATCTGCTATTTGAGAAAGGCTCGGTAGAGCAGCTGTGAGTGGCTGGAGCTTCTCTCGTTCTCTAGACAGAAGAGCAGATCCCTGAGGTTTACACGCGTGATGCGCTGGCGAGTGTACTGCCTCGACGCTCCTGCATTTAAGCCCCCGGATGCACTCGCGCACAAACCTGCGCCCTGTCAACACACACACACACATGAGCTTTGACAACAGCGCTATCTAAACTAACATTTTAATACTAATGTTGGTAAATTGATCAAATAGGAGTAATGTAATAGTGACCATTCTAAGGGAGAAAAGAAAATGAGTGAGACTTAATTTAAATCTATATATATTACATCAAGTAAACATTACAAAGCAATATAAAAATTCAATATCTGAAATAAGTGAATGATACTATAATTTAATATCATATTAACATAATATATATAAACTAATTTAAAATAAATAACATATAGATTTATATATTTTTAAATATTTTCGAATTGTAAAGTTCTTTAGAATTTGTAAATTATAATATGACAAAAATAGTATATAAATAAGAAATAAATTGCATAAAACAAATTTTAAATAAAAATAAATAACATGATACAGAATTATATATTTTTAAATATTTTCGAATTGTAAAGTTCTTTAGAATTTGTAAATTATAATATGACAAAAATAGTATATAAAAAAGAAATAAATTGCATAAAACAAATGTATATTTACAATTTTAAGATTTACAAAATTATTTAAATAATATATTAATTACAATTATTTTTCTGAAAAGTGATAATAATTTAATATTAATATAAATAAACTTAAATAAAAATAAAATAGAATTATTATGCATTCTTAAGTAAAGTTTTTCTCTGCAAAATGTGAACGATAATATGACAAAAAAATATAAATTATAAAAAATAAATATCATGATACATGGATATATACTGCAAACATTGCTGAACACAATGGCTGAGTGTGACTGTCCTTTCTGCCATTTGTGACAATCTGAGACCCTTGAAGCACAACCTGACATCTCAAACCTGCCCAACAGCTGCTTAAATGATTTAAAGAGGGACAGAAGGAGAAGCAGACTGCCATGGTGAGGGAGAGATGTTTGGTACCTCTGTGTCAGTCCCAGGTGAAGGAGAATCCAGTTTTCTTTTCTTTCTGGGTCCAATAGCCGCCAACGCCGTCAAGTTGGCCTCTCTCTGTCGAATCTGAGCCAATTCCTGCTGCTGCATCTGTAGCCACACACACACACATATATATATCAGCTCTGACCCGTAATCAAACACAATGGTCCTCTGACAAGATAAGCATCTCAAGTGTGCCATCTTACCTCTTTGGCCTTCTGTTTCAGCCGCAGCTGCTCGGGGTCTTCTTGTCGCGAGCGTGACTGCGAAACATAAATAGCAATTAAAGCGGATCAACAGTCAAAACACACAGAGACATCTGCTGGAATCAAATAAATATAAAAAATGAATGCTGTCAATCAATTAAAACATTTAATCATGATTCATTTAGATTTTGAAACAAAAGAATGAGCGTATAAATGTGGTCTTAATTGTTTATTAAAACTGAAGGTTTTGTGTAAACTGTGACACAATAGAAAGTACAAAATAACAGCAATTCTTTGTTTGACGTTTTCTGTAAGAATGAAGAAGTCTTCACTGATCATTTTAATGCACCCTAGCTTAATAAAATAATTAATTTCAAAGTTTTGAACTGTAGTATACATGTATAAAGAGACAGAGATAAAGAGAGTATAAACAGAGAAAGAGGGACAGAGAGAGATTTATTTTAAGTTTGACAAGGCAGGATTAAAAAAAGAATCCTGAAATGTAGCAAACAACATCATCATAAAATAAATCATAATAAAACCAATAAATTACAAGCAATTATAAGTCATGCAAGCCTGCATTCCTCCACACTGATGTTCACATTATTCATATAAATGGTGGCGTTTCATTTGTACGGTTTCTTTACTTATGCCTTATTACACTGCGTTGATATTGTATCACGTTTAGGGATGTAACGATTAACCGCGAGCCAGTTGAAAATCGATTCAAACATGTGACGATTCAAATCGGTTGAGATGCTAAACGAATCGCGATTCAATTAAAGGTAGGAGTTTATATGAATGTATGTCTGAGGGGAACTTACTGTCTTTAGAAAAGTTTAGATGCTATTTTTTTTTTTATCTTGCCTCTGTATAATGCATAATATAATATAAATGCATTCATAAGTGCAGCGCTGCTTTGTTTACAGCGGAAACCAAGGAAACGCTTTAAGCGCCACCTGCTGGCAGAGAGTGAAACTGCGTCTCATTCAGCTCGTCTGCTGTTTCTGTTTCATGCAGATCTTTTTGAATGCATAGTTTCACAAAACTGAAGTCAAACCATTCTGTTTTTGCAGATTTAGATTAAAAACGTCTCATGTTACATGCATGCAGCATCTTTGTTTGGATCATGATTAAAATGCAGTAGTTGTCTTTCATTTTAAATGGAAAGAGCACAGACAAAACCTTATTTTGTTTATATGAAGAGATTTATTTTGTTTGTATTATTTTATTTGGGGCTTGTTTTAAAATGTCTATTTATTTTAGTTATTTAGGCTACATTTACATTATATTTAAATGTTGTTATTTAGCAGACACTTTTATCCAAAGCAACTTACAAATGAGGACAATGGAAGCAATCAAAACCAACTAAAGAGCAATAATATGCAAGTGCTATATTAGTATATTATTATAGTGTTGTATTTCAATTTCACAAAAAAATGTGCAGCATTCTGTCCACGCAATAATAAAAGGACACATTTAATTTATAATTTGTCTTGAATCTCATTTTGTAAAAACAAAAATCGTGAATTGAATCGAATTGTGAAATCAAAATCGTGAATTTAATCGAATTGTGAAATCAAAATCGTGAATTTAATCGAATTGTGAAATCAAAATCGTGAATCGAATCACAAGTTGAGTGAATCGTTACATCCCTAATCACTTTTGTTATTATTTGTGTGTTTATTTATATAATTTTCTAAATTTCAGTTTAGTGTGTCTAAATAAGCACTCAGTGCACTTAGAGCCGTTTCTATAAGCTGTGGTACTGGACAAAAGTGAAACAAGAGAGATGTAAACAAATACTGCAGATTCACTCTCTCCCTGAGACACGGAGTCTTGTTTTATTCTCAATATCATATTTGGAATCCATACATTGTGACACACTGGATCATAGCGTATCTTGTTAATCACAGTTAATGAATTGCAAGCATCATTGTAGTGTGTGAGAGAAAAAAATCTAATTTGACCACTGAGTTTGGAAGACTGAACCTGTTCTGAACTTAAATCAATGTTCAGAACTTCTGGCCAATGGTAGTATTAGAGATGTGTGTGAGAGAGAGCGAGTATGGCTGGAGGTGGCTTACTAACCTTAGCTGCCTTCATTAAAATTTCCCTCTCCTGCTCCTCTTTCTTCTGTTTCTCCAACTGGTCAAGTTGCTCAAAGAACTTGAGCTGAGAGCGAACATCCTCCACCTGCTCGTACCGACTATCCTCCTGCACACACATCATTAACATTACACACAGCCTTACAGGCTCACAACAAAAGCTCACAACCAAAGGATTGAAACCGAAACCTGCAACAGCCTCTGGATTCATCATTCCGATTCTGACATAAAGGAAACACATCCAGGGTTCAACAAAGTGTGGTGAAGAAATATAAAAATATGTTACTATCAACATACGTTAATGAGCTAGCCCAACCGGGTCAGTAGACTTGCCTTGTAAGTCATGTTCTTTTGCTGGGCGATCAATGAGACCTTCTCTAGAAGGTTTTGCAGTCTCTGCTGAGTGGCATGAGAGACGATGTTCACGACCTCGGGACCCAGCTCTGTCACTCCAAACCTTTGGCCTGACCACATTCAGGAGAACAACTGTTAGCTCTGGTAAAACAGTACATTGTAGAAAAATCCAATACAAGATTTTTCTGTAACTAGAAGTCGCACCTATCTCTAGTATCTTGTGCTGTAGCATGCTGGCGGAGAGGAAAGCTTCATCCTTACAAGACCGCGTGACTGCGCCAACCAGCTCCGAGTTGGTGGCCAGGATACGTGCGCTCTCCTCCGAAAGATTAACGCCTGCCATTGAGGCCACGTCATTAATGTCATCGTCATCCCTGGACAGATTTAGACACAACAATATATGTTAATAATACAATAATATATGTGTTCCTGTGGCTCAGTGGTAGAGGATTGCGTTAGCAGCGCAAAAGGTTGTGGGTTCAATTCCCAGGGAACACACATACTGATAAAACAATGTATAGACTGAATGCACTGTAAGTCGCTTTGATAAAAGCATCTGCTAAATGCGTAAATGTAAATGTAATGTTAGAAAGAGTTTGAGAGTATGTTTCTCTAGTTTTACAAATGCTGCAAAACTATGACTTTCTAAATAAACTAATTTAAACATGTCTTTTGTATAACTACTCAAATGACAATTTACCATACTTTCAAGTATATAAAAGTATATAATATATCTGTGTAATATATCTATTAACATATTTTAATTAAATCATGTTAATCTTAGAACTCTTATAAGGTAATTTTTTATATAATGAATCTTGTATTATGTGTTACAGTGTTGTTACTGTCAACCAAAACTACAACCTAAAACAGTTCAATAATTTAAATAAAATAAAAATATTAAATTCAAAATTTGAAAAATTATAAATGTTGGTTTGACCACTAACTGAAATAAAATAAATTTAAGTTGAATTACTAAAACTCAAATAAAATAAACAGAAATACATAAAGATTAATTAAGCTTACAAAAACATAACAAAATTACTAAAACTTAAAATGAAATAAAAACTATGAAATGAAATACAAAATAATAGCTAAAAGTGTATATACATGTTTAGCTAAATTTTGTGTACTACTCAAAAGTACACGTTGTGCACATTGTCTCCTGGGTAAACGTTGCTGTGCATGGCAGCAGAAAAGTGAAATGAACACACCACAAACCTGAAAGTTCCTCCAGCACCGTCCTTTGTTTTATTCCTCTGAGCTAACGCTACAGATACAGAGCCCGGAGCCAGTTTAGTGCTACTCACAACACCCTGCTTCACAGCGACTGAAAGAGAGAGAGGTTACGTATCGTGTCATTACATTATTAAAGAAAACAGACAGAGATGGATCTGACAGACACACTCACCTGTCTGGATCTGTTTGAGCTGCACCTGAGGCTGACCCACCACTATGTGGCTGTGGGGTTGACCCCTGAGCGTCACCATGGGAGTGGTTGTCAGGGTAACCTGAGGGGGCTTCACTATTGCCCCCTGCTGTGGAGGCTGCAATACCTGAACAACAACATTGAATGCAATTCTATAATTACAACCAATGAGAGTTTTACAACAATCATTAATCATGCATATTTTGTTTTTAAATATTTGTTTATATATTAATTACTATTATAATAGATCATGTATATATATGTTTTTACATTTGTTTCAAATAATTAAGTAATATAATGATAACAACAAGAGGTGCCTTCGCACCAAATTATAACAATATTATTGGTTTATATCCTATAATAGTTATACAATTATTATCATATACTACTACTAATAATAATAATAATATGTGGAATGGGATTCAAAATGAATTTAACCTTTTATTAACACAAAGTTTCATAAAATATTTCCATGTTATTATAATTGCAATATGACTTATTTCAACAACAATACTGTTTTGAATCTGTATCTTTAACTACATGTTGTCATACAAAGTTCACATTGATTTAAGTCTTGTGATCTTTAAATACACATAAACCATGAAATATATTATTCAAAACTAATCTTCTTTCTGAAGGGTTCATCCAAAAGAACTAGCAAGAGTCATTTATTTGTGATTTGTGAATCAGACTGACCAGTTGAGGTGTCTATACCAGTTTGTTTATGCAGTGCAAGAAACAATTATCTGTCCCCTTTAGTGAAGAACATTCAAGAAACATTAACAAAGCATATTTTTTTTGTTCGTTTTTTAATAAATCCATTTCTGAATAAGAACCGGTTCAGAATTCCTAACCCTTGTCCTTTGTCAGTATTATCAGGCACAAAACTATACTTGTCACCACTCACCGACAGTCAATATTCCACACCAATGCAAAAGAAACATCAATTAGATTAAATGATATGCATATGATGTTTTCTATTGTATTAATTGACACCGCTCAGAGTGATTTTTTACTTTGCCACAAGGCATATACAGGCATTACCATTCAACAAATTAAACAATGTACTAAAGCAATTAAACTCCAATCATTTAGTTCAGTGAAAATTAAGACTAAACACCTCATTTTTTACCTGCAATGTGCTGTTAGCATTAATAATCCCAGCCGTGTCCTTGCACCTCAGTAAACAACACATTAAGTAAATTATGCATGTAGGTCTGTTTACCAGAGAGGCAGTCTGGCTGGAGTTGCTGAGGGCAGGCTGGATGAGTGTGCGAGGAGCTGTGGCGGTGGCACCAGCCGTGTTAGAGCTGGTCAGCACCACAGCGGACCCCTGGAGGCCCTGGCTCTGCTGGATGAAGGCTGTGGAGTCAGGAGTGAGCTGTCTCAGAGCTGGAAGACTCCTCTGAAGAAACACATGGAAAAGGAGGAATTCATTGTGGGAAATAGAACTGTCCTGATTATAAAGTTTTGGCTGGCAATTAATCGTCATACAAGCAATTGCTAATAATGATTTAAAGCAACTGCCTAGGCTAGGCACTAAAATGCTGCAATGTGTTAACACAACCACCAAAATGACCACGTTGCTTATATGTGCTTTGTGAAACAGGGCTAAATAAGATAAACATCTTGTTCAACATTGTGCATAAACGTAACCCCAATTTGCTCTTAAATGATTTGTCTCCAATTAGTAGATACTTAAAGTAATATATTACAATTTTAATTACTACATAATTATCTGGTCCCGGATGACATGAATGGAGTTACATTTTCATTCAATTTTAAGATCTTTACCTTAAGGAAAGGCACTAAATAAGGCTGAGGAGAGGAGTTGAGCTCTTTGTAGAGTTTGCTGGTGAACTCCTCTGTTTCAATAATCCCTTCCTGAGGGGACAAACATACAAACAACTCATACATAGGGACATTTTAGCATATTTAGAGGTTCAAATCCCCCACGACCACTGACTAATACAGTGGGTTCAAAAGTCTGAGACCATATTCAAATATGAATTTAAAATAAACATTTTGAAATAAAAAATGTCAAACAAAGAAAAGTTACAGTGCAAAATGAATAAGAAATGTATAAGATTCTTTCCAAACACCTGAGAAGAGATGATGCCAACCCCTCAGAGGACCTCAGAGGATGCCAACCCTCAGAAAATATACAGAATTAACCTAATTTTGTCATTAGTCAAAAAAAGTTTCTACAATATATAAATATTTTTCTGCATATTTGAAAATTTGCATCCGTGGTCAACATTAAAGACTTCTTTAAAAAATGTAAAAAATAAATAAATTAATTACATTTGAACAGTAGTGAATAAAATAGATTTATTTTAATGAATGGTCACAGACTTGGACCCCACTGCAGGGGTAGACTGTGAAACACCCATTCAACAAAGTGACAAAGGTCATTGAAATCGGTTCAATTCAGGTTTTACACACATCATTAAAAAAAATGTGCAACTTACACAATTATGATAAATTCTCAAAATGTTTTCACAGAGTTAGAAACATGTAAACACACTCAACTTCTGAAACTCACCAGCAGGTTCTTGACCAGCTCTTTAACGTTGGCGACAGTCTCTGATGACTGCTTACCACTAGTGGCCAGCTTTATCAGCGTCGACAAGAAGTTCCTACATTTCTTTACATTCTCCATTGTCTCCTATAAAAAAAGAAAAATGATTGAATTAACACAATGTAGTTTTACTCTGCAGCAGCTTAAGCTTCTCTTGCATCCGTACCTTGGATGCATACAAATGTTCAGGTTAAGATTTAATAGCATGAGCCTTGTATCAGTTGGGGATATCAGGGGATTCCCACTCTGAAAACAGATATTTCATTTAGGTTTGCACTTGGAAATCTCTAACTCCATTTTACCATATTTAATCAGGTCAGTTTACAGACCTTTCTAGAAGCCTTTAAGCATGAAGCTAAACGGTCAGGACCGTTTCTTCGGCTGTAAACCAGCGTGTCTTTGTGTGACTGCTAAGTTAGTGCAGCTTCTCACCGTTGCCGAGGAGACGGTGGTCCCTGTGGCAGCAGTCACAGTCCTCTGGGCGGTTCCTGCCTGCACTGACAACACTGCACCCACAGAGGAGGCCTGCTGACACACCAGAGAGAGGAAGATAACAGCCACCTCAGAAATACACCTTACAGCACAGACTGATTCCTGTCATTTCTAAAGGGGCGGTTTCTACATGATGTGTCTTTTATAGCTACCTGTACAGGTGGTCTCTGGAGTGTGGTAGTGGCCGTGCTGCTGGCTGTAGAAGAGCCCTGCTTTATGATGGTGGTAGGAGTCACCTGTCGGGCCATCAGGGGAGTTCCAGGTGCCTGCAAATATCAGACAGACATCAATGAGCAAATGCTGACACGGGGAAGGAATTCAAAAAAATTGAACCAACTAGTTAATAGCTAACTTGCTCAACAATACAGATGGCTTGATGTCCCAGGGCCAGTGTGAGAGATTTTTATTGCTAGATGAAAAAACTTTCACATACCCCATTGGTCCAATGGATAAGCATGGGTCCCATGCTGCATTTCACTACATTTTATACTTTAAAACATTGCAATACAAACATTTTTGCCGTGCTGTCAAACGATTATTCGTGATTAATCACATCCAAAATAATAAAATATTTTTACATAATATATGTATATGTATATATGTGTACTGTGTTTATCTATTGTGTATATATAAATACACACTAATGTGTATATTTATATATAATAGAAATTGTATGAATATAAATTTATACATGTAAATACATGTAAATAATTTCAGAATATATGTGTGTGTATTTATAGTATACACTAGGAACGTGCATCTCCATAACTGAGAGATATGCGATACGCATCTCGATGCATAGCCAATGATACAATACATTGAAGATACAAATGAAGCAGCTAGCGATGCGATCCGATTCACCCCTATTACGATGCAGTGCGATTCGATTTCGATTCGATTAAACACAATGCAATTCGATGAAAAGGAAAAAATATGATCGCTTTTATTTCTTTGGTTCAGACAGACAGCAAATCATAAATTAATATATATGTCTTCTGACTTCTAACACCTCAAGGCCTGTTTCATAAAACAAGTTTACCAAATAGGCCAGGCTTATTTCAGTTAGTCTGACTCACTGTCAAATTATTTGGTTCCATAAAGCAAATTTAACAAAGATCAACCTCAGTCACTGTGGCTACTTATTCTGGAAAGCTAACCTGGTTCAGGGCAGGCTAACTGTCAGGCTAAGCTGAGCTCCTCTAACACTGACTAATAGGAACACAATATTAACACTGACTCTCTCGTATACTATCATAGCCAGCCTTTCTCTCTGGTTTTATAACAGCTGTACCTTATAGTTAGAACAGATAGCATTAGAACATTACAATCTAACATTGCTCTTTAAAGCGTAATACTACAGAAACTTAGAAATACTAAATTAAAACTAAATTTTAACTGCTATAAGAAACACACATTAACTCATCTGTAATTAGGACTGTATTAGCTTACATTTTTTTACCCATTACAATAGTCCCTTTACAGCAGGGGTCTCCAACCCTGCTCCCGGAGAGCTACCGTACTACAGATTTCAGCTCCAACCTCAATCAAACACACCTGAACCAGCTAATCAAGGTGTTCAAGGCTACTTGTCAATTTCAGACAGGTGTGTTGTCTGCAGGACGGCAGCTCTCCAGGAGCAGGGTTGGAGATACCTGCTTTACAGTTACTGCTATCATAAAATGCATATTTGTATATTTATTGAGCTCCGTCTGTATAGCGCGCAGCAGCTTGTCCACTCGCGTGCCTCGCCCACTCCTGACAGCAAAATGGATATATTTGCATGACTTTCTAACATTTACAGATGATAAATATACTCGTGTCATGTCAGTTATGCACTGAGGAAAACAAAACGTCTCAAATGCATTAAACAGCACAAATATATTCGCTGTTTGCCGTGGTGGATCGATCTGATCCATGATCGACATTAAGGGCTGCTTAAGAATTAGTTTGATTGTGTAAACTTACATTGTTGTTAATAACCGCTTTAGCCCCGATTGATTTGTTAGGTTATTTCAAGTCAGGTTTTGGACTTTAATATCCGCTTTTCCTCAAGTCTCCGTCGTGTTGTTGATGTGATGTGTCATATTCACGCAGCAGCAGCGGTGATGAGAGAACGCGCTTGAGACACAGTTTCGAGAGGAGAAATCAATCTACATATAGAATACTGGTCACAGGTTATTGGTCAGTTTCTAAACAATAAAAGTGTAGCGCATCCACTAGTAATAGAAATAAATCGGTTTTGTTAAAAACGATGCATCGCGATACAAATGCCAACTTGTATCCGATGCACACTTTTTAAACCGATGCATCGCATCGTTAACTTTATTTGCCGATGCACCGAGCGAATCGGGGAATCTTCCCATCCCTAGTATACACACACATATATTATGTAAACAAAAACTTTTATTTTGGATGCAATTAATCACTATTAATTATTTGACAGCCCTACATTTTTGTGATCTAATGAATAATCTCAAATCTCATTTAATGTCAAAGTTACATGGTCTGGCCTAACACAGACGAGAATGTTTTGTCATTTTAAAATCGTATTATTATCATAGTCTTTATGGTATCAGTCAGAATGGATAAAAATTATCAAACAAATCAGTAAAAAAAAATTCACCATATTCCACTGCTTTCTAACAATAGTGTACACATTAAACATACTTACATGTTTATCATTTAAATATTTAAAAAAAAACGAATTCGTTTAGAATTTTTTTCTACCTTTCCAAAATTGTCACTGATCCTATGATAAATAACTATTCATCCAAACGAGAAAAAAAAATTCCTATTGTTAATAGCATGCATCTGATACCCCATATTATAACACAAGAAGTCGATATTATAATATAATACAATAAATGTATTTATTATTCCGCAGTCATTCTGAAATATGTACTGCTGATGTCAGTTGAGTTTGGGGCGGTCAGAGGGTATTACCTGTGCAGAGGTGATTTGCCCAGGGGTGGTGCTAGTGGGGGCAGCAGGGCGGGCGGCCTGAGACTGGGCCTGCATCTGTGCCAACATCTGCTGTGGGATCATCAGTAACTGACCACTGTCACTACGCACCAACACCATACCTGCACACACAAACATGACACATATAGAAAGGCTGACATCACTTCCTATGTAAGTTTTTATTCATTAATGATATTTTCCTATTGATCTGACTGGAGTCAAGTCTGGAAACCATGCCCTGCTTAGAGGCACAAAGAATAAAGCACACAGTTGGTGGCCTATATTTGAACAGCACACTGAGAACCCTACACACTCCGTCTCCGTTACTGTGTGAACCAACGGAACAGAAACTGTTGGTCGGAGAATCCAGATGGCATCTTGTAGAAAAATCTGTCAAGTATTCTGTCCAGCCAGACAACAGGCTTGTCAGAATGACCAGAGCATACAGTCAAAAGAAAAATCACTAGAAAAATAATATCTTTATGTGCATTTCCTGAAGCAAATACCAGTGCTTGTGAGGAATTAAGAGAATAGTGTCGAGGTCTTCACTAAAATCACCCAGTAAAAGGCCAGTCACACTACACTTTTCATTTCACTTTCATTCATATGTATGTGAATGCTGAAGAATGGAAACAGGCTTATGCAAAGAACTTTCACAGTTTTCTAGTTTGGTGAACTTTATCCTGCAAATTTGTATCATGCCAAGACGTCTGACCAAAAGAAGATTATTACATCAAAGCATGACCTATAACTGGATTGTGTATTTTTACATTTGGGATTGATTGTTAGTCATTACATGATGAATTTATATTTTTAAAAACATGCTGCAGAGCGTGATGTCTGAAGAAATTGTACATGCTCAAAGAGAAGTGTAACTGCCCCTTAAGGAGAAGAGAGGTAGAGGAATGCAAGACAGAAAGAACTGAAACCAGTTTATATTATTTAAAGGACTTAGAAAATCACTAAAAGTTACATTTGAAACTTTTTTGCACTGAAATTGAATGGAAAAGTCTAAACCTTCAACCTCAAGTTAAGATAATAACTGTCTAAGTATTTACAAAATGTTTGAAAGGAATAATTTGTGACCCTGGACCACAAAACCAGTCTTAAGTGTACATTTTTGAAGTGTGAGTGTGAATTGAGATTCATACATCATCTGAAAGATGAATAAATAAGCTTTCCATTGATGTATGGTTTGTTAGGATCGGACAATATTTTGGCCGAGAAACAACCATTTGAATATCTGGAATCTGAGGGTGCAAAAAAATCTAAATACTGAGAAAATCTCCCTTTAAAGTTGTCCAAATGAAGTCCGACTCCTTAGCAATGCATATTACTAAACAAAAATGGAGTTTTGATATATTTACGGTAAGGAATTTACCAAATATCTTCATGGAACATGATCTTTACTTAATATCCGAAACCGCTATATTTCTGACTGGCAGAGAATTAATGCATTTTCAATAATCCAGTCTGCAGTTTTTGTTTAGACAAATGCGAAAATCCATCCACATAAACCTGTTTTAAATAATATAATAATTAATAATAATAATATAAATAAATAAATAATAATTCATAATTCTCCCTTTTCTTTAAAAAAAATTGTTTAAAGGTTCAGTTGTGAGGTTTATAATTTTAGATTTTTTTTTGTTGTTGTTAAAACTTGTATCTCAACGGTAAATCAATTGCTATTTCGTGGTCTACTACATGAAAGAATAAAAGTGTCTACAACTTCCTCTATTATACAAATGTACATCACTGTACACACATGCAAAGGGAGTGCTAGTGTGAGTGAGGTACCTGGAGGTAGCTGGATGTTCTGGATATTCTGTCCCGGAGTGCTCAGTCGGGGCGCTAACACCTGTGGCGCAATGGCCCTGATGGCAGAGCTCGATCCCGCTGCTGCTGTTGCAACGGTTACCGGAGCCGCAGCTCTTGCAACCCCCTGCAAAACAGCCCCCTTGACCACTCCAGGGCCGAAAGTCATGGTGCCGGTGGGCTGGATAATAGTTTTAGTAGCCTCGGGCTTGCTCGCTGAGACAGAAGCAGGAGTCTGGTTCATCAAACGAGGGGTCGTTGTTGTAGTAGTAGTAGTAAAGTTAGTAGTAATTGTAATTCCCGGGGTCGCTACAGTGGCTGAAACGGTGTTATTGTTATTACTCCCGTTAATAGTTAAACCTGTTCCAGCAGTTTGCATAGATGGCCTGACAACTGTCACTGAGGGACCAGCACTGGATGCCG
This sequence comes from Ptychobarbus kaznakovi, assembly GCA_027422405.1. Classification (NCBI taxonomy): domain Eukaryota; kingdom Metazoa; phylum Chordata; class Actinopteri; order Cypriniformes; family Cyprinidae; genus Ptychobarbus; species Ptychobarbus kaznakovi. The sequence goes on along the minus strand of CM049795.1, from coordinate 10,821,733 downwards.
CGGATGCTGCCGCTGGAGGATTTCCGTAAGAAGACTGTATCACTGTGTTTGGGCTTGGGGCGACAGTGACAGAGTTTCCGTGTCCTTTCAACACCCCGGGCCCGTTTTTAACAACTGGGACAGAAGTTGAAGCGTCGTCTGATGATGATGATGGGCCACTGGACACTGGAGTGCCGCTTTCAGTGTGCGGATCCATTGCATTGCCTCCGTTCAAAGTTTGCGCTGTGGACGTCCCGATCAAAGTAGCTACCATAGCATTTAAAAACCCTGGATCGCCTTAGCTGTCTTCCATCTGTGCCTCTGCCACATCAGTTCAGGAAGTTTGGGTTTTCATCCGCTTTTCGAAGGAACAAGCGTGAGTGAAGGGAGTCTCGTGTCACAATGTCAATACAGATTTGACAAGCGCCCGTGTCACCTCAAGTCCACTAGCAACAATGCTCTTGGGAGAAATAATAATCTAACACAATTGAAGAGCAGTAGCTTTCATTATGTTCATATGTACAAGAGCTCGCAGAATGTCAACATTAGCTAACGTTAGTTGAATTGCCTCTTTCCCGGAGTCAGCGGGGTGATTTTCCGGCTGCCTGGGCGCTTACCTCAGACTTATTGTGACAAGATGTGGAAACTTCTATTCTAATACAACCTGAAGTATCGGTAAAAAGTTTCTTTCCCACTCTTTTAATACAAAAATCCTTATATAGCAGGTCAAAGCCTGCCGCCATCTTCGATGTGAACAGTGAGGAGCTTTGGAAAAAATGACATTGCGCATGCGCGCAGAAGCGGAAACGTCATTACGCTGGATTTTTGTTTAGCCCTCATTGGTTGTCCTCCTGCGTGGAGGCGGGACACGAGAAACGTCAGTTGATTCTGGCGGAGCGCGCTCTGAGTCGGTCTGTCAGTGTCATCGAGAAAAGGACCGTGTTAAGTTGAAAAACAACCGTTGATTTATTCGCAGATTGCTCTTGGGCATATCTAGAGACACTCTTATCTGTTATGTGCTGGTTTTACAGCGTGTAGCGGCTATTCGGTGAACTTCACAGCGGGCTGCCTTCCCCCAAGATGGCCCCGTGTTTTGAAGCGTCTGTGTTGAAAGCGTGAAAAGGCGCCACACCTCTGCCAGCGTGACTGGCCATAGAGGGCACGCGTGCAACTGCATCCTTAGTTCACAGGGTTCCTGCTCTACCCCATTTGACTTGGTATATTTTTGCAATCGCGTTTATACTGTATCGCACTGTGTTAGCTAAAACTTTAAAATGTCTTGACTTTACAAGCACATTATGCATATAATATGACAATAAAACTATGAAGGGACAATCTTTAGCTATTAAGGGACAATCTTGAATGAACCAATAAAAAGCTTTTTTTAACACAAAGTTCAGCTGGTAATTTCTTTCTTAATTAGTATATTATAAGGAATTGCTTAAAATTGGAAGTGGTATAAATAGTTTAGAATATTGCTGTTATGTTTAATCATTTTGATTATAGCTCATTAGCAGTTGAAGTCTGTAACACATCTTAAAAGTTATACGTTAATATCAAGTGTTGTAAAATTGTCATGTTACAGCCTTGTTCTTTGACGTTTTTTAAATCATGTTATAGTATTGTGAAAATGTAGCCTATATAATATAATGCATGCACAGAGGAATTAGATTTTCATATATCACATAGGAACTCTGATACATGTAAAGGCACCTCTCCAGTATGTTCATCTATCATTAATTACTTTGAAACTGTCAAGAAAGAGCTTTAAATCAATATAATATAAATAGATTGTCATTTATAAAAATGCAGATAATGTGGTTCAAAAGACATATAGGCCTATGTGTCATGAAATTAAAATAATTAGTGCTTTGGAAAAGTACATTTGTTTTGTTTTATTTTTAATCTATTCACCTCTACGTGAACATGATGCAGCTGTGATGCTTGAAAAACAAAACGTTTTAGACAGAAGAAAAATAAAATTGGCAGGAAAACAATACAGAAATCCAAAAGCTATTTTTACACCTCAAAATATTTTTTGTATGTATTTATTATTCTAATTGTTTTTGTTGAAAATTTCTCACAAAAAAATGCAATCACACCTTTTCTACACTCTTTAAAATATAAGTGCTTTAAAATGTTCTTCACGGTGATGCCATAGAAAACGCATTTTTGGTTCCACAAAGAATCATTCAGTCAAAGGTTCTTTAAAGAACCACCCTTTTTATAATCTGAAGAATCTTCTTTCACCTCAAAAAAAACATTTTGTTGAACAGAAAGGTTCTTTATGGGTGTATAATTGCCCCTGATGTTCCCTATATACTCATCCATTCATCGTTGTGCTTTGACAAGTTATTTCTAAAAGAGATTGAAATGATTATATATTTCCATCACAGGTGCGGCTCTGCTGCAGTGTGCTGGGTTCCAGATTCAAATTTCACTTCTTCATTGTTACTCTTTCAGTGCTTTGTAACATATTGGGTTGGCTACGACAACATCAAGAGCTTTCTGGGCATGTAAAGCATTGTTTACCATCATTAATTACCTGGTTGAGTTCTCTGCTCAGGCTTCTGATTTGGGGGATTCATTAGCAAATTAAATGTCAGTAAATGCTGCTTTTAACAGTGAATGTTAACCGGGCTTTTGGTAGCCTACTTTGTACAAACACATTTGTACAGTATACAGTGCTGCTGGAACGTTTGTGAACCCTTTAGAATTTTCTATATTTCTGCATAAATGACCCAAAACATAATCAGATTTTCCTGAAAGTAGTTAAAGAGAACCCAAATCAAACAAATGAGACAAAATTATTTTCTTTGTCATTTATTTATTCAGGATAATTTTCCAATATTGCATATCTGTAAGTGGCAAAAGTATGTGAATCTCTTGGATTAGCAGTTCATTTAAAGGAGTCCATCTGTGCAGAGGTGTTTTCAGTCAGTGCAATGACTATCAAATGTCAGTACGTGACCTGTTTTATTCAAAGAACGGGGATCTATCAAAGTCTGATCATGTTTGTGGAAGTGAATCATGTCACGAACAAAGGAGATTATTGAGGACCTCGGAAAAAGAGCTGATGTTGCTCATCAGGATAGAAAAGGTTACAAAACCATCTCTAAAGAGTTTGGACTCGACAAACACAGTCAGACAGATTGTGTACAAATGGAGGAAATTCAAGACCACTGTTACCTTCCCGAGAAGTGGTCGACCAACAAAGATCACTCCAAAGCAGAACGTGTAACAGTCTGTGAGGTTGCAAAAGTTCCCAGGGTAACTTCTAAGCAACTAAAGGCCTTTCTCACATTTGCTAATGCTAATGTTCATGAGCCCACCATTAGGAGAACACTGAGCAACCACGCGGTGCACGGCAGTGAAGAGAAAGGTTTAATGGATGGATGAAACCAAAGTAGAACTTATTGGTTTAAATGAGAAGCTATGACCGGAGAAAAGAACACACTACATTCCGTCTTAAAGGAATAGTTCACTCAAAAATGAAAATTCTGTCATTAATTACTCGATTGAACCCCTGATGTCACACAGATTATTTTACTGATCTCATTGCTATGTTTCTGGACCTTGATCGACTAAGGACCCTTGCTGTCTATGGAGGGTCTGAGAGCTCTCAGACTCTTCAAAAATATCTTAATTTGTCTTCCGAAGATGAACGGAGGTCTCATGGGTTTGAAACATGAGGGTGAGTAATTAATGACAGAATTTTCATCTTTGGGTGAACTAACCCTTTAAGAATCATGTCCCATCTGTTAAACGTGGTCGGAATATCATGGCTTGGGCCTGTTTTGCTGCATCTTGGCCAGGATAGCCTGCCATCATTGATGGAACAATGCATTCTGAGTTATAAAGGCAAATTCTAAAGGAAAATATCAGGACATCTGTTTAAGAACAGCGTCTCAAGAGAACGTGGGTCATGCAGCAACCCCAAGCAAGTCATTCTACCAAAGAATGTTTAAAGAAGAACAAAGTTAATGCTTTGGAATGGATGAGTCAAAGTCCAGACCTTAATCAAATTAAAATGTTGTGGAAGGACCTAAGCAAGCAGGTCCTACATGTTATTGTGCAGGACTGATCAGAATTTACAAGAATCTTTACCTTCAGTTACTGCAGCAAAAGGGGGTCACACCAGATACTGAAAGCAAAGATTCACATACTTTTGCAACGCACAGATATGTAACACTTGATCAATGTTTGCAATAAATAAATGACAAAACTATTTTTTTTCTCTCACTAGTTTGATTTGGTTCTCTTTGTCTACTTTCAGGACTTATATGAAAATCTGATGATGTTTTGGGTCATATTTATGCAGAAATACAGAAAATTCTAAAGGGTTCACAAACGTTCAAGCAGCACTGTATGTGAGGTCATGGTCCTCAGATCTTTTCTTATCTTTGGTAAGTCTGTTTTTCTGAAAAAGTCACAGATTCAGTGGCTGATTTTAGAGGTGCATTGGTATGGACAGTGGACCTGCAGATGATGGTGCATGCAGAATCTACTTTATTGTACAACTGAGTAAGGTGTAATAAAAAGTGATTCTTCTAAATTTCACTTTTTCCGTATAAAAATGAGTGAGAAGTATTTATGCATGTGTTTCCTGGGAATCAGAATGTCTGTATTTAGAATATTACTGTTACTTTAAAAACACAAAAAATATACATTTGGATTATGAAAGTACTTTATGTTTCATATGTAAACCACAAATGTTCCCCCTCTTTTTGAAACAGACATATTTGTAATATAAGATGCAAGGCTTTTCAATTGTTTGTCTGCTCACTCATTTGATTTGAAATTCGATTTGATTTGATATTTTTTAAATATGAATATTTATATATATTTTTTTAAATAAATATTTTCTTTCAATTAAAATAATTTGGATTTCATTCCGTTTTCAAAGCCAAGAAAAGATAAATGTAAACATACAAACCTCTCATAAAAGGTAAAAAATCAAATTCACAAAAATTGAAATGGGCTACAATTCAACGCTCACAAAAAAAGGAAAATGCACAAGCAATCAAACAAAAGGATTACAATTATGTACAACAACAATCTCAGATATTGTACAGAGACTAGTGCTACATATGCATATATGTACAAATACATTAAAACACTATCCTTAAACAAAACGTTTTTTACAACCTAGTTGTGAATTTATTTGATATCACAAATATATTTGCATCAGACGTTCCTCTTGTCCCATAGCGCTCCCCTCTGTGACACTCCAAGTAAGGACCCCAGTCCTCTGTGGGTGAACATGCTGCTTTGATACGCTGAAGGACAAAAGCCAAAGTTTAGAATCAAATAGTACATGACTAAAGAATGCAACACACCACTGACATGCGGTACACGTTAACATACATTAAAAATCATTTAAAAAAACATCTCAGATAAAACATGAACATCCTGCTTTACCTGCCAGGGGCCTCCACTAGCTTTGTACACTTTCCAAACTGCAAGAATAGGGATCCAAATGAGGCAAAATGCAGACATACACCAGCCCAGAGAAATGCCCCAATCTGGATATGCAACTGAGCCATATGTGGGGGGTGTAAAGGTATACAAGGACCATACAAGGATAATCTGGTTAAAAAAAACAACAACATAATCATTAGGTATAACTGTATTATTATTTATACAATAATTATAGTTTAAAAATTGTGTACATACAGAAAGAACCACTGGGGTGATAAAAAACCAGCAAGCTCTCCACCATAACCAGAAGAGGGTGCTCTTACTCCCAATCATCATCTCAATGTCTTTGATGAACTGATTACCACCTTAAAATGTACATGCATTTTAGAAAAGAACAGAACAATAACTGGACAGGCAGCACATATAACATTATCACATATATACTCACCATACAAGATGGAAAGACCTAAGACCTCCAGTAATCCAGCGACCAGGAGAATCCATCCAGCGCAAAAAGTGTCGATTAAATTCACCCAGTATATTCCTGCCTATCAAAACAAAGCACTTTCAAACATACTGTACAGCTGGGTTCACTCTGTGCAGAATTCCCTTATTCATCCGGTATATTTGAATCTATATTCGCAATGGTTTGCCTACCCCTGTGACACATGGCAAGCCGAGAAAAAAGAGAACTATGCAGACTGCTGTCGTAACAATTCCTCGCTTGGACTTCAAAAGCTTGGGATAGGCATCTTGAAGGCAGGTGGTGATAACCTCTGTAGACAAATCACGATTAAGACAAATATTTGAGTACTTTTTCTTATTATTTTACAGTATCTAAATCTGCTTTTCTTTACCTATTCCTGCAAACTGGGAGTCCAAGCCAAGGGTAATAAGCATAACAAAGAACAGGATTGACCACAGGGGTGAAATGGGCAGTTTAGAAAGAGCATCAGGGTACGCAATGAAGGCCAACCCAAAACCTAAAACACAAATTGGGGCTTAGCGATGAGTACATCATGCTAGAATCTTTATTATTGTTTAAACTATTGCTTTAATGGCAAACTACACTTTGTTTTAAAAGAGCTCTTAAATGCTCAGCAAATGCACTTATTTGATTTCCCCAAAATTAAAATCAATACATTTACATTTCAGATCTTACCAGCATCTGCAACTTCTGACACTGGTCTCTGATAGACATGCGCCATGTGTCCAAGGATAGAAAAGATGGCAAAGCCAGCAAAGACACTGGTGCCACAGTTTGTAATGCACACTATAATGGAGTCTTGATAGCAGTTGTTGTAAAACTTATTGTAAGAGGACAGAGCCATCAAACCACCCCAAGCAATGGAGAGAGAAAAGAAGATCTGAGTAGCGGCATCCTTCCAAACCTACGGTAAAAACAGGCTACATTAGCTGTCTGATATCAGTGCATTCCTGTGAGTATAAACGGTAAGCGCGACAGACCTCAGAATCAGCCAGTTTGGTGAGATTAGACTTTGAACCGATGTAGAACTCAATGCCATCTTTTGCTCCCTCCAGAGTCACACCACGAATCAGCAGGATAAAAAGAACGACGTATGGGAAAGTAGCTGTGAAATACACCACCTGAAACGTACCATTTATTATGTTAAATTGAATGCAAAATGCTTCGTTCCGTTGCTGCCTCGACACGATTTACTGTACAGATATGATTTAATGCTACTGAGGTGAAACACTAACCTTCCCAGAGGACTTTATGCCTTTGAAGAGAGCTGCTCCGACTAGTATCCAGCCAAGCAGCAGGCAAAGGGCAAGATGCCAAACCACCGGCCCCGTCTCATTCATACTGCTAGTGCGCTGAAGAGCCACCTCACTGAGGATAAACAATTCAGTCACAAAATGTCAAATACAAAAAAAGGAAAAATAAAGAACATAAAGCACACCTAAATAGCACAACAAAAATAAAAGATTAAAAAGAATGCAGATAACAATCTGGATTTTTGCCCTTTTGACTCACTCCCATATTGATTCTATACTAAAAGTTAAAATATGCTGAGGTGAAGAGCGTTTTTAAACTTCATTCAAAACAAAATGTCTTTAGAGAGAGAGAAAATATATTTTAATGTTACTTATTGGAGACAGTTGCATTACTGTTTTACAGTCTTGGGGTGGTTAGGGGGTGTTTTATATATATATATATTATATATATATATATTTGAAAATGACATGCTCACCAGGGCTGCATTCATTTAATTAAAAACAGTGTCTTCAGTGTCACACAATTCTTTTAGAAATCAATATAATATACTGATTTGGTGATTTTTTTAAGATTCTTTGATGAATAAAAAGTTCAGAAGAACAATGTTAATTTGAAAGATGTCACCTTTGATACTGTTACACTAAACTCTTGAATGGAAGTGTACATTTTTTACATTAAAAAAATCTGATTATAGAATTGAAATTCTAAAATTGTCAAAATAATTAAATTATATAAATGTGTTGAGTGGTGATAGTCTAGTTTACTTTAGTGTTTGCTGCTTCCTTCTTAAAACCAATGCCTTGTAAACATCAAAAGGCAAACATCCCACCCAAGCTTCCTGTTTCAACAGGAAACACTTCAGAACAGGACAGAAACTACAATCTACACATTTTTAATGCAGAGCCAATCACCCCAAAAACTGACACAGCCCAAAACATTAGTCATGAATAATCTAAAATGTAGGATATATTTTGTGAAAGAAAGAAAGAAAGAAAGAAAGAAAGAAAGAAAGAAAGAAAGAAAGAAAGAAAGAAAGAAAGAAAGAAAGAAAGAAAGAAAGAAAGAAAGAAAGAAAGAAAGAAAGAAAGAAAGAAAGAAAGAAAGAAAGAAAGATTTGTCTACTTACTCCCAGTATTTCTCGCTGGGGCTCTGGCCTGCTGAAACTTCGCAGGTTTGATTCTCAGCCGTCACATTCAGTGCTGCAGCAGTAATGTTGTAAGCTACTGAAATAAACATAAGATCTTATCTTATTAAGGTCTTATTCTGTATGAATAGATACTTTGAACATATACAATAGTAGTTAGATCTATAAAGAACTAGTTATAGCTTAAACTCTTTTAATCATTTTAAGCACAAAACTGTAAGGAAGTTCCCATTAGAGATTATTTTTACATTGTTTTTGTTTTTTACAAAGTGTGAAAGGCATATTTCCCTTACAAGCTAGTTCATCTAGAAAAATCCAAATACTTTCATTATCTGAGCATAAAGTGATGGTATGTCTGACAGAAACACGGGCCTCTTTAGAAAAGAAACAGTCTAACAAACCTGTCGAGTTGCAGTCCTTCGCACTCCAAGGGAGAGGATTTTGAAAAGATGCAAAAAGGTAGTAGATACTATAAGCGATGATCACATTATAGTAGATTGCCACAAATGTGCTAACCAGCATCATTGTGATGCCAACACCTACAAAAAAAATAAAAATAAAAATAACATTAAAAAGATATGTTTAAAGTATAAACAAAGTCAAACATTTGAATCAATTCGCTTAAATAAGTGTGCACTTGATTTTCACATGTTGGATTTTTTAGTGTTCACAACTCCACTTAAACATTAATGTAAAGGTCCCGAGGGCAAATGTAATTATGCAGTCTGCATGTTAACTGTGTTGGAGGAGTATTTGTCCTTGTGTCTCAAGGTTGGTTTAATACATTTTTGAATTAGCCTTGAGGCATTTACCACATTAGTGGACCTTAAAATGTCCATTTGAATCCACAGTGTATTTTTTTAAAACTTCTCAGCAGCTTTTAGATCTACCTGTTTTAAGATTGAATTCAGAGTTACCTTGCAGTATAGGCACAGCTTTCCACACATTGATGGGGCCTTGGCTGCAAAACTGTCCAAAAGAGCTCTCCATGAAGAACAGAGGAAGGCCAGCAACAGCCAGCATGATAGTGTAGGGGATGAGGAAGGCTCCTTCAATTGTTGAAAATATGCAGTATTTAAAACAGAGAGGCGAAAAAAAAAAAAATTTTTTTTATATTTAAATATGATTTTGTGCTCAAATGCTCATTTAAATGAGTTATGAAGGAAAAGTAAAATATGTTGTCATTTTTCTTGCCTATAGTTTTACCTTCTTGCTCCTCTATTATGCAGTATGAATAAGACATTATTCAACATACATTATTATAAAAAAAATAATAATAAAAGTCATCTTACTGTACCTCCCCCATGTTTGTAAGCCAAGTAGGGAAACCTCCACACATTTCCAAGACCAACAGCATAGCCGATCATAGACAGCATGTACTCTCTTTTGCTGCTCCAGTTTCCTCTGTCAGTGTTTTCATCTTCTTGCCCTACATGTGGATCTTGCTTGTTAGATTCATTGTTATCCTGCAAAAAGTAATAATAATAATAAATACTCATTACTAAGTCACATCACATCACGCTTTCTTTTGTTTTTATCAATGTCAAAACATGCCAATAAATGAAATGAAATTGATGTAAACATAATTGTTTGTTACCTGTTCAGCTGTAACTGAGTTTTTGAATAGTACTCCTGTAATGTTGCTCAAGTTGTATTCCCTCATTCTTCTGCAGTCTCAAGAGCGACAGGTGAAGTGATGGACACACCTGGCAGAGCGAACCTGAGGAAAAACTGTCCACGGTACTCTTATATAGTTCACATACACCCCTCCCCACCTCCTTTCAACATGACAACACATCACATTTGTAGTGTTCATACACATTACAGTCACTGATCATAATCTCAGTTTGCATTTACATTGACTCTGTTGGACATATCATCAATTATAAATCAATATTTGTATTTTAGCTTGATTTATTAATATGATGTTTTTATGTCTAATATAGTATTATACAGTGTGTAGAGATTTTTTAACAATAGAAAGAACTGGGCTGATTTAGTAATCGCTAGGTGTCATCTGAGAAATTCCCAAGTGTCAGAATAAACTACTAATCATTGCAAACAAAGGCCCCTGATAAACTAGACTTTCTCACTCAAGAGGGCCTTCACAGTTATTCTCTGTCATAACAACATGAAAATCACTTGTTTATGATAAAACAAAAAAAAGAGGTTCAGTTATGTGTATGACTTACATATATTTATCCAGCGTGATCACTTCCATGACATGGACATGTTATCAATAAACATTTAGGTGAGGCAGAGCTATTTAAGGAATGTCAGAGAGGCAACATCCAGTGAAACAAAACTTGCTTAATTATTATACAATTTTTTTATATAAAGTTCCAATTATGATGTGGTTTTACAGAATGATAGGTATTATACAGTTTCGAAAAAACAATAGTAAAACTATGAGAATGTTTTAATGTCTTTTTATTGTGTGGCAATCATCAAATGTATTATAAGAAAATGTAGCAATAATATTTATCAAGACACAAAAAGATTTCAGGAATTACATTATACTCCACTTCCCTGTTTTTTGTCTCTGAAAGCATGTTCAAGTGCAGATTCCAAACCATTGTTGACATTCCACAAACCCTCAATGACTGGACACTGAGGGATGGAGAGCAAACATAAGAGCTTTGTATCAAGCCTGACAAGAGAGCGCAACCTTAAAATAATCAGGCAACTTATTAACTCCAACCCTTCAGCTTTTCTACTGGTTTAAACATTTCACCACCTGCATTTAAGCTTTATAAATCACTGTCATTGTGTTAAGCGCCAAATTACAGTATGGTTTGCTGATACACATGAACCATTTGTCAGAAACAGGTCATGAGGTGTTTACCGCAGTCTGGTGTTATTGCCCAGAAGTGTTTTGACTGTCATTAAAGTGCTTACCAGGTAATTACAGGTAAAGGAAACAAACAGCATCCCCCCAAATTATGTGTCTGTTTCAGAGGAAAGGGTTAAAATAAATGAAATGAGAAGACATGGAATGAGAGTGAGCACCTATAAAAAAGTTTGACAGATGTGGTATAATTTGAATTGTTCAGGGAGCCATGTGAGTTAAATCTCAAATAAAGTGGTTATTTCTTTTAAACTTTTTTTGAGTTTACTATCTCTAACAAGACATTTGTTGTCAAAGAGAAGCAGCGCCTTGCTGACGAGTTTCCAATGTGTAATGTCCTTGTGACTTTGGTTAAAAAAAAGGAAGATATACTCTAGAAATAATCTTAATTTGGGGTGTTTGCATCCAGGATTTTGAGAAAGTAGAATTATTACAAATGAAGCAACTTATAATAGCGAGTCATCTGCATTCACCACTTTCAAACTGTTGCAGGATGAAATACTCCCTGTTACACACTTACTAAAGTCACAACATGATGTCATAGCCTTATTGACACAAATACATGGTGACTCTACAGAAAGATTCTTTCACAAAACAAAAAACTAAACAAACAAAAACAAAACAAACAAAAACATAAAAAAACAAGAAACAAAACAAACAAACACATAAAAAACAAGATTCAAAACAAAAACAAAACAAACAAAAACATACAAAATCAAGAAACAAAACAACCAAACAAACACATAAAAACAAGATTCAAAACAAAACAAAAACAAAAACATAAAAAACAAGAAACAAAACAAACAAAAACAAAAACATAACAAAACAAGAAACAAAACAAACAAAAACAAGAAAAAAAAAAAAACCTTTGTTCTCAAATCTGTGTAATGTGAAAATAATTGCCAGAGACTTGCAGGCTAATAACACATGACTTGCTAATTGAATTACTTTAATATGTAACTGATTCATGGCATAAAGCACAAAAGCCACATTCTCCCAACCGTCAGTTTTCTTTGAAGGTTACTTCCTTGATTCAGGCCGCAATCTATCTAAATGTTCTGGTTGTTGAAATACTTTATACACATTTGAAAGACATGTCAACATATAATTAAGATTTAATAGCAGTAACTTGATATTAAGTAATGATTAAGAAACATCTGTCAAAATTTGATTGTTGACTTAAGGGTAACTTGAGACAGTGTGTTATAATCTATGATCTCACAATCACAGTAAATTAGCTGCTTGTGTTCTGTGATTTCTTTAATAGAAATATGGTTTTACATTAACTAATCTCTGTTTATTTTCTACATAGACATTAATAAGAGCCAATTTAGATATACAGATATGAATGTTGTCACAGAGATCTAGAGAAATATGATTTGTTTGGATATGTTTTAAACTCACATAAAAGCATTTAATACATCAAAATATTAGCTTTATTGAGTTACACGAAAGGTCCACAGGCATGTTTAAACACTCGAACCTCAGTCATTTTTAAAACACATGCAATACATTTGTTCAACCATTCAAAGTTTTTCTTTCCCTCCTTTCAGTTGTGAATGATAGTGGATTTTCTTTCGTTTTCTCATGACGATATCATATCAGATAATACACGGATAGATGGATGTAGTCAGATCTTTCTGTTCTCCACTCAGTTCTTCTGTCTCACATGTAGAATAAATACTCACAGCATTGTTCAAACTTCTTTCCTGAAGAGACCTAAAGTAAATCAAATGTGTATCAAACAAATATCAAAACTGCAATGTTGACTTTGGCGCTGCCAATCGTGTCATCCAAGCACACAAACATAGAGTAAAAGCACAGAGAGGCATATTAAAATGGATATGTGGCTTTTGAGAAGAAAGAATAAACTAGCTTAACATACCTTATAACAAAGGATCTCCATTTCCTATCTAAATCTCTCAATATCCCCCCCCCCCTTCTGTATTTGTACTTCTCTCTAAAGTCCACAGGAAATTATATTCCTCTCATACAACATCCCAAGGCACTATAAATTTCCCTACAATAAAAATGTACGTCAATGCAAATTCATGCCATTCTGATATAATAATACTGGAGGGAAACAAAAGAGCCCCCTGCTGCTGGGTCACTGCCATTACACGGCAATATCAGTAGCCAGACGAAGACAAAGGGAAGCTTCAGAGGGCATGTCTCCAGCACTGATCTCATTTCCTTCCAGTCTCAACACTTGCAGCTTGGAGAAGTTCATAACATCCACCACACTGCAGAAACTGCCCAATGCAAACTCTGAAACAAATGGAAAACAAGTTGTATATGCAATTTCAACATGTTGGGAATGGGGACACTCATTGAATGAAAACTACATTTTACTATTTCACTATTGGATTTCACTAAATTACACTGGAAGATGTTTTTTTAATTTAGCTTTAAAAAAATATAACATCCTTAAACAAGATTCATTTACAAGAAAAATGAGTGATATGAATGTCAAAATATGCTATTTTAAATATTCTTCATTTTGTTTGTATTGTTTGTAATCATAAAATCTCACTAAATGCTATTTAAAAATAAATAAATAAATAAATAAATCTAAAACTGCTTTGCAAAACAGCAATAAGAATGTTGGGAGGGTAGGGAAATTAACATTTAAAATTAATTACCTAATTAAACTCTGAAAACAAGTCTTAATAAGAAATGATGTTCTAATGCTTTGCACTTTTACATTGCCAATTATATCTTTATATCACTTTTATATTCCTAATTTATATAATATTTTTTACCTTCATTGTTAAAAATTTGTTATTATCAAAAATGTGTCTTTTTAATGTTTAGATTTGTTTTACTGAATTATTGTTTTGCACTGTAAAGCTTTTGTCTATTCCAGTCCCAGACTATGATTATATTACAATGAAAATGTTTCATTGAATAAACCACAGGTCTCTTTAGAAAGAAATGTCATAATAAGGCTGAAATAACAATAATAACAAATAAGGCTGAAATAATTACTCAAGTAAATAAAAAAATAAACTTGTGAAAGTATATACACGAGTGTTAAAATATATGTAAAGTGCTGTACCTTTGATCTGATTGGCCTGTAGATAAAGATGTTGCAGATTAGTACTAACAACAGGAATGCTCTCCAACTTGTTGAAGGACAAATCCAGCTCCACCAGACCGCTGTTGTTAAAGGTGTTTTGAGGGATGCCTTTGTTTGTGAGCTCATTGTGAGAAATACGGACATACTGCAGGTTGGTGAACTGGCTGAGGAAGTTCTCTGGAACTGCTTCGATGGAGTTGGACTCTAGGTAGAGCTGGTGGAGCATCTCAGGAAGACCATTAGGAACCTTCTTGAGCTGGTTACCGCTCACATCCAGCAGAATTAACGACTTCAGACCTTTCAGGCCACCGATATCCTCGAGACCGTTTCTATGGAGCAAAAGTATGGTCAAATTCTCCATGCCCTCAAAAGCGTTGGGGGGCAACTTGGTGATTTTATTGTGATCGAGACGAAGGTCACGTAGTGAGCGAGGCAGGTTGGAGGGCACCTCGGTTAGGTTGTTGTTGTTCAGGTACAGGCGATCCAAGTTCCCCAGTTTGGCAAACGCTTGCTTGCCCACTGAGTTAATGTGATTCTCATGCAGAAAAACCCACACAAGGTTGGTGGCATTTCCAAAAGCATTATCTGGGACAGAGGTGATCTGATTGTGTTGTAGGTACACATACTTCATCCGGGATGGGATGTAAGGCATTTGTTTCATGTTGCGGTTGTCACAGTACATGGCGACTGGGAAGGTTGGAGGACAGTCGCACTCCTCGGGACATTCTCCACCGGTGTTGTCGGCCTGCAGAGAGGCGTAACCACGGCTGTACAGGGAAGAAAGCCACTGGAAAGGATCTCTCTCCTCAGCCAGTGAGAAATTCAAGAGTCCCAACAGCAGAAGAGCGATTAGCCGCATTGTCACTGGCAAAAGACTTGACAGCTGCAGACAGAAAGAACACTTTTAAGATTTGTGGGATTAATTAAAATTGCATAATTAGTGACTACCCTGCTGTAAAACCAGCCTTGGATAGACTGCTGGTCTTAGCTGGTTTGAGTTGGTCTAGCTGCCCACCCAGCCCATATAAGCTTGTGCCAACTGGTTTAACCAGATGCCCTAAGCTATTTTACTTGTATAGCTTTTCCAGCAAAGTCTGGCTGGTTTTAAAAGAGTTTTGGTCATTGTATGACTAGCTAAACCAGCAAACAGCCTCACCAGGCTGGGAAAACAGGTATAATAGTGAAGACAAACCATTTTGAACTGGTTTAAGCTTTTTGTTTTTCTAGCCGGGTGGCTAACTGGTCTTCCAGATTGTTTATATGACAAGTGCCCAAAATCCATCTGTAACCATAGCAGATCAGATCAGGCTGAAGAGCCAAAATCAATTTGGATTGCTTCAAAGTGGTTTTGCAACAGGGAAAGGTACAGGAACACCAAACATGGAATTATAGATAAAAAACTAAATACTGAAATTATTTCAGATCAGGCAAAAATAGTTACTTGCTTGTGATAAAACTGAAAAATAATGGCTATTGTATAAAAACTTAACAGATCAGGTCGGAAACCCAGGCATTTCAACTTTATCTATACAGTACTTTAAGTAAAAACAGTAACACAACCAAATAGCAACACAACCTGTATTCAACTATTGTAAGCTTGTTCCACTTAGACCAAATCCAAAGTTTCTCCTTTGATGCAGAAATGCTAAATAAGACGAGAATAAATAAATAAGTAATCAATCTGTCCAGTAGGCAGAGTATCACACCTACCTGATCAGCAAAGGCTCTGCCTTCTCTATGTCTCACAGCGAGTCCTTGTAGCAAAATGAAGTGGCTTTGGCAAAGACTGCAAATACCCCTTCTCCCCTACAAGCTTTTTTGCCTCCACCCTCCAAAGCCCCCTCTCAACCCCTGTCCAATTACAGATGACTTGCCTTTCTCCATCCCAAGTCCATTTTTCACCAACGCTGAGTGGCTGGTCTCGATCACTCCCAGCTGTGGAACATGTTAGGGACATCTGCATCTGCATACATCAAGCTTTTCTCATTAAGCAGAATGCGGCCCTTACTGCAAGACTGACCAAACTATCAACAGTGCACGAGGGAGCTGTATACAACTTTACAGACATACCTTACCAAGAGGCACAGCAAACATGTTCCCTTCAGATTACAAAACATATTCAGCACATTTTCTTCAGGTGCAGACTGAATGACTGAATAGCTAATATTAAACAGTCTGTCATTCGATCTCTTGTGCGTTTCATATCTACTTGGAGTTTCATATCTCCAGGCACTCACCCGGAGGAATGTCAGGTCCTCCATCTCCTGAGAGGCTTCTCTTTGTGGTCTTTGATGGCTGGTTGCAGCCAGCTGGTTTTTGGTAAGCAGATCTGTGGCACGCTAGAGATGCTGGGCTTTGGACACAAAGCCAGATAGCTTCATGTTCTGACAGCTCCAGGACTGAATCACAAACACAAGTCTTGAGGGATCCCCATTTTTATTTACTGTGTGAAGAGTTGAAATTCCACAGGTGTGGATGTTTTAGCACCTTTGTGTAGCAGGATTGCTTTAATGATTTAAAAAAGCATTGTCAGTCTTCCAAATACAGCTTAAAAGATATGTATCAATAAGAGATGACATTAATAATTAATACTAAATTGCAATTTCACCATTACAAATGGGAAATTGCATATGCAAGTTTCAATTAAAGTATATTTTAGTTTACAGTAAAGGCTTGTCAGTGTCTTTGAAATAAGACTTTAACTGTATTTTAAAGAAAAAAATCATCATGAATTTACATAAAAAGATGTTCTTAAGTCAAAAAAGCAATCCAATATTTAACTAATTGCATTTGATCTAAATATAAGCCCTAATATATTTTCATTTAATTGCAAGTATCATGCACTATGTGTCCGAATAAATTACACAAGTATACACTTTTAAAATATATTAAGTGCTATTTTTTCACAAAAGTATATATCGGTATAATTCTGTAAATGGCTTAACTTAGCTAGCTGATCTACTTACTAAACAAACCTAATCACCTTTAAAACAACTTTAGCTACACATTTTAGCATTAATTTGTGGAAGAAAATTCAAGTTATAGACTGAAACAGCATAAGAATTCCTCACTCTCCGGTACCTCTTCATACTGTTCACTATTTGGATGCATGACTCGATCTCTATAACATATTGTTTTCCATACTGTTGCTGCAAGTAGCCTGACTGTCTCTAGAAAAAGCTTCAGGTCCAGAACGCACAGGGTCTGATCCCAAAGGGAGGTGAACTCAGCATCAGGAAACACTTTACATTCCTGCCATCCCTGTCCCTGCTGCTGCTGATCTGTCTCCAGCCGTGTCTTAGGCTCTTTGAACTTTAGAATGATATGTGATTTGTGTTACAGCACACAGAGGTCAGACATCAGAGGTGACCTGAATCACTGCGAGACATGCTTTCTTACGTTATATTCAGTGATGACCTCTGTCTGTAAATGAAGACATTATTCTGCTGGAATATTCTCCATTCTATAGATGTCTGATTCTAATGTCTGATTCTAATAGCTATATACAGTTCTAAGCCAAGAACTCTGCCATCAATTACTCACCCACATGTTCCAAAACTGCATGATTATTTTCCCTGTGAAAAAAAAACAGAACTTGAGAATATTTTAATGACAATTTAAGAAATGACTGGATTTTCTAGCATTACTATAATTTAGATTCTAAATACTAAATATTCTAAATACAATTAAAAATTGTATTTCAAATTGTACAAATTTCAAAAAGCAATTAAAAATATTTCCACACATTTCAGCATAATCTGAAATGCACAAAAAAATACAGCTGGATAGTAACAGCACACTATAAAATATTCTGCATATAATTCTGCATATAATATTTACCATCATTGGTGTTTTTGTTTTTAATGTCAAACAAAATGTAAAAGCCTTGGACATATAAGTGCATCCATTTGTTTTGTTTAATATCTTTGGTGAATTTACTATTATTCCGGCTGCTAGAATTCAGCAGATGATAAATTAACATGTCAAAGTACACTTTAGTACACTACACTATGCATTAGTCAAACCATTATGATATTAGCCTATTTTATCCTCAGAGTAGTGAAGATAGTTTGAGATATAGCGCCCTCTAGGCGTCAGTTTATGGAAAAGCATGTGATTCTGCAGCCAAGATACGAGTCATTCACAGATTATCTCAATTGGAAATAACTGATCATATCCAATCATATAGACTGGAATTAATCAACAGGCTTCATCAAAGCTTTCAAAGTAACATATGCAGTATAGATCCACGAAACAAGGTTTTGAGAGAAAAGAAAAGCATTTGTTTTTCACAGGCAACACTGCATTAGCTCTGAAAGGTAAAGAAACTGAAATACACTGTAAACTGACCGTCACAAACGCTCTGTAACATCTCCTCCAGCTTGCCTGTCCTGGGCCATTGGCTTGGCATGACTTAGCCACGGCAGTCTGCTAACCGCAAAATATCCACAAAGACCTCAGTCATAACGTGCCAAGGGAGAAACAGCTCACAGGACTGGTGCATGCTTATGAAAATGCAAACACAAACCACACTGTACACATGTAAGCAGTGTTTTAACAGGTTTTAAATCAACACAGAATTTATACTGACTGGAAATTGTACGCAAACTTGTGAAAAAAACATTGAGAACAGTGAGGAAGTACAAGAGAGACGAAGGAGAATGTGAGTGTAAGGAATTATGGATGCATAACCCTAAATATACTGAAGGAGATCCAGACTCTGATTAATTTAACCCTACATAATTTAGCAACACGTTTTGATTCCAGTGTTTCATTTTAAGCACTGCAGTTATTTTTCTTCATTTGTTTGTTTTTTATTTTAGTCTTATTTTTTATTTATATTTATGTGTTTTGCAGTCAAGCTGCAAAGCCTGCCGGTTACAAAGTAAGATTCCAAAAGCACTGGAAGGTTCTTCATTTCCTTCTGTTTAAATGGAAAAGAAATCTGGCTGCCAGTGGCAGTCTACAGTGTTTCAGGGAACAGAATAACATAAACGCCCCGTCAAAAACACTCAAGCTCAAGCTCAAAGCAATACTTTCAGAGTTAAGTCAGTGTTTATCAAAAACTACCTGTCTAGCCTTCAAAGAGAGTTCAAGGGACTAAGGGGAGGGGTTTCAAATCCTCTATATGGGTCAGTCACACACACCATGTTTATTTTGGTGTCCGAAACAAATTTGAATATAGAACTGAATAATTTGCAAATAAAAATGATGCACAAAAATTTAAAACATTTTCCTTTAAGAAATTATAATTTTATAAAACAATGTTCCTTTCACATTTTGTGAAATTTCAGAATAAGCTAAACTTTTACTATTTTCTATGTTCAAATGTTTCATAACATATTTCATAATATACAGTGTAATATACACATCAACACACACACACACACACACGCACACATACATATATAAAATATATATTTTTTACATTTATTTAAACTTATTAAAATTTGACAAACAATTAAACAATGTTAAATGGTAACATTTTGGGGGTTATGTTTGCATTGGGAAATATATAAAAAAATACATATTTTACACATACATATATATATATATACAACATATATAGTTAAATTATCAAGGGAAAGTTATAACAAATTACATTGTGTTTTTTGTTTTCTTTTTCTATTTCCATACAAAAAGCTTTTTAAAATTGTAATAAACAATGTAATTATTATAAAAAAATATTTTAAAGAAGTATTTAGTATAAAATAATAGCACTGAGTATAAAAAAAAATATTTCACATAATAACAACCTTGCTTTTGTGATTGTTATGGTTGATTTAAGTGCTAGGGGGCACTCTGACTTTTCAGATATTCATAGACCAAAATATTGTCTCATCCCTATGGAAGGGCTTTGATGTGATGGCCTAAAGCTATCTTAACTAAACCACCTCTCTCTCCTCTCTCTCTCTCTCTCTCTCTCTCTCTCTCTCTCTCTCTCTCTCTCTCTCTCTCTCTCTCTCTCTCTCCTGCACTCTCGCAGATGAACAGGGTCTGTTTGGCTCCCCAGGCCCCCTCCAGCTGTCTGACTATAACCATTGCTCTCTGTGCTAGATGTTCCAGAGCTGACTGCTGTGCAGGGCATGTCTGCAAAGAGAAAATATACTGCCTTCAAACATACTCCCCTTTCTCACAGGCTCAATGAGCCTGAGGCTGTTTATGTTACAGTATATGGTTTGCATAAGCATCAAAATATGATTCCACCTCAGTTGTATATTACTCAAAATCAAGCTTTGAAGGAGAAAGTCACATTAAATCAACAACAGGATTTCTATCCACACATTATGTGATGTGCATTAAATACAAAAGATTTTAAACCACATCAGCATTGTCCGTAAAGATTGCCCTTTCTATGCTGCCAGCACACATGTTTCTAACAAATGTTGTGCAGTGGTTAGACTCCAACCATAAACTTCCGAGACAGGTTGGAAAAAAAGGAGTGAGAATAAGCTGTGTGGAAGAAAAGGCCATTGCTGAGTGAGGAATGTTTCAGTAGCCGCGTAAAACTCTTCAGGTTGCCCGTTTAAACGTCTACAGGGATAGTCTCGACAAATCTACCATTCAGAACCTCTTCTAACTAAAATTGGCTGTGGAATATAGGTGAAAGGTATGCTCGTTCCTCTCCCATATGTTAGATGATGCATGTGTTTGCAATGTGACGAAAGAGAATGGAAGAAAATTACTGGAAAGAAGCATTTTTAAACCAGTTTAGCCTCTTGCCTATTTAGCGACACTGTGGCTGACAATGAAATAGAGATTATATAGACATGAAATTGTATTTGGCATATTATTACAATGAAATAAGCAAGAATGCAAAAGCTCTACTACTGTAACTTACAAATAAGCCATTGTTTTGATATATCTTTGTCTAAGCAGTACGTGTGGAAACTTGTATTTATTGCTATTAGAAGAAAATAAGCTTTGTGAGTTTGAATAATGAACGCTTTAATCAAAGTTTAAAGTCCTCAAAGTTAAAGGCTGTTTCTGTTTCATTTAGGCAAGCGGACGGATGGATATAAGCACAATTTTCTTGTTACTCTCTGTGTGTGGGCCGACTTGGGCCTTCACGCTGGACTTGGACTATGGAGGTGTACCACTCTGGATCAACCGTTTTTTGGGAGAGCCGAGTGTGTTGACTTTGAAAGATCGGATGGATCCCGGATGGTTTCGTGCTGTTAACACACAAAGTTGTCCTTTCGAGTGTGACTGCCCTATACAGTGGCCAACAGCTCTTTATTGTGACCACAGGGGCCTTACCCAGCTTCCCTCTGGTCTTCCGTCCCGCACACAGTACATGTTTCTCCAAGGGAATAACTTAACTAATCTTGGATCCGGAGCGTTCGCCAATGCCACCAACTTGCGTTGGTTGATCTTGGATCGCAATCAGCTACTGAGTGAGCAACTCGATAATATGTTGTTCTCCAATCTGACCCGCTTGGTAAATCTTTTCATAAATAATAATAACCTGACAAGGGTGCCAGTCAGACTGCCTAGTGGACTTAAGCAGCTGCGACTCGCATATAATCGCATCGAAAAGATTTCTGAAGGTGCTTTCCAAAATCTGGACAATTTAACATTACTTTTGTTACAAGGTAATCGTCTGACGACTATTGAAGAGGGCGACTTAAAAGGTATTCTTTGGTTTTTATATTTTTCAATAAATCTTTCAGAAGATAAATCTAGAGATGCACTGATATTAAAAATACAGAATAAAATGATTTGCTAGAAATTAAACCATACTGATAAACATAAATAAATAAAATGAAATATATCTCTAATATCTCATCCAATAACTGATATAGGGCCGATATAGTTTGCATCTCTACATAAATTATCAGGAAGCATTAACAAAGTTAATCATTTCGTAAACTCTAAGCGTTACCTCTATCTGTCATGTTCTTCACCAGGTCTTGGAGTCCTCAACCTCCTGGATCTTAGTGACAACCTCCTGGAGACTTTCCCCAAACATCTGCCTCCATCTGTCCAGCAGCTTTACCTCTCCAACAACTCTCTGACTGGCCTGACCGAAAACAGCCTTCATGGTTTTAGTAGACTCCGTTATCTACGGCTTGGACACAACAAATTGAGGAATGAAGGGCTTGACCCTGGTGCATTTAACCTCACATCTCTGGTAGAGCTGGATCTTTCTTATAATCAGCTGACAGAAATCCCCACAGTTCCCACCACACTTCAGTACCTCTACCTTGAGGTTAACCATATCCAAGGTGAGTTGGTGTAATGTTCTTGTTTTATACAAACAAAAGCACTGAGGTTTATCCTTTAGCACTGCACTGATGAGAAAGCAGCACTGCTGATGTTCAATGTGGCAGAGAAAAATGTTCAGTCCATGAGAGCATTTCATGCAGAGTTTAATGACAGAATAACTGCGACATGACACAAGACAGAGAACCTTATTTTTTGTAAATTCTCATGCTGATGTTACATTAACAAAACATTCAATAAATTGTTCCAACAGAACCTGGAGAGAATGTGACACTTAAATCATACTGCAGGTTTTCAAGACAAGATGTTTATAGTTTATAGTGGATATAAAGCACTGCTGACATACATCATGAAACCATGGATTGGTTTTATCCACAAAATCACTTCAATGTGACAAACTACACAATTTCTTTATAATTTGCGAACTAGCATTCTGTGAATTTGAATTGAATTGGCCACAGCGGAATTTTGGAATTTGAAGTGGTTTTGAAAGGAACTGTGGCAATTCTGCATTCTACAGTATTTGCAAATTCAAACTCAATTCAAGTTCTAGAACTGAACTGGAATTTAAGGAACATTTTTTATTAAATTCTAAATCCTGCACAAATCTATCCCAGGCCCTGTGATAAGAAGGAAGCCTGCACATAAACATGTCACCATGGGCAGTGACAATTTTCGCGATCCTACACACGTCTGCTACAGTCTTAAATATCAGTCAAGAGCAGAAATTATTCTAAACACAAAACTGTAAGCTCGCCAAATGCTTGACTGAGAACTGCTTGAATGTTTTTGTCCTGATCAACAGTCTTACAGAATGAGGCCGTGTTCTCAGTCTTGATGAAATAATCCCTGGCACGAGAGAATCAACATTCAGACCCGGATGGGCCATGGGAAAAGTGATGGAAAATGACTTCAGAAGAGAAATAACAAACTTTCCCTCCTCTCTTGGTTTTCTTTTCCCACTTTCCCGTTCTCTAATGTGTTTGTCAAAATGTGTTTGCAGACAGACACATCCTGTAGAGACACAAGGTGACCAGAAAAAGTAGGTTAGCTGAAAGAGAAGGAGGGAGAAAAGAAAGAAGGAAGGTTTGAAAACATCTGTGAATAGTCCAAAAGGAATCCACATGTGCTAAAAGCACGCTCTGTTCTTCCCCCTCCTCCTCAGCAGCACGCTGAGCTCAGTTATAAGAGCTGTGCCTCTGGTGGACAGCAAAGACTTAAGCAGACATTCTTTTTGTTTCAGGCAGTGGTCATGATTCACTCTCTTTGAACCACACAACAAAACCTCATGCCATCAACAGCGGTTTACCAGTTCAAAATGAAGTATAATATTCGAATTATTCACAAGCAACCACCATTGAAAACGATAAAACAGATGACTGGTATTATAGCCTAGAAGTAGAGGTTAGGGAAAGGTTAAACAACCTGTCAGATCTACCTTCAGAAAATAAATGGAAAGAACGTAATAGAGAATGTATTGACCAGCGCCACTAAAAGACTCCAGTCTGAGGGTGGAGACACTATGATGTTTTTTGCATAGATCTCCAGAAAATATGATACAAATATTATTATCATATTTAGAGGAGTGCAAACAAGCTACAAAAATAGTTACACACCTAAGTGCTTTGTAAACACATCTATTGATTCTCTGTGTTGAGAATAGTCTTAATGTCACCAGAGAAACCTCATAGTCTTTCAATTTATAACTTTTACTACAAGCTATACAGATACCTACTGTAGCTTTATGCTACCATCACAAACAAGATTAAACAGATCTGCCCACTACAGATGTCCTCTAGTTTTCTCACTGAAAGTGCCAATGGCAGCGCACCTGTAACTTATTTGCACAGTGCTGGGAAGCAGCTCCTCCTGTTCACGAGGGCGACTCATTCGACTGTGTTGTGTCGAGTGTGGTGTGGTGTGTTCGACTGCGAACTGCAAAAGCCAATTCCAAATCATCAGTCCTCATTCTGCTGGATCTGTCTGCCGCTTTTGACACAGTCAATCATCAGATCCTCCTGACCAGCTGACCTTCAAAGAGCACATTGCAAAGACTGCTCGATCTTGCAGGTTTGCACTACACAACATCAGAAAGATCAGGCCCTTTCTACTGGAGCATGCTGCACAACTTCTTGTCCAGGCCCTTGTCGTTTCCAGGCTGAACTACTGTAATGCTCTTCTGGCTGGACTTCCATCAAACACAATCAAACCTCAACAAATGATTCAGAATGCAGCGGCATGACTGGTCTTCAACGAGCCCAAAAGAGTCCATGTTACACCTCTCTTTGTCTCCTTGCACTGGCTACCAGTTGCAGCTCGCATCCAGTTCAAGACACTGATGCTTGCATATAGAACAACCACAGGCTCAGCACCCACCTACTTCCACTCACTGTTTACAATCTACATCCCCTCCAGAATCCGAGATCTGCTAGTGAGCGACGCCTCGTGGTACCATCACAGAGATGCTCAAAATCACTCTCCAGAACATTCTCGTTCACCATTCCTGGCTGGTGGAATGATCTTCCCCCCCCCCCCCCCATCCGGAATGCTGGATCCCTGTCAATCTTCAAGCAACAACTGAAAACTCATCTCTTTCAACACTACTTGACTTCATCACCAAAATCTTCATCTCTCTCTTTGTCTTTCTCTCCTTCCCTTGCTAGCTTGTACTTATTGAACAATGCCTGAGACTTGGTGTTACGAGCACTTCCTCTGTTTGTTTGCCTCTTCAAGATTAATCACTTTATGTATTCCCCAATTGTAAGTCGCTTTGGATAAAAGCGTCTGCAAAATGACTAAATGTAAATGTAAATGTGTGTGATCTAGTGAAGGATTAATGTCTGCTGCAAATTCTCTGAAGCACCATGTCACATTAATCGCTAAATATGGACCTTATTGTCTCGCTATCTCTATCTAGTAAACAGTGGAAGTGATAATCCAGTCCCAGTATTTCAAAACCAACAGACAGCAGGGAGTAACAGACATCTTAACAATCTCAACCTGCTTGATGAAGTAGCTTACTATGAAAGTCAAGTGAGACAAATGTAAAAATATGTCAAATAATTAAATACCCTATAGTGATTATGATGATGATGAAGTACACGTGTGACACTAACACTGCCATACTGGTTAAATAATGGTTTAAAAACATATATAAGCAAACAAATATATGGCTCGATGTTCTACTACAATTTTGCTGTTGTGTCTTGCAGAGTTCAACATCAGCAGTTTCTGCAGGACCGTAGGACCCACATCATATTCACGTATGAAGATTCTGAGGCTGGACGGTAATACATTGGAGTATCACAAGCTGCCTCCTGATTGGGTGTTCTGTCTGCGTGTCCTCCATAACATTTACATTTGATCTAGAGAAGCAGTCAATGTCGTAAGCATCTCTACATTTTCAGGTTTTCTGAAAACTTTGAAATACAAGCATGCAATGATATTTTATAATATATTTGTATATTTAGACTACATTAGAAAGCATGACAGCAGAATAAGCTGCTCAGTAGTCAAGGTTCTGATGTTTTGAATGAGCATGCTGTCAATGGTTTTATAATGTTTTAATGATACAGTTTTTAATAGTTTTATTTTGATGCACGGTGTTAGTCTTGTGCCTTGTCCTAGTCTTGACTTCGCATGTTCTAAGTATAATCAGAATTAATCTAACTGTTGAACATGTGGATATACACTGACTACATTCAATTCAATTCAATTCAAGATTATTTGTATAGCGCTTTTTACGATACAATCGTTGCAATGCAGCTTTACAGGAAATAAAAATTCTGCAATAGATTTATATATTAAAGAAATTAATATTAAAAAAACAAAAAAAAACAATATTAATAAAAAACATTATGCAGCACAGCTGTTTTCAATTCTGTTAATAATAAGAAATGTTTCTTGAGCACCAAATCATATGCAAATGATTTCTGATGGATCATGTGACACTGAAGATAATGGCTGAAAATTCAGCTTTGCTACCACAGCAATAAATTATATTTTTAAATATTTTAACATAGAAATTGTTATTTTAAATTGTAATAATTCACAATATTACTGTCTTTACTTCATTTTTAACAAATGCAGCCTTAGTGAGCATAAGAGACTTATTTTTGAAACATTACAAAATCTTACAAAAACATTACCGACCCCAAACATTTGAATGGTACTTTAAATGGCAATGAAAACGTTTTGAAGGTAAGGCTCTGTTACATATAGTCTGGAAAATGTTATTATTCCATCACTGTGGCATCTCTTGTAAGATTGCAATGTATTTTCCCCCAAATGCTTATAAAACGAAGTTCTAAGATTCCAATGAAAATAAAACCATTTTGTGTCAAATTATATTGACAGTGTAATTATTTTCATCTGTGTTATACAGTAGTTTAGTTAATTTACAGTTTCCTCTGTCTGTTTTAACTGGAATTTTAACAGAAATTAATTTTTATATAATAATTCACAGCTCTGCTGCATGTTCTGGCCTAGCAGTTTTGTAATGAAAGAAAATCGGTATTCACAACATTCTTCTAAGTTCACTGCAATACTATCAGTGCTGTCAAGAACACTGCTTCTGCCAAGGCTGAAAACACTACAAAAATTATTATATCCTCTTTGTGAATTAATCAAAGAGCTTAAGACATTGTCTGGGACAAAGACAAAGCATTTAGTCAAAAGCACTTCTGAACTACCGATTTTTGGACAGAAACATTCTATTGTATGACATAAAGAACAATCACAGGTCCCTCAGTGAGTATCCATGAGCAAAATTAGTTTAGCCAAAACAAAAAAATGTCCTCTAAAAGAAATAGAGGCCTCTATAGAATGACATGCTTGGCCTCTTTTGTTTCTTGTACAATGCTTCTCATTCAGTACAATGGATATGGATAACAGTATCATATTTGTCCGCATCAGGATTCTGTTAACTCTGGCTAACACTGTGTCCTAACCAAACACAGGGCAACAAGGAATAAATCTCTTCCATGTTAATCAATAGCCCTAGTTTCTGTCCTAACAGTGACAATCAGCACTATTTTGTCGGTACTAGAAAATTAATTGGACCAAAATCCTGACCATAAGATACTGAAATATGACAAATCACTAAAATTCCACATGGATAACCACAAAAAGGATGCTGTTTGGAGAAGCATAGCAGTAATATGAGTTGTGTTTTTTACGAGTGCAAGAGTGTGCAAACAAACACAACTTTTATGTTTTGCATTAGAGGCAGCATTTTTGCTTTCAGTGAGGACAGACAAAGTACTTATGACCCAGTAGACATAGAAGAGAGTGAAGTCAACCACAACATCTTCAGCATAAGAGCTCATTCTCACCAGTCCAGTGGAATAAAACACAAGTAACACAAATCAAGCTCAAACTAAACTCTCATTCAACTCTCAAGTCCTACTTGTGCTGAATCAAAAAATTTCCCCCCAAAACCTAATGTTTGATCTACAGATCCAAAGAATACCTCTTCCATATCTAGAAGATTGTGAGTTAATGGACCATGTGTTCAAGATGCCGTAACTCACTCTGGAATCTCCACTAAAAAAAAAAAAATTCTAGTGCAGAACAGCAGTTCTTCACATTCCCCATTAGCAGAGCCATGACAGCACAAAGAACTTGAACAATTTGGATTCACTTCTTGAACCTTAAAGAAACATAAGATGACTGAAACAGGAGGACTATAATTACAAAATGTATCTTCATCTCAAAGCAAAGCTATCAATCATAGGTTAAAAAAATATATATTTACATATACCATCCTAAACATAGCCAGACAGAATCATGGGAAATGAAATAATATATAGCTGTGTTGTGGTAAAGTCATTAGTAAGCCAAAAGACAGATTCATATTACCTATGAAAGAAGAGGTGGACCACCTCTTCTTTCACAACAGACCTCAGAAATAAGGGTCCAACTGGAGCATATTGAAGCAGTGGTTGTTAGAACTGCATTCAGGCCCATTAAAAACATGCTTTCTTTAGTTATCCAAATAACTATAAATCCATATACTAAATTATGCAGTTCAAATATATAAATCAATCACAATCCATTAAAATACATTTCAACAAAGTCTTGAAGCACAAAAAGCTCTAATATTTATGCCACAAACATCCATCGAGCCAATTCATCAATCAAGTTCATCTGGACCAAAGAATATCACAGAAAAAGGTACACCAACAAAATCAGTCCAAAGTAAATATTCAATTAACACAAGAGACGATCAAAAACGTGTTTCAAATAAAGCTATTCAAAATGTTTGGATGTGTTTGTTTATGGCAAAGTCATTCATAGGCAATGCAGTAGCATTATACAAAAAGGAATGCCATATCACCAAACAGGCAGATAACAAAGCAAAAGACCATTCTTCAAGAGATGTTGTCTCCGGTTATCCATTTAACAGTGTGAAATTATTTAGTTTTGTTTGGACTTTGTTCTAAACATTAATTTTGTTTGACTGACTGATATGCTATTCAGAGCAGCAGCACAATTTGCAAGTGCGATGTAATTCCTCTTCAGGAACTCGAGCTGTGTCGGGGAATGCTAGGGGAACGGCTTCAGCGATACGAAGCTCTGAAACCTATGTCTAATCAGTCCAATCGATGGGCGAGACGTCAACGGCGGGTGACGTCATGACCGAGAAGCTTAAAAGCACGTGAGGTGCAGCTGGTGTCAGCTTTCTGTCATTCAGCAAAGCTCTCTGTGTGTGTCAGTCACGATCTATGTCTGTGAGTCATATTTACTGTTGTTTGTCAAGTTCATCAAGCATTTAGCAACCAGAAACTCCAGCAATGTCTAAAGCAAGCGCTAAGACAGTTAAGGGCAAAAGCAGATCGTGTTATAGACTGTGTGTTCCTCCCTGCCCACGCTATATCACGAGCGGGGATAAACAGTTTGTGCGTGGTCTGCTTGGGAGCGAAGCACGCAGAGTCGGCTCTCGATGGAGCTGATTGTTCACATTGTGAGAGAATGCCACTGCGAACGCTTCGCTCCCGGAAAGCTCTCTTTGAGCACTCGTGGGGTTCGCAGTTGGATCTGGCAGAGGCTGGCAGATCTGACACTGATGTGTCGAGATCGTGGAAGAAACCATTCTCGGCCTGCTTATTTGTCCCCGCATCTGATTATTATGGAAATGTGGCAGGGCTGAGTGAATGTGGTTACAGAGCGATGCCCCGGGTGGAGCAGACGCTTGCGAGCTATCTATCTCCCGACGCGGCATCGTCTCTAAAGGCTCCGGTCTTGCCCTCCAAGCCGCTGTGCACGACATCAGCACTGCTGGGACTCAGATGTCTGAGCCCCAAGTTCTGCAGCGCACTGGCAGCGCACGAGGTCAGGCTGCATGTCTGCACACTATGTCAGTGTTACAGGCATACCAAGCCGACCTGATGAAAGAGCTAGATGAAGGCGAGCAGTTTAATTCAGACGATATAACTGAACTTAGGAGAACCGCTGATTTAGCTTTCCGCGCCACCAAGGAGACCACCCGTGCCATTGGGCAGTCCATGGCAGCGCTGGTGGCAGAGATGAGGCACCTGTGGTTGACCCTGTCTGATATGAAAGAGAAGGACATGGTCTTCTTAATGGACGCCCCGCTTGCGCCTTCTGGTCTGTTCGGCGACGCCGTCAGTTCCATTATCAACAGATACAAGGAATACAACTAGGGTTACATACGTAACCTAGAGACGTTTTTACGTATATTTTGTGCAAGTAAATATAGAGTAACTTACATTTTAGCCACAATATTTAGTCGTTTCTGCTCTGCCAATGAAAATAGTTTCAAACAAAGCCACAGAAGACTGAAACGCTGCATGTTTCAGAGCATGGTGATATTCTTAAATGAAAGTGTTTTTGAATGAAACAGCTGATTGAATGATTCAGTGAATCAATCATGTTTCATTCATGCATGAATCAGTGTGTTTAAACAAGTCGGTTGAGTGAATGATTCAGTGATTCACTCATAAATACAGTGTTATATCGCCACCCACTGGCTGGAGACATTTTGTAACCCACAGAAATATTCACTGAACAGAGATACAGAGAAAAAAAAATATTAATATTATTATAAAAGTGCCAGACTTTTTATCCCTAAAGCGGCAGATAATAATTATGCCAGTCGGCTACATTACTAACTACACAATAATTGCTGCAGTGTTTTGTCACCACCTAATGGAGAAATTATATAACCCACAGAAATAGTCACTCAACAGAGATACAGAGAAAAAAAATATTATAATTATTATTATTATAAAAGTGCCAGACTTTTTGCCTTAAAAGCGGCAGGGCACATTTATGCCAGTCAGCTACAATACTAATTACACAATAATTGCTGTATAATTGCCAATAAATTCAATTTACCCTTTCTAACATATGCCAAATCTACATGCACTGGCCCTGCTGCGTTTTCACACATTCTGCTATGAATGGATCAGGTAATGAGCTCTAGCTTTATTTACTTGGCCGACTTCCCAGAAAAACTCAGTCTGATGAACTCTTCAGGTGCAATTACTTACAGTAGGAGACCGCTAAGATATTTAGCTGAGTTCGCAAACTCTAGGGGGTTTGGCAAATTGTGGAGGTTCTTGGTGTCAGGCCCTCCGGGTGGAGAAAGAACTTGGTAAGCAAAGATCCTAATGAATCTCAGTCTGATTACATCAACCAGACCTCCACCATAGACATCATCAAAATGCTTGTGGTGGCCACTACTGCATTACCGGTGGCACTTCATTAATTCAAAATCAGAGGAAAAAGCTGGATGGTGAAGCTGTTTGTGCGTGGTGTAATGCTTGGTTTGTTAAGCAATAAAATTTTATTAAAATTCTATGGAATTTTTTCGTCAATACAGAAAGCAAAGTCTGCGCCCTAATGACTGCATTATTCACACATACTGTGCATCTGCTCCTGCACATCTGTCAATCATTTGTGTCTGTCTGTGAATGTGTGTAAGCACACACAGTAAAAATCAGCCCAGATGGCAAGACTGCACACATCAGACACACACAATCATCTTTCAAGCACATGCCAAACAAAATCCTTCTCACCTTAGCAATATTAGAAGAACAATATGAGTGAATTTGCTTCAGATACACACGGTTAAGTTCAACACCATACATATGACTAACCTTGGCTGTTTTCACTCTGCGCCAAAGCATAAAGCTATTGGCAATAAATCTTACAGCATGTAATTAAGCTTGATATGCAAATAAATTTAAGTTGTACGAGGAAGGAAAGACATTTCCTTGCCAAAAGGGTACACCCTTTCCAGCCTTTTACTTTTTAATTAACAATAAAATGTGGGTTTACCCCAGATGACAATGATTCCGGCTAAATAATATAGTCTTGACAGAGATATATTGCTGTGCCAAACACAAAATCTGACCTAAATTATCTCACAATGTATCAGAGTGAATATCACAATGACTCATGTACAGTACTCAGTAAGAGCCATTACGACATGCAAAAACTCAGCCCATTGTAACACTGATGTGATGATGTTTGATAGAGACCAGCCTGTGCCTGAATAGTGAGGTCAATCTAAACATTATTCATAATGTCAAGGACTCAAATTGAGTGAATGTGTTTTAAGACTGAAAGGGGCAACTCCCTAACATCCCTAAGATCTCAAAGCATACGAAAGTGATCTTCCTAAAAACAGAACTGGACCAGCACCAGAGATGCTTCATCACAGTTCTTCAACAAAAAGGACAAAGAAAAACACAACATAAATGCAACCCAAAGCGCCCCAGTTGGTTTATTTAGAAAACATGGAACTGGAACACTATGATTTCTGTAGAAGTGCCCTGTTTCTTAAAAATCACATTCACATCACATTAAATATTTTTTTCTTTTATAAATTATGTAATTTAAAAACCCTGCCTTTAAAATTTAAAACAAAACAAAAAACCCAACTTAACATATATCAAGATACAGTGGGAAAAAATATCTCATGTGACTTTTTATCTTATAATGTCATTTCTTTTTAAAAAATGTGACTTTCACAATTTACTTTTTCCTCATAACTGCCATTTTAGATATAAGTGTTTTTTTATTGTAATTGTGACTTATCCTAGAATTTGACTTTATACCTTATAATCATGATTTTAGTTTTTTTCTTGTCATGTTTTTTACTTTATCTTATAATGGGCCTTTATACCACATTTAGTTTTTTTCATCATAACTTCATAACTGAAAAGTCACTTATAATGTGACTTTATACCTCACAGCTGACTTTTTCTTATCATCGCAACTTTATATTTCACATTGTAATCTTTTTCATCATAATTGTGAATTAATGTCTTATAATGACTTTATATCTCACAACTGTGACATTTTACCACAATTGCCATTTCATTTCTCACATGTCTTTGTATCACAAAGTTTTTCATAACTGTGACAAATTATTTATCATAATCGTATGTTATCTATTTATTGATTATAACATTATTATGTGCGTGATAGCTAATATAGGGTGGGTTTTTGTGGTGGGTTGAAATGGGCCGGAATAGGTCTCTAGGGTGTTTAAAGAGCTCCAATCAATCCCTGTATGAAGCTGACAACAATTACAGCCCACGAATGTATGATTCTCATTTAGCACAGATGTGTGCTAAATCTCAGAGGAAGACAACACTAAACAGTCATTTTAAAACCTCCAACTGACAGAGTGCTGCAGCTCTTAAAACTTACAATTCTAAAACAACATATATCACAGATGTTTCTCCTCCAGATGTTGAAGTCCATTTGGGTTTAAAATATAAGCACGAGTCTGACCTCACAGTGTGAATGTGCAATTGTGAGTGAGGGAGATAAATAGGTTTCAATGGGAATAAAAAACATGCTTTTCGCATCTCGTCACCATTGCTCTGCAGCTGCAGCTCTCTGCAAAAGGTCAGAAAGCACAAGAAAGAGAGAAAAAGTACATTTGAGAGAGGTTACCTAAAACCTACAGCACTGAGAATCACAGTCAGGCAATCCCAAATCATGTGATGAGATTATTTTTTTTTTACTTTAGAGAAAATCAGGCATACACCACCCAAGTATGCAAAAAGCAAAAAATAGGAAACTATCCAGTACTCTGTGGTTCTAAACTAAATAAAAAGCACATGGTTTTGATGAAGTATCCCAAGGATCCATGTGATCGGACAGAGGATGGTGCTGGAAAGAATTCTGACCCCACGCTTTCTGCACTGATCTCCACCCTGTCCCACCAGCACTGTATTCCTCCATACACCCCATTTACATGCATCTGTGTTAAGGGATGGATGTTTCGATTTAATTTTGAGGCACTTTCCCTGAAGGCGGGACAGGGAGACAGAATTGTTGACCTTCAGAAGGAAAAGAGGGAACAACCCAATAGGCAGCCTGCTTAGCAGAGGAGAACAGGGGAAGTACGGAGGAAAGAGGGGGAAAGAAACAGAGTGAGAGAGGAGGAGAAAGCAAGGTGGGAGAGCAGAACTCTGTGAGAGTGAAGTGACCGCAAGAGGATTCATCAAACGAGGGCAGGAACCAGCAACAGGTAAGAAACCCTTTGTTTCTTCAAAACAGCTATAAATCAGTCTCTAAGGAGACAAGCAAGATAATACTCACATAATAATCAGGAAATCTGTGGATGCTGGCAAGAAATGGCACATTAATTTAACCCTTACTTTAGTCCTAAAGTCTGCTTTCTCTAGCCAAGTGTCACTTATACAAATTTTGTGAAAGATAAAAATAATGGCATGATTACTTTGGCTGTTCACACTTTCCGGTACTCTTGCACCATACTTATAGCACAGTTAATGTCCAGATTTTTCACATTAACACCTCGGATTGCAGTGCTAAAACAGGTCGAAAAACGAAATAATTAAACAACTAATTATTTGTAAACTAACAAATAACAAAACTAACAAATTTGTAAAATTTTAAAAAAAATATATAATTTGTAAACAATAATATAAAATATACATGTAATAAATAAATATAATAACACAAGTATAAAAAGATAATGAAAACAAGTGTAATTTAACAAAACAATCACAAATTATGCATTGTTCACCTGTCTTTTGACCTGCCCAGGTCTATCCTCCTGTCTGATCTATCAAAGTATGTTCATTTTAAGACATGAGAAATCAGCTGAACACAAAACGATGAAAATACCCAACAGTTTATAGCAGAGTCTGGTTATAGGGATTCTATCAGGCATCTGTTACATTCATCAAACTTGACATTCATTGGCAAACTTTTTATTGATTTTCATTAATCATATAAACGTCCTAGCAGACCTGTAATGTTTCTGGTCTGATCCATTTCCAGGCAAAACCATTATTCTCTTGGTTCATAATTAATATATCCCAGAGACCTCTTTTGTCTTGGTAAAATATTTCGACCAAATCTAAAACTCAACAGTTCCCTCCTATTTTGAGTCTTGCCAGCGCTGACTCATAACATGTTTTTGTTATTGTGCATTTGTCTCATGCCTAGTAATGACCTAAATATCCTTATATGGT
The DNA here is from genome assembly GCA_027422405.1 of Ptychobarbus kaznakovi. Lineage (NCBI taxonomy): Eukaryota > Metazoa > Chordata > Actinopteri > Cypriniformes > Cyprinidae > Ptychobarbus > Ptychobarbus kaznakovi. Next base: position 10,786,813 of record CM049795.1, on the reverse strand, counting down.
CACAAATATAATTTAGCTTTGTCAATCAGCATTTCTGAATAAATCAGCTTTTCTCAAAGCCCAGATAGGATCTCACTCTCATTTGCACCCCACCTAAAGCAGGCGTGCAGAATAGAACTAAACAAATCAACACCTTCCCAGGTTTCCTTTCTCTCAAGGCCTGAGCACTGCTGCCTGCTCTCCATGACCATGCAGCTGACACCCAGCCAGGCACTTTCAGCCAAACATCTGATTGTGATCATGCATCAGACCTGACGCACTGCTCCTTGTTTTGTGCCTGGGTGTGAGTCTCTGCATAGGACGCATAAAATATCTAATTTCTCCAGTGAAATGATTCGTCTAGGCTAAACAATGGAGTTGAACAGGGGTGTTTTTAGGGTCTGACCCATCTAATCAAATCAAATCTAATATTAGACAATCATAACCCTGTGTAAACAAGCCTCACAGTGTTTACATCTGTAGACATGTTTTAACCCACTAGGTTTATTAACCCAAATAAATCAACCCTGCTTAATATCATTCCACTGATGGGAGCTCAGGGCAGAAAAAATATGTTGAAATTTATCAGTCTGTTTATTTTACAAAACCATTTATTTCCACTGAACCATAGTAAGAACAATAATCTTCAACTTGAGATCACTTCCCAGCAGTCAACATGCCAAAATATTTCTAAGAGTGGTTTAAAAACACTTATGAAATTATGAGGACCCTGAAAAAAGCCATGGATTCTGCTTTGTATCAGAACATTCCTAAAGAGAACATCTGGACACTTCTCTAAAAATGGAAGCTGAAGCACAGTTAGGTAATCAAGACAATGATCCAAAAGACATGTGACTACAAAGTAGAAAAGCCAGAAAAAAAAATTTCCACTCAAAGTTCAGACATAAACCCAAACAAGATGTGGCTTAAAACTATAAATGATAAAAGTCATTGCTTTTTTAATGGGATGGTATTAAAATCAAGTTCAGCAAGACTGATATTGAATTACTGAACTTTGGTTGCAGTCATTGTTATCATATCGAGGGTTGAGAATCAGAAAGGTGTAAGTTACATTTCACCAACTTTACAGGAGAGCAAAAACAAAAAATGTACCACAGTTTGATCTGACTTTGTGTACTGATTTTAATTGTTTATAATACAAAGTTGCACACTCATGGATGACAATACTTTTCCAGTAGAAAGAGCTCATTGAGAGATTTCATTTTATATATATATATATATATATATATATATATATATATATATATCCATTTCACCAAAAATTTTACTTACGCCCTTCTGGTTCTCACCCCTCGATATAGGAGTTAAGAAGCAGATAAATAATCCTCAATGAGACTGTTTGGCCTGATTAAAAACATTATTAACACAAGTTTTTGAAATATGAGTTATATGAACAAATATTGTAATATAATTTAAATAATATAGATAGATATAATTTAATAAAATAACATATTGTCTGAAAAAAATCAAGCAACATGGCTCATCTTAATACTTTTTACTGCCGGCAAACTAACTTATTTATTAACTAATGACAAACATCCTAAGTCCTTAGCCAGAATCCTAATTCTGCCTAAGTGGTTTGGCTACTCTGTTTAATCTAGATTTATAAGTATCCTCTGAGTAATTATGTAATGTTTTTGTTGTTCCAGCAATCAGCAATTAAACTGTGTTATTTGTTAAGCAAAACTGACACACAGAGGTGCAGATAGCATAGTAACGCTACAACTTTTCCAGCCATTGGTTTCCTCTAAGCTCCCCTGAGTGTTTAGCCTGTTTCCCTCATTAGGACTCACTCTTTCCTAGGTCTTACATTGCACAATAGAGTCTTTATCTGAGGCCTGTGCAGAGAAACCTGTAAATCTAGAGCTGCTTTATTTCCAGCGTCTGTAGAAGTCATAATAATCCTGCCAAACTGGAAGAATACACGACTGCATGCTTTGACAAAGTTGACAGCAAAAATTGAAAGCCTGTAGCTCTATCATACAAAAAGAAACAGAATCACAAAAACATGACACGTCTCCTGGAGATCTCAAAGATGTTTTTAAAAAGTGCTCTTGATTTTCCAAGAGACCAAACTCTACAATCAAATTGACTTCTTATTTACCATCTCCAAAATCAAACTAAAGCCTAAATCAAATAGATAGTGTTCTTATTTAACTATTTGTTTAAAAAAAGAGCAACTTATTTGTGAAAGAACTGATCAGCAGAGGATAAAGCTAAATGACAATGTGTTCTTGCTGCTTCTCTGTTCAGGACCATGAAAGCTGGGCTTGCATACTGCTCTCTTCTCGTCCTTCTTCTGATCACGGATGTCTGTGGCCAGCGAAGACCAAGACCAAAGCCGATCCGCCCATCAACCACCAGGAAACCTCCTGCTCCCAAGAAACCATCTCCTCCTGCCCCCAAATCTGAACCCGAACCCCAGGAACCCACAGACTTTCCCCCTCCGATCCTAGGCCCCCCCTCTGAATTCGCAGACTGCCCCAGAGAGTGTTTCTGCCCACCATCTTACCCAAATGCCTTGTACTGTGAAAACCGCAACCTCCGGAAGGTCCCGGTCATCCCGTTCCGCACCCACTACCTGTACCTACAGAACAACTACATTGACCAAGTTACTGCAGACCCCTTCAAAAACTGCACTGAGCTTAAGTGGATAAATCTCGGAAATAACCGCATCCGTTCGGTGGAGAAACAAGTGTTTGAGAAGCTTCCGAACCTCCTTTACCTTTATATGCAGAGGAACGAGCTGAAGGAGGTGCCTGATGACTTGCCGGCCGGTCTGGAGCAGCTTAGACTAAGCCGCAACCAAATATCAAAGATCCCTCCAGGAGCATTCAGCAAGATGGAACATCTCGCACTTCTCGATCTGCATCACAACAGGATCAGCGACAGCAGCTTGGGCAAGAACATCTTCAAAGATCTGAAGAACTTGATTCAGCTCAACCTGGCCCACAACATCCTCAGGAAGATGCCTGTTAATATACCGAAGAGCGTCTTCCAACTGTTCTTGGACAGAAATAACATTGAGGAGATTCAACAGGATTACTTTAAGGATTTTACACACCTGGCCTTTGTGAGACTTAACTACAACCAGCTTAGCGACAAAGGTCTTCCAAAGTTGGTATTCAACGTGAGCTCGCTGTTGGATTTGCATTTGTCCCATAACAAGCTGAGCACTATTCCCCTGTTCAACTCCGAGCTGGAGCAACTTCACCTCAACCACAATACCATTGAGAGTATGTACTTCATTTCGATTTGTTATTGTGCCACGGAACATTTTCTCCAAAATAACACATGTGCTTGTCTTTGCAGGTTTAAACGGCACTGAGATCTGTCCTTCTAACTCTTTCAACATGCATGATGAGAACGGAACACCCAAACTGAGATACCTGCGTCTGGATGGCAATCACTTGAGTCCTCCTATCCCCTCAGATGTCATCATGTGCTTCAGACACCTTCATGCTATAGTAATGTAAGATGGTTTGAGTGATGAACAGATTCATAAATGCCTGTGCACAACCAGGCCTTCCTGTCTACTTGACAACACTGATTGAACCAAACAGTACCAGAGATACAAGTAAAGAAAGCAATTTTAAACAATGCAATTTTTCCCTTTATGTTCAGGAATGTTTCATTGTGTAACCTAAAAATCTTCATTGCATCATATTTATTGACTTTCTTGCCTTGAATACAACTGAGCATGAGTATTCTGCATTAAACGTTTCTGTGTGATTATACAAAACAGAAGCAGCAGCTATGGCTGAGTGGAATTAATTCAACCCTAAAAATAAAGGTACATTAACGGACTTATTGTGTGACAGACTACAAGCGTAGTTACAGTTGAGGAATATATTGGTCCATGTGGGGTAGACTAAAATACAATGAAATAAAATGATAAACGGGGGGATAACGTAACTACTGTGTAGTTGAAAATGTCCTTAATGGGCCTTTGTTTTTAAGGTACTGTATGTAGTCCTGCCTTTAACTTGTGCCAGTATTCTATATAAATAGAATGTATATAATAAAATGTTCCATTTCAACATACTTTGAAAAAGTCAATTGTAGAATATGTAGAATGTACATGCTATATTTCACACTTCACATAACATAACACAACACAACACAGAAAACAACAATAAAACCAGGAAACAAGCAGATTTATTATATAATTTACTATACAGCCTTAAAAACAAAGGTTCCAAAAGTGGGTTTTCACAAAGATGCCATAGAAATCCCATTTTATGGTTATTTAAAAGAATCTTTCAGTGAACAGTTCTTAAAAGAACCACTTTTACTTACTCTTCCAAAGCCAAATTTACATTTTTATTTTATGTTTATACTGACACCTTGTGGTAACTTTGTACTTATCGAGTAATGCAAATTATATTGAGTTCTCTAAATGATTTATGCTATATACGAAGTAACCAATATACACACAAAAAATAATTGTACAAAATATATATATATATTATATTAAAAAATACATAGAAAACGTGGAACTTTCAGAATACACTATTAAAAATAAAAGTGCTTCATGATGCCATTGAAGAACCTTTTTGTCTAAATGGTTCCATAAAGAACCTTTAACATCTGAAGAACCTTTCTGTTTCACAAAAGGTTCTGGCAAAGAAGGTTCTTCAGATCATAAAAAGGTAAGAAAGAGATGGTTCTTTAAATAACTTTTGATTGAATGGTTCTTTGTGGAAATGCTTCTTCTATGGCATTGCTGTGAAAAACCTTTTAAGCACCTTTATTTTTAAGAGTGTAGTTATCACAAAGTGAACCGCTTAAATCATGTGACATAACACAACAGCAGGGACTTTTTATCTAGAAATATCCATTAATGATAAAGTATTAGTGTTTTATTGGTGTATTCTCTTCCTGCTCACTGACTGCAAATGATTTTAATGTTTAAAAATATTTAACATTTTAAACTATTAATCTAACAAGTATTTCATGTAATTTGTTTCCTTGCTGGGCAAAGAAGTCTTTCCACACACAGCTACCTGTATTGCTGCACTACTGGTTTGATTGCGAAACATTCAGAGCAAACGTTGTTAGGAAGGACAAAAAGAAAGCATACTGCCTGCAGCATCAGGAAACAGAGCAAGAAAGGTCTGAACTTATTTCCTGTCAATGGAGCACAACAGTAGCATTCTACTGGACCATTTACTTTAAAAAGCAAGCAATGCTGGTCATTGGATTATGACATAACAGACATTTTCACATAACACAACAATGCAGGAAATAAATAAGTTGCCCCGATTAGAAAAAAAATCCACTAAACGTCAAATATGATATTATTTTTGGTCACTAAAGAAAATGTTATTTACGCAACTGTTCATGTGAGCTGCACTGAAAGGTAAAACAAAGGCACTTGATTGAAAAGGAAACTCACTTTTCAGTCAGTCTTTATCAGATGCAATGATTTAGAGATGCTGGTAAAGCTAAAGATAGTTCTAAAGTCCTAGGTTTAAATGAAGTGATATGACGAACGCTTATCACTTGATCAAGTCCCTTATCCATAAGATGGCCCCTGGGGGACTGTCCCTGTGGTACGTGTATCCAGTAATCTACCTTTTAAATGAAGGCTGCTAAATAAAGAATAACCAAATGATGAAATTATGAAATTATGAGGTGAAGCAGTGTGCAGTCTTTCTGAAATTAAAATCTTTTTTTTCTCATTAATATTTAGAAAAGTCATTATTTATCATTTTTTAAAATGTAAATAAAAAAATTCCCAATGGTTATTCATTCCCGACAAAATAATATCAAAAGTAGGGTCAGTCAAATTTATTTTCAAAATGAATTTAAAATGACCAAAAGTAATAGTAAAGACTTTTACATTGTTACAAAAAAAAACTTTACATTCCTCAAAGAGTCCTGAAGAAGGGGAAAAAAGCTTTCTACAAAAATATTAAGTGTGATGATAATTAGAAATATCGAGCATCGAATCAGCATTTTGGAATGATTTCTGACAGATCACGTGACACTGAAGACTGGAGTAATGGCTCCTTAAAATTTAGCTTTGCCATTACAAAAATACTTCACAATATTACTGTATTTTTGATCGAATAAATGCAGCCTTAATAAGCATAAGAAACATCTTTCAAAAAAAGTATATAATCTTACCCCCAAATTTGAAATGGTAGTGTATAATATATATAAATGCACAACTACACAGTATAACATGCCACGACAGGTATAGTAAGATTCTGTACATCACTAATTGTTTGAACGGAAGTCCTTCATCCCTTCACGCCAATTCCCATTAATTAATAATCTTGCAAAGACATGCACTTCCTTTTACTGTAATGGGAGGTAGAAGAGAATCAAGGAATACCTGTCGAAATTCCCCTCCTGTCCCTCTATAAGAGCACCTGCCATCACCATGCAGAGGTGCACATCATTCTATGAAGAAAAACACCTGGACCTCGGACCTCACCAGGTAATAGCATATTTAGTTTATCCTATACAAGACACACATTATTACATTTATGTAGCACATATATGCTTATGTTTGACTGTCTTTTTTTATCTCAGGCTGAACTGTCGGTAATATAATGAAGGACTCGTTCATCATATATAGCGTGTTTGTATGCACCATGCTGTGCGGTTTATGGGACACAGCCCAGGGTCGGAGACTTCACTTGGGCAGTTGTAAAGTGAACATACACACGCATGAACTCAGGCACCACTTCCAGCACATCCGGCAAAGCATGGTGAGCACGTTTACAGTCTAGCCTTAGTCATGCATTAGTTTTAGCATTTCCTTCTGTTAAAACATCTGCTGGTGGTTTGATGCATGCTAAATATGTATACATGCGCCAAGTCAGTTTCCCACCATAACAATGGCGTCATTGGTGATGACGTCAATGGGATTTCTTGACAGGTTTGACATGTCAACCAACAGGTTATAGATTTATTTAACGTTCTTCTAGAACGCTGCATGCCTAAATCAAAAGAACAGCATGTGGCAAGACATGCGTTTTCATGTTTTTTTTTTTTGGGGGGGTTCAACATGTCCAATGACTTTTAAGCATGACAAAGCAAAAAAGAGCAAAAGGAATACTTCAGTAAACCCATGGAAACTCCTGATAATGTCTTCAGCGCTGTCAAGTCAATGAATCATATCTCTGGCAAAAACAGAGAAAAAATTTTTTGTCAATTTTTGAGGTGGCCTCATTTTATTGCGTCTGTGGTCTGATGTTATGTAATAAGTACAACGGTAATGCAATCTGATAATATCTCGTGTTTTGACAGATTTCAGGAGATGATCACAAGGGATTCAGATTACTTAGAAAAGATATGATGCACAGTTTACAGGTAATATACTTTTTTTTTAAATACAGATTTGGTAACACTTTCTATAAAGCCCATATTTATAATACATTATAAGGGTAAAGGCATTAATGCATTATAAAAAAAAATATATTATAATATGTTTTATCATCTTATAAATATTCATAAGAACAGTTTTAATGTATTATAATATTTACTTATTTGTGGTTATAGCTTTTAAGAGTATGATGATTTATAACACACAGTGAACATGGTGCATCCACTTAAGTTACAATGGATTATATTTCTCATAGTTATTATGTATTATAAGTCTCATTTCTTGCCATATTTCTTATGCTAATTTACTTAAAGCAATCAAAGACCATTTATAAGTATAATAATAATAAAAATAAATTCAAGTATGTCAATATTCTACCTACCCTAACCTTAACTTAAGCCTACTAATATTCTAATGAGAGTTAGTTGACATGTAGTTGCAAAGTTGCTTATTGTCAACAGACTAAGGGACATCAAAATAAAATGTAACCTAACATATAAACATTGCATTTTTTTTCAGTTGTAATTATTAACGAGCTCACATTAAAATTCATATTAGCCCCACAGGAAACACTGAAATAACACTCCACGAGTCTACACCTAACCACTTACCAAGATGTAGTAAGATACTGAGCAGATCTTAAATAAACAATGTCAAGATATATAGTCCATTATAAATGTAAAAGTAGATTTAATATGGTGCTCGTGTGTCATAAATAATCATAATCTTAAAAGTTATAACCACAAATGCGTAAGCATTATAATGTATTATAAATGTTGTTTATGGATTTATATAATAAAATACTTTTTTAATAATGCATTATGTGTTCATTATAATGCCTTAAAAATACCCTTAAAATGTATTATAAATATGGGTTTCATAGAAGTGTTACCACCGATTTTTTTGCATGGCCTGTAGCATCAAAACCTTGGCAGAATCAACTGATCAATTAAAATGTACCACATATTACATAAGACTATCAACAAATCTGTGATTTGTATGTGTGGTCCCCATTATTAGGCTACAGAAAGCTGCTGTTTCCTCAGGCAGCTCCTTCACTTCTATATGGATAAGGTTTTTATCAACTACACCAGCAGTCATTCCCTACATCGCAGAACCACCAGCGTTCTGGCCAACTCCTTCCTCAGTATCACCAAGGACCTGCGAGTGTGTGTATGTAACACTTCTAATTAAAGAATGTTCTATCTGTAAGACTGGAAAACATTGGAAAAGTCCCACACTGTCGTAACTAGCAAATCTTTTTACAAAGGTCAAGGTCAAAGACCTTCCTTTGGCATTTCAAATGGCATCAGAAATCCCTGCAGAGGGTCTTTGACTAAAACACTGCTGAGTCATACAAATTTGTAAGCTACAATATTTGGGACTTTTCTTATTGTTTTCATTTTACTGATTCTGACCTACATACCTGTCTGCGAATAAATGGACGTGCAAGTTTGATTATCCATATATCAATAAGCAGCTGTAAATTAAATCAATCGATGTGTATTTTAGAATATTGGTGAAGGATTAGGGGCAGGTGTAAGCACAGGAATAGAGACAGAGAGATATAGCTTTTGGCAGACTAATAATCATGCCACTGTTTCTGTCTATCCAAAAGCATGCTAATGCGCACTGTGAGTGCGGGGAGGATGCCAAACTAAAACTCACACGCATTCAAACCACATATGACAAGGTAAGATACATAATTCACTGACAGGACATACAAGAACTAGGTCTGCCAACACAGACTGTAAAAAGCTTCACAGATTTCTTCAGATTTTTTTACACCCATCATTCATAAATGTTTTATCTTCTTTTTTAGGTTATTTAATCTGACAATATTTATATTCTCAGCTCAGTTTAACATACATTTTACCAAATTCTACAGACTTTTCCCCACCCCCCCCCCTCCACACACAATCAGAACAAATTGTAAAATAAAAGGTTTTTTTTTGTCTTTCAGCTTGATCAGACATCAGGAGCAGTGAAGGCTATCGGAGAGCTGGATTCACTACTTGAATGGATAGAAAGTTTCCAGCAACACTGATAAAACACCAAGACCAAGTCAGATATTTATTACAGTTCTAAAACCGGGACAGCTGCATAGATTCAAGAATAAAGAATCTTTACTACTTGACTCTAAAAAACAGTTTAAAAAAAAAGTGTTAGCTTCCTTTTAATGTGAGAATAATTTATTTACAAAGAACTATTTTAGACCAATTCTTAGCATATTTGCATGATGTACAAATGTCATGCTGCTCAAAGTAGACCTCTGCGGTCAGTTTGTGATCTGTGATTTCCACTGTATTGTTGACTTATAAAAAAACATATAATATATCAAATTAAAGATATATTTTTAACTGCTGTGAGTCACCTGTTTTAAACCACCCAAAATTGATTCGTATTAATTGTAAGCCATTAAATAGGAAATCACTCAAGATGATGCTTCATATGAGAGTTTTTTGCATCATAACAATAAACATAAGTAACCGTAATGTTGTCATGTTGGTATGCTAACGGAAACGCCCCCATGTTATGAGCTGACGCATACTGTTTCTGCAGGTAATCGCTCTGTGTTTTCTGGCAGACTTTTAATTATTCAGTGGCTTATTAAACCGCATTTATCACTGACTTTCTATTTAGGTAACAGGTTCATGACTAATCATGTCAAACAAGAGATATGATGCATCATATCCTACGTCATAATCTAAAATTCTGACTTATTCTTAATAGAAAGAAACAATAAAAAACAGTGGTAAGCAAGAGAAAGAAAATGAATGACAAAACACTTCAGTTAAATGTTGCTGTACAAGCTGAATTTGCAATACCGCTTGACTGTACTAAGAACAGCAGAAGAAAATAGTAGGAACAGTATTCATCCATGAATCCATTTTCCAAACCACTTATTCTCTGTAGGGTCATGGGAATGCTGGAAATAAGTAAGGAGTATTATGCTTTTCCTAATTCAAGCCTACCCTTGCATACACAACAAGCATCAGCATTTACTGACATCTAGTGCCCAGTAGTGCTTGGTAAATTTATCACAAAAAAACAGAGATTGCTATACAGAGATATCATATATTTGGACTACTAAAATTGTAATTGAGAGGATGAAAGTAAAGTAAATCCAGTTTTAATATTGCATTACTTAAGGCAACTGCTTACCAATGGAAATAATAAAAATTCCACCTAATTATGAAATAGGGATCAATCAGGGAAAATAAATTCTGCTTTAAAAAAGTGCTAAAGCTTAAATACAAATAAATGCTGAATACATTTAATATTTAAATTAAGCTGTCATGGACAATCCTAAGCTAACAAGGAAGGCCAAAAGGTCTGTAGTCTTCCTTGTGGAATTCATACAGTGGTGGAAAAAAATGATTTGATCCCCTGCTGATTTTGTACGTTTGCACACTTATAAAGAAAGTATCAGTCTATAATTTTAATGGTAGGTTTATTTGAACAGTGAGAGACAGAATAAGAACAAACTAATCCAGAAAAACGCATTTAAAAAAGTGATTTGCATTTTAATAAAGTGAAATAAGTCTTTGACCCCTTCGCAAAACATGACTTAGTGCTCGGTGGCAAAACCCTTGATGGCAATCAGAGTTCAGACGTTTCTTGTAGTGGACCACCAGGTTTGCACATATCTCAGGAGGGATTTTGTCCCACTCCTCTTTGCAGATCCTCTCCAAGTCATTAAGGTTTCGAGACTGACGTTTGGCGACTCGAATCTTCAGCTCCCTCCACAGATTTTCTAACTAATTGTTAGTGAATTGTTAGATTTATGTGTCGTCCCCATTATTAGGCTACAGAAAGCTGCTGTTTCCTCAGGCAGCTCCTTCACTTCTATATGGATAAGGTTTTTATCAACTACACCAGCAGTCATTCCCTACATCGCAGAACCACCAGCGTTCTGGCCAACTCCTTCCTCAGTATCACCAAGGACCTGCGAGTGTGTGTATGTAACACTTCTAATTAAAGAATGTTCTATCTGTAAGACTGGAAAACATTGGAAAAGTCCCACACACTGTCGTAACTAGCAAATCTTTTTACAAAGGTCAAGGTCAAAGACCTTCCTTTGGCATTTCAAATGGCATCAGAAATCCCTGCAGAGGGTCTTTGACTAAAACACTGCTGAGTCATACAAATTTGTAAGCTACAATATTCGGGACTTTTCTTATTTGTTCCATTTTACTGATTCTGACCTACATTACCTGTCGCAAATATGGAAAGATTATTTTAATAAGCAACAATTAAATCAAGCGTTGTATTTAGAATATTGGTGAAGGATTAGGGGCATAAGCACAGTAATAATATAGAAGCTTAGCAGACTAATAATCATGTCACTGTTTCTGTCTATCCAAAAGCATGCTAATGCGCACTGTGAGTGCGGGGAGGATGCCAAACTAAAACTCACACGCATTCAAACCACATATGACAAGGTAAGATACATAATTCACTGACAGGACATACAAGAACTAGGTCTGCCAACACAGACTGTAAAAAGCTTCACAGATTTCTTCAGATTTTTTAACACCCATCATTCATGAAGTGTTTATCTTCTTTTTTAGGTTATTAAATATTTTATTCATCTGAAAATATTTATATTCTCAGCTCAGTTTAACATACATTTCACCAAATTCTACAGACTCCGCCCCCACAATCAGAACAAATTGTAAATAAATTTTTTTTTGTCTTTCAGCTTGATCAGACATCAGGAGCAGTGAAGGCTATCGGAGAGCTGGATTCACTACTTGAATGGATAGAAAGTTTCCAGCAACACTGATAAAACACCAAGACCAAGTCAGATATTTATTACAGTTCTAAAACCGGGACAGCTGCATAGATTCAAGAATAAAGAATCTTTGCTACTTGACTCTAAAAACAGTTTAAAAAGTGTTAGCTTCCTTGGAGTTAATGTGAGAATAATTTATTTACAAAGAACTATTTTAGACCATATTTCTTAGCATATTTGCATGATGTATAAATGTCATGCTGCAAAGTAGACCTCTGCGGTCAGTTTGTGATCTGTGATTTCCACTGTATTGTTGACTTACTTTATAAAAAACATATAATTTATCAAATAAAGATATATTTAAACTGCTGTGAGTCACCTGTTTTACCCAAAATTGATTCGTATTAATTGTAAGCCATTATAGGAAATCACTCAAGAACTGATGCTTCATATGAAGAGTTTTGCATCATAACAGTAAACATAAGTAACCGTATATGCTTGTCATGTTTATGCTAACGGAAACGCCCCCATGTTATGAGCTGACGCATACTGTTTCTGCAGGTAATCACTCTGTGTTTTCTGGCAGACCTTTTTATCAGGTGGCTATGAACCGCATTTATCACTGACTTTCTATTTAGGTAACAGGTTCATGACTATTCATGTCAAACAAGAAGATATGATGCGTCATACCTACGTCAAAATTCTGACTTAATTTCTTAATAGAAAGTAACAGTAAAAACAGTGGTAAGCAAGAGAAAGAAAATGAATGACAAAACACTTCAGTTAAATGTTGCTGTACAGCTGAATTTGCAATACCGCTTGACTGTACTAAGAAACAGCAGAAGAAAATAGTAGGAACAGTATTCATCCATGAATCCATTTTCCAAACCACTTATTCTCTGTAGGGTCATGGGAATGCTGGAACCTAAGTAAGAGTATTATGCTATTCCTAATTCAGCCTAGCACCTTGCATACACAACAAGCATCAACAAGCATCCTTACTGACATCTAGTGGCCAGTAGTGTTGTTAAATTTAGCAACTACAAAAAAAACAGAGATTTGCTATACAGAGATATCATATATTTGGACTACTAAATATTAGTAATTGAGAGGATGAAAGTAAAGTAAATCCAGTTTAATATTGCATTACTTAAGGCAACTGCTTACCAATGGAAATAATAAAACATTCCACCTAATTATGAAGGGATCAATCATTAGGAAAATAAATTCTGCTTTAAAAAAGTGCTAAAGCTTAAATACAAATAAATGCTGAATAAATTTAATATTTAAATTAAGCTGTCATGACAATCCTAAGCTAACAGGAAGGGCCAAAAAGGTCTGTAGTCTTCCTTGTGGAATTCATACAGTGGTGGAAAAAAAATATTTGATCCCCTGCTGATTTTGTACGTTTGCACACTTACAAAGAAATTATCAGTCTATAATTTTAATGGTAGGTTTATTTGAACAGTGAGAGACAGAATAACAACAAAACAAATCCAGAAAAACGCATTTAAAAAAGTTATAAAGTGATTTGCATTTTAATAAAGTGAAATAAGTCTTTGACCCCTTCGCAAAACATGACTTAGTGCTCGGTGGCAAAACCCTTGATGCAATCAGAGTTCAGACGTTTCTTGTAGTTGGCCACCAGGTTTGCACACATCTCAGGAGGGATTCTGTCCCACTCCTCTTTGCAGATCCTCTCCAAGTCATTAAGGTTTCGAGACTGACGTTTGGCGACTCGATCCTTCAGCTCCCTCCACAGATTTTCTATGGGATTGAGGTCTGGAGACTGGCTAGGCCACTCCAGGACCTTAATGTGCTTCTTCTTGAGCCACTCCTTTGTTGCCTTGGCCATGTGTTTTGGGGCATTGTCATGCTGGAATACCCATCCTTGATCCATTTTCAATGCCCTGGTTGGCTTCAATGCCCTGACCCTGACGGTACATTGCCCGTCCATCATCCCTTTAATGCAGTGCAGTTGTCCTGACCCCTTAGCAGAAAAACACCCCCAAAGCATAATGTTTCCACCTCCATGTTTGACGGTAGGGATGGTGTTCTTGGGGTCATAGGCAGCATTCCTCCTCCTCCAAACACAGCGAGTTGAGTTGATGCCAAAGAGCTCAATTTTGGTCTCTTCTGACCACAACACTCTCACCCAGTTCTTCTTTGATTTATTGGCAAACTTCAGACGGGCCTGTACATGTGCTTTTTTGAGTAGGGGGACCTTGCAGGCACTGCAGGATTTCAGTCTTTCATGGCGTAGTGCAGGGGTGTCAAAGTTCCTGGAGGGCCACAGCCCTGCAGAGTTTGTTCCAACCCTGCTCCAACACGCAAACCATCTAGTTTTCAAATAAGCCTGAATGACTTAATTAGCTGGATCAGGTGTGTTAAATTAGGGTTGCATCTAAACTCTGCAGGGCTCTGGCTCTCCAGGAACTCAGTTTGACACCCCTGGCGTAGTGTGTTATCAATAGTTTTCTTGGTAACTATGGTCCCAGCTGCCTTGAGATAATTGACAAGATCCTCCCGTGTAGTTCTGGGCTGATACCTCACCGTTCTCATGATCATTGGTGAGATCTTGCATGGAGACCCAGTCCGAGGGAGATTGAAAGTTGTTTTGTGTTTCTTCAATTTGTGAATAATCTCACCAAGCTGCTTGGCGATGGTCTTGTAGCCAATTCTAGCCTTTTGTAGGTCTACAATCTTGTCCCTGACATCCTTAGACAGCTCTTTGGTCTTGGCCACGGTGGAGAGTTTGGAATCTGATTTATTGCTTCTGTGGACAAGTTGTGTTTTATACAGGTAACAAACTGAGATTAGGAGCATTCCCTTTAAGAGAGTGCTCCTAATCTCAGCTCCTGTATAAAAGACACCTGGGAGCCAGAAATCTTGCTGATTGATAGGGGATCAAATACTTACAGGTGCATCTCAATAAATTAGAATGTCGTGGAAAAGTTAATTTATTTCAGTAATTCAACTCAAATTGTGAAACTCGTGTATTAAATAAATTCAATACACAAAGACTGAAGTAGTTTAAGTCTTCGATTCTTTTAATTGTGATTATTTTGGCTCACATTTAACAAAACCCACCAATTCACTATCTCAACAAATTAGAATACTTCATAAGACCAATATTTTTTTAGTGAATTGTTGGCCTTCTGGAAAGTATGTTAATTTACTGTATATGTACTCAATACTTGGTAGGGGCTCCTTTTGCTTTAATTACTGCCTCAATTCGGCGTGGCATGGAGGTGATCAGTTTGTGGCACTGCTGAGGTGGTATGGAAGCCCAGGTTTCTTTGACAGTGGCCTTCAGCTCATCTGCATTTTTTGGTCTCTTGTTTCTCATTTTCCTCTTGACAATACCCCATAGATTCTCTATGGGGTTCAGGTCTGGTGAGTTTGCTGGCCAGTCAAGCACACCAACACCATGGTCATTTAACCAGCTTTTGGTGCTTTTGGCAGTGTGGGCAGGTGCCAAATCCTGCTGGAAAATTAAATCAGCATCTTTAAAAAGCTGGTCAGCAGAAGAAGCATGAAGTGCTCCAAAATTTCTTGGTAAACGGGTGCAGTGACGTTGGTTTTCAAAAAACACAATGGACCAACACCAGCAGATGACATTGCACCCCAAATCATCACAGACTGTGGAAACTTAACACTGGACTTCAAGCAACTTGGGCTATGAGCTTCTCCACCCTTCCTCCAGACTCTAGGACCTTGGTTTCCAAATGAAATACAAAACTTGCTCTCATCTGAAAAGAGGACTATGGACCACTGGGCAACAGTCCAGTTCTTCTTCTCCTTAGCCCAGGTAAGACGCCTCTGACGACAACTGTAGCCAAATTCCTTGACACGTCTGTGTGTGGTGGCTCTTGATGCCTTGACCCCAGCCTCAGTCCATTCCTTGTGAAGTTCACCCAAATTCTTGAATCGATTTTGCTTGACAATCCTCATAAGGCTGCGGTTCTCTCGGTTGGTTGTGCATCTTTTTCTTCCACACTTTTTCCTTCCACTCAACTTTCTGTTAACATGCTTGGATACAGCACTCTGTGAACAGTCAGCTTCTTTGGCAATGAATGTTTGTGGCTTACCCTCCTTGTGAAGGGTGTCAATGATTGTCTTCTGGACAACTGTCAGATCAGCAGTCTTCTCCATGATTGTGTAGCCTAGTAAACCAAACCGACTTAAACTACTTCGGTCTGTGTGCATGGAATTTATTTAATACATGAGTTTCACAATTTGAGTTGAATTACTGAACTAAATGAACTTTTCCACGACATTCTAATTTATTGAGATGTACCTGTTTTTAACTCATTCAAATGCAAATCAATGTATAACTTTTTGAATTTGTTTTGTTGTTATTCTGTCTCTCACTGTTTAAATAAACCTACCATTAACATTAGAGACTAATCATTTCTTCGTCAGTGGGCAAATGTACAAAACCAGCAGGGGATCAAATATTTTTTTCCCCCACTGTATATGACATACAATTTTTTTTGTTGCTATAACACTGACAAATATGTGCTGTGCTATAGTTTGATAGATTTACCGTTCATTGAACAACATTAAAGATAAATAACCTGTGGATGTTAATACTGTAATCTCATACGCCAAAGTAAGATACAGGAGTTTTGTGCCAAATTAAAAGTGCAAGATAAAACCACGATAATTTACTTTGCGCTGTAGGAGAGGGGACATCTTATTGTCACGGAGACATTTATACATGCACAACATTAAAATATTTCAAAGCTTTCCAGTTAGAGAATTATTCCATTTGAAATAGCTGATGATGGTACTAAAAAAATGTGCACGGCATAGCTGACTTGGTTCGAATTTAATGAATCACTTTCATAACAGCTTTTTTTTAAAAAGCTTTAGTGAATTCACCGAAACCAGCTCAGCATAACAGGAAATTTCCTGTGTTTTAGATCTTGCTGATCAATTGACACATAAAATTACACCAAAAATAACAGAAAGCAAAGCACACTAAGTAAAGAACTAAATTGAACAGCATGCTATTTACAGTATTAAGAATACTGCCAGGCATAGGCAGAAACTGCAGAGAGGCCAGGACCCACCTCATTAGCTAATAAACTAGTCCAAAAAAAAGTTGATTAACCGACATATTTTTCTACGAGTCCTTTATGCTAGCAATTATAACGCTAGCTTGTTTGATAGCTGGTTTAATGCCGCTGTGTGGGCAATATTATAATTATAATAATTATTTACATTTATATAGCGCTTTTCTGGGTACTCAAAGCACTTTACAAAGAAAGGGGGATTCTCCTCAACCACCACCAGTGTGCCGCATCCACCTGGATGATGCGCCGGCAGCCATATTGCGCCAGAACGCACACCACACACCAGCTTACTGGTGGAGAGGAGACAGAGTGATGAAGCCAATCAGTGTATGGGGATTATTAAGAGGCCATGATGGTCAGAGGCCAATGGGGAAATTTGGCAAGGAAGCCAGGGTTACACCCCAACTCTTTTTCAAAGGACATCCTGGGATTTTTAATGACCACAGAGAGTCAGGACCTCGGTTTAACTTTCTCATCCGAAGGAAAGTGCTTTTTTACAGTATAGTGTCCCCGTCATTATACTGGGGTGTTAGGACCCACACAGACCACATGATGAGCACCCCCTGCGGGTCTCACTAACACCTCTTACAACAGCAACCTAGTTTTCCCAGGAGGTCTCCCATCCAGGTACTGACCAGGCTCAACCCTGCTTAGCTTCAGTGGGCATATGACCAAAATGTTAACATCACGATGTGAGTCATTTTAATTAATGACAATGAAAAAACTAATACAAGAAAGAGAAAAACTCAAGCTCACTGAAGATAAAAGCAGTCGATGAAATAAGAATAAGAAACTAATTACAAGCAATTTAGGGCAAGATGCTTAACTGTGTAAATTGCATATATATTTCTTCATATACAGTATATTTCTTATAATTAAAGTTACAAAAGTGATTTAGTCAACAGCAGTGAGAGATTTTCTCTCACTATTGTAGTGACAGACAGAATATTAGGCTGCTTCTCCTTTAAGACCAAGTATCCGGATCCAATATATTGTTCCACATGCGTTTTCTTTCGTAGCTGCTTATTTTCAATCAAGACCCAAATGACTGTGTTTACGACGATACTGGCAGAGACGGGCATTAAGAAACATATCAGCATTTGTATTTAACTGTTCAACTATCGCTTTGCGTTGTTGGCCAGACAAAATCACTGAGAAAAGAACATGCGATAACTTTCAGTGCGCCAAAACGGCAAGTACAAAAAGTCCCCATATTAATGTAATTTGGCCTTAATTAAAGCAAAACATCTTTGTGTTCCCTTCAAAAATTGCTCTTGAGAAATCTTATGTTTATTGTCCCCCTCAACTGTTAGATGAAATTGACGCCCATGCTGCCAAGGTCACCCAAAACACAAAATGTAATAAAAATATGCAACATGGTTGGAAATTTCTACAGTTTCAAAACATCTGTTTTGCATGATCAAAACCAAATGTACAGTGCAGTAGGTCACTCTTAACTAAATGGGAAAGAACCTACACAGCACACTTAATACACTTCCTCTAAAACTTCCCAGGACTACAAGCAAAGTTGCATGCTAAGCCTCTGAGGTGGCTCACGACTGCATTGCAGCACTGAATTGAATGACCTTTCAAACCCATAATAGTACCCGTACTCTACTATACTATGTGTCAATAAGTCCTCTGTCGTGTTTCATGATACAACATGGTCTGACATTATACGGCATCCATAACTGTCCACATGATATGGCACATGTCTCTTGAGACCACTTCCTCAAATCAAACCTTTTATGGGTAGCTGTCACGAACACAAACACAGCTGATAGTCATTCACTGTTTTATATTCATTTATACATATTTAAATGTACAGGGTGCACACTTGGGATGTTGAAGGCCAACTAATGATGATTTCGCTACAAGGACTGTTTTAACGCAGTTCCAGATTTTACACTAGACTTCAAACTGTAACCCAACAGTGCCAAAACAAAAATATAATTGAAACAAGGCATTAAAAGGAATCAATACTACAATGAACCACAGTAACTGCACAATATGCAAAATTATTGAGTTTAGTTTTTTAAATGTCTCTATTTTGATGGTTTCATGCTTTCAGCAACCAATAACTGATGTCACAAAACACGTTGTGGTTGAACATACCATATTTATCCTCACTGGGAGTGAGTTTAATGTAGTCTAGGTCACATATTATCTCCCTTCACATCGCAATGAATTTGTGCCAAAATATCAGAGTTTGAGTGGATTTCTTTTTTAAGAAATTAATACTTTTAAAAAAGAAATCTGAAAGATTTCATTAAATGAATCTAAAGTAACAGAAAATACATTTCTAATGTTTAAAAATTTTTTTCAAATAAATAGTCTATTGAATTGTTCGCAGCTGTTTCATTAGCACTAAATCGGCATATTAGATTTATTTCTTCTTTCATGTGAAACTGAAAACTGGAGAAATGGCTGCTGAAAATTCAGTTTTGCCATCACAGGAACACAATTTATTTTAAAACAATTATTATTTTAAAGTGTAATAATATTTCTCAACAATATTGCATTGTTTATCAAGTACATACTGGCATGTTGAGCATAATTCTTGTTTTGTTTTTATTAAAAAACATTTTACGAATCTTACTGATCCTAAACGTTTGAACATAATGTTTATGGGTATGCATTTAAATTTTTGTATTTAACATGCATTTTTTTGTATCAGAAGCATCAGAACTCAGCATACTAAGATTTGAGATTTCTTGATGTTGGCCCTTGAAAACAAGTCATGCACATTGTGTTTCAGAGACAGGAAGGGAGGAGCTTTTATGCAGCAAAACATCCATATATACGCTTCAGCAGACGCATGCTGTTTTGTTTTGGAACGCAACCTAAGTCATGTAGGTACCAGTGCCCGCAAAGGCACGAGCCAGAGCTTCTTCCTATGTGCCGGTCGACAAGCTGCCTCGTAGCAAGCGCTCTCAAATGCGTCACTACGGAACGCTCATGAGAACAGTGGCTTTGACACCTTAAACAGTTAAACTGTTAAATTAAAAAAAAAAATAGTCAAACTGAAACTGCTGCAGGATGATGTGTTGCTCGATTTCCTTTAAAGACAGTCTTAGTGAAACAAGGGTCAGGCGGTGACCCTCATGAACAAAAAGCAATTTTATTTGCATCAAAAAGTTGTATTTGCAACAAATCAGATCTGTTTCAAAAATGTATTAAAACGTGGTCTAAAGTAGATATGTATATGAAGAGTTCATTTTTAACTTTTAAATATTGCGCATTCCAAGTAATACCAATCAAACTGCAGTTGGGTTGTTTTGATTAAGTAATAATAATGAAACAAATACAGGCAATTTTCAAAATTAAAATTAATTGAAAGTATGTTTTTTTTACATATCAAAAGTTTGTTTTATAGCAAAATCAGATAACGCCAACAGTCGTTATTTGGTAAAAGCAGATAACTCCACATTTCATGTTTTAGAGTTAAAAAAAACACTTTGTAATTTGGTTTAATCTTTGTAATCTCCTCAGGGGCCTGTTTCATAAAACAAGTTTACCAAATAAGCCTGGTTTATTTAAGTTTGTCTAACGTATTGTCAGTTGATTTGGTTCAAAATAAGTCAGACTAACTGAAATAAGCCTGGCTTATTTAGTAAACTTGTTTTATGAAACAGGTCCCAGATGACAATGTAGATGCCTGACAAACGGTGTAGTTTTGATCATTGATTTATGGATGTGATTACAAGATCATCGGACCACTCTGTGTGTTTGTTTGTAAGGATCGAGTTTGTTGATTATCTTGATTATTTCTAAGTACCGCAACTTTGCTTCCTTGTTCGGTTTTTCTCGATATGGAATCTTACACTTAATCGACGTTCGGTCCATCGTTGTTTCTGTTTATTATTGCAAATACTAATATCCTGACGGCTGATGAGTATGTCCTAAAACATGGCGGCGACTACCCAGAATGCAATGCGCAGTGACAGTTTCCCATGAGCTTTTCCCTCACCATTGTAACATAACTCACTGCTTTTTCAAGGTTCCATGAAAACGTTTCAGGTTTTATTTTCCTTTTACACCCTGAAGAAGATATCACAGGTTCATCAAGTTTGTCAAAATTATCCCTCCTTGATCACTTTTAGTCAGCTTTGACGAAACTCCTCTCAGCTAGCACGTCTTTTCAAAAGGAAAGTAGCCTTGTCACCTGACCTGAAAACAGCGCGCTGATTCGCAAAAATGGACTTATCGGCAACAAGGACGCTTGTCGGCTTCTGCAGTAAAACGCGAATTTGCGATGCCTTGAAAATGGACAATACAGGCTTTTTTGAAAAAATATGTTTAGGGTTCAGATTGCGCTATATGTGGAGAATAATGCGCGGCAATCAGCTCTTTTTCTTTTAAAAGTGACATTTATGGGTTTTTGAAAATGAACTCTTAGTAATAAAAATCACCAGAAACAGAAATTATGTATGTTTTAATGGCGCAAGATGAATGATTAATAAGGGAGTAGAATCAGCTCATCACCACAATATTATGATTAATAAAATCATTTGAATAAATATAAATTGACAGCTTTTGTAACTTCCCAATATTACATGGTAATGATATAGTCAGAATCAATGTGGTTTGGCATGAATTTAAATACATCTTTAGCTGAAATTTCCTATTGCTTAACAGAAACTATAACAGAAACTCTCTTAGTCATGAAATGTGGGACTTCACATCAAACATAAATGCTACATTTAACTTGTAAAACTTATGCAACTAATGTAAAATATATACAGAAGTGAAGGTTTAAAATATCATGGTACTTATACATTAAAATCCATCACATTTCAGAAAAACAGAGTAGAATGATTCCTGTTAGTAGGCCTATTGTTGAGATCAGACTAATCGATCTGTTAAACAATTCAGTAAATCAGAAATACTGTATATTGAGAATAACTGTTGTTAAAATTTAGCCCAGGACTCTAGATACTACATTAGAAAGACCTTTTAAAATGGATGATTTATAGCTAAGAAGCTGATATTCATTTGACAGTTTCATATCATAATGCAGCGCAGTTTCATATTTAATGTCTCAGAAAATGAATCTTTCAATATGCAAATACATTCAAATGTTATAAAGGAAAAGGAAGAAAAGACACCTGTATGAATAACATGTGTTTTCAATGCGTTGTTTCGGTATATTTACCTCATAAATCCCTTTTTAGCTTTCCCCTCAAAGCTCCTGACCTCTGCCCCCAATGCATCATCAATTCAAACCTCGTCATGGGGCGATGGTAGTCTGTGTACTCACCGCATGCAAGTGCCGTTTTTCTCATGGGAAAGCAAGAATGAATGTGGCCAGATCTCAGCCAGACATCCCAATGTCTTCTTCAGCTCATTGTTTCTCTTGAGTTTTCTATAAAAAGGAGAAAAAAGCCAGAGGGACTTGTTTTTAAAAAATATTAATACTGAAGTCATCTGATGTCATTCTTACTACAATTTTTTGTTTGTTTGTATGAAACTAAAGAGAGCAGAGCGATACGGAACTTTATAAATGTGATGTACGCGGTTTGTAAACACTAACTGTGAACAAATCTCTGTCTGAGAGAGACAATATAAATATGTTTGCTTAAATATTGTATGTTTCAATCTAAATCAAGCTGACTAAGCAAACGCTTAACCTCATTTAAAATAAAAATGTAATTCTATATTTAGGTCAAGCCTCTTTTTTCCTGATGATTTCATGAAATTAAATGTCACTTAAAGCATGTAGACACCGAACGACACCTGCTTCTGCAGAAAAACCTATATGAGACAACAGTTGACAGTAGCCAATGACTTCCTTATATGGGAAAAAAAGAAGTCAATGTCTACCGTCAACTGTTTGGTTACACAAAGTTATCCAGGTTTAGAACAGCTTGTGGGTGAGTAAATGACAACAGAATCTTTCATTTTTGGGTGAGCTATCCCTTTACTAAATTTTTAACCAAATAATAACAAAATTAAATACATTTCCTCAAAATATTTTACATTCCACAGATGAAAGAGTTTTGGAACAACATGGGTGAATAAATAATGACAACATTTTCATTTTTGGGTGAACTATCCCTTTGATGAATGTGTCTTCCTATATGTATATATACTAGCGCCATTTTTTACGCTCTGTTTTTTTTTTTTTTTTTGTATTTAGCCAGATTTGAAAAAGCGCATTTAGCTGAAACATAAACCAGTTACAGACAATAATCAAAACAGGCCAGATGTAGCTATAGAGATCATCTGAATAAGTCATACTATGCTTTCTCAGAGCTGTGATATTCTAGAGTAGTACAGGAATAAATCACTATAGGCAAAAATTATATTTGTAAATGGTCAGTTGACTTACAATACCCTTATATGGTTAAAAAAATCACACACACAATCAATAATGATAGGATGAGGATGATCAAATCTTGTTCAGGGAGCACATTATAAATTCCTTTGTGTTTCTATCCAAAGGCCCTCCATTACGTGCTTAGCCTTCAGTAATCTGTGCCTGTCAGCGAGTCTTGCGTATATCTTTCCTCAGCCACTCTGAGAGAAGAAAACCACCAGTTTTGCATCATGGGTTGGGCTTACCCCGCCAGTCTTCACGCTAAAAGCAGCCAGAAATGCTTACATGCATAGTGTAATAGTAAGTAATGGAAAAGGTTAGCTCATTCATGCGTACATTACTCAGTTAATAACAGCTAATGAAATTCCATAACACTCACTTATTTCTTGTAATAACCTTCACCAAAATAAAATTAAGGGAATTCAAGGGATGTCAAAAATAAATGTAAAGTAAAATAAGAAACAGCTTCCCAATAGCTCAGTTCACTTCATGCTTCAAACTGGCTTTAACTGCAACAAAGATGGACAAATGTATAATGATTGTAAAAGATTTATAATCATTAAACATGCCAAGAGCTACAATAAGAGCAATGTCTGATACTTCATACTTGAAAGATGAATCGAGTCAGCTGTCTGAAATGTTTAGTGGCAGGTCAAAAAACAATCCTAAAAAACTGCTGAGACTGATAATGGCCTTGAGATTTCATATGGTCTATTTGGGTTGAAATAAATATAAATGTATCTCTATTTTGGTTGATTTTCAAGCCATTGTATAACACTTCTCAATGGGAACTAATTCGCTAAATGTAGTTTCATTGGTTGTGCAACATGTACTGTAGTTTCACTGACTGTGACATTTTTAACTGCGAAACTGTGTTGTCAGAAGCGGTTTAAGTGACACATTTCAGTAAATCAGCAAATCATCAGGAAAGAAGAAGCTTTACATAAATACAGAATTACATGTTTATTTTAAACGAGGTCAAGCATTTGCTCAGTCAGCTTGATTTAGATTGAAACATACAATATTTCTCTCAGACAGAGATTTGTTCACAGTTAGTGTTTACAAACCGTGTACATCACATTTATAAAGTTCCGTATTGCTCTGCTCTCATTTGTTTCATAAAAACAAAAAAAAATATTGTATTAAGAATGACATCAGAGGACTTCAATATTAATATTACTGTAAGGTTCTTGTTGCAGTGTTTGTCTTGTTGCTAGGCCGATTGTTTAATACATTGTTATAGACAATTTTTTCTTAGTGGATGCATTTAGATAATATGCAAGTCAATTAACATAATTTCAACTCAAGTCTAACCATATATTTTTTTAGTTGCATAGCTGTATAACAGGAATAATACTGTACCCAAGAGGAGTGTTTATTTTCACAGAATATGTCAAATTTAAATTGAGTTTCAGGATCACGTCAGGCGTGCATTATTTAGAATCAATGGGCCAGGGTAAACGTGAAAGGTCTCTGTGGTTTAGAATACCTAGGAGTTAATTGTCACCCAGAAACCACACTGGACCCCTCACAGTCATCTCTGTATGTGTGAGTTTATGCTCACCTGTGAGGCTCGATGCACATACAGGGCTTCCACCGTCTGTGTAAAAAGAAATGTCAGAGATGAGACGTTTATTCAGTACAAAAACTTACAGAAGTTTCCCACACGTGCCAAAAACAAAAATAAAAAACAGATAAGGTTAAATCATATAAGGAAATTGAAATTATTTATATTTAATTACTGTTTAAGTTAATTATTTCTTCATTTTCCAAAATTAATTTACACAGATGAACTACAAATGATCTATTATCTTTTTTGGCAGGTGGAATTATAGATAGATAGATAGATAGATAGATAGATAGATAGATAGATAGATAGATAGATAGATAGATAGATAGATAGATAGATAGATAGATAGATAGATAGATAGATAGATAGATAGATAGATAGATAGATAGATAGATAGATAGATAGATAGATAGATAGATAGATAGATAGATAATAAAACACATTTTATTGCTAACATCAGCTTGAATTAACCATCCTAATTCAATTTTCCTATATAACTTTATTCCAAAAACAGAAAAAAACGGGTTCTGCAGAAGGTGATGACACAGTGCAAGACAAATTGCCAGTAAGTCAACACCCAACAACCCCCCCCCCCCATACCCAGCTTACATAAAGGCACCCCAAAGCTCTTCTTTACATCTCCTCCTTTAAGGGCTGAATATCAAGAAAAAATCAAGAAGAAAGAAAGAGGATTGAAGAATGAGTTTCACTGGAGTCATCCTTTCTGCTCTGGTTATGCTTCTCTTCTCTGAAAGTGCTCAGTGTAGAAGAGTCGACTGCAAGTCTGACTGCTGCTCATTTGTGGAGGGCTTTCCTGTGAGACTGAAGGAGCTCCGTTCTGCATACAAAGAAATACAGAGGTTTTATGTAAGTATGTTTAGAATGATTTCCAGCTCAGATACACTGAGTTAAGTCTTAGCCTTGCAGATCCCAATCTGCAAGGTTGTTCTGCTTTTTTCATGCTATATTGAGATGTGAGGTTCTCTCTAACAGGATTTTGTTTACATTTGTTCTCCTCAGGAGTCCAATGATGACTTGGAACCATTACTGAACGAAAACGTGCAACAGAACATTAATGTAAGTACCAACCTCATTCATTTACTCCCACAGTAGTATAGCAGCAATTATTCAAATTTAAAATTAGCAACAGGAGAAATAATCATACTGAAACCGAAGGTTTTGTGCAAGACGTGTACAAACCAAACTAAAATCTTGCATCTGCACATTGCTACAGCGGTGGCAAAGTGTGATAACCGTGGGTGTTTGAAACTGCTCATAAAGGATAAATCTCATATATGATCCACAGAGTCCTCATGGGTGTCACGTCATGAACGAGATCTTGCGCTTCTACTTGGACACCATTCTGCCAACAGCTGTCCGGAAGGACCACGTGCACTCCAAAACACCAATTAACTCCATAGGAAATATATTTCAGGATCTCAAGCGGGATATACTCAAATGTGTAAGTCTGTCTTTTAATCATTAACATATAAGTTTAAAGGATGATACATTACTTTCAAAATCAAAGTAAACTATTCTGTCCTGGTGTTAAACACATTTTAAACCAGCCACAATCCCTCTAAAACCAGCTGACTTACCTGCCCAACCAGGCTGGTAGAGTAGCAAACCAGTTTAAGCAGGGATCTGATTCAAATTATATTGCTAAAGTTAGGATGTGTAATATTATAATGGTGACCGTTATTTTTTGAAAAACGTACTCCAGGCATCTTTAGGATGTCGAAATAGTGCACATATGCAGAAAGCCTATGTGGCTTTTTTTTGGCAAGAGCTATTGCAAATCGACCAAAATACCTAGTGCTTGTTGTGCAATGATATGGTGAGGCAAAGAAGGTGTCTTTAACATTGCAAACTGCATGAAATAACACACATCTCTCTATGTTACAGAGGAATTACTTTTCTTGCCAGAATCCTTTTGAGTTCGCCAGTATAAAGAGCTCATATGAAAAGGTAAGTCTTATACAACAACTTAATGCTAATAAGTGTTACACCATCAAAGCTTTCTTCTCTTATTAAATTATGTCTCAAAGTTATTCCAAAGGTTGACAACATATTTTTCTCTTTAGATGAAGGAAAAGGGTGTTTCTAAAGCCATGGGAGAGCTTGATATGCTCTTTAAGTACATCGAGCAGTATTTGGCATCAAAGAGAGTCAAGCACTAATAGGATGTCACTGTGGATTAGATGGTGGCCATGACCTGAGACGAGTCTGAATCATCTGAAAAGGAACAATGGCTAGATCAAGCACATACTGTAGGAAATGGCACAAATGGACTTCATCCTTTAATTTATCGCTTGCACATCACCATTCCATCACACTACTTGATGCATTGGAATGCCTTCCCCCTCCCCTTCAGATTCTGGATGTCACATTGGCAATGTTTTATGTTGAACTAAAACCATAAGATGTTATTTAAGTCACATTGACTTCAATTATGGTTATTTAAAAAAATTAGTTGCATTTTACCAACTTGCTAAAATAACTTGAATGTATTGAGCATACTGCTATTTATGTCTTGTGGACTTTATTTATTTTGGTTACTTCATGTGTTTTACTGTATTCATTTATATCTGATGCTTGTATTTAATTTGTCACATAAACGTGTCATCAATAAATTATTGCAGCAACTCAATAATGCAACAGACATTTCCTTTTTGGGTTAATGTGGTTATTTGTCTTCCTCAAGTTCATACCGGTCTTCTGTTTACTTCTTACACTATGTGTCAGGCCTTGAGTGTAAATGTAGCCAAATCTACATTCTAAATGACAAATCATTAAAACAGTGCTCCTGTGGCTTATCTTTTAACACTATCATTTACAGGGTGTGTCAAAGTGAGCTAGTAAGGGTTAAAACATGACTGTGCTAACCTCAAAACTGACCTAAATAGAGCAGTTACCAGAAGCTTAGCAGTCAGCCCTTTACTGTAATTGCAGAAATGCATGTCTCACCCTAATGAGATTAACTATGTAACAGCTAACATAGGCCACGGAACTTTAAAGCTGCAGCCGTGGCATGAGCTACTGAGTAAGCAAAACAGCATGGGAACAAGACGCTAGTTTCAGTTGTGACAGAACGCTAAGCAAAGCCTGGGGTGGTTAGCTGGTTGGGGTAGCAGTTGAAATTGAAAACTTTTGCAAAACAATAGAGCACAGAGTCATACACTTGTGCATCTATCAACAGCAAACAATCATATAGGCTTTGCATGAAACCTTGCAAGGTTTCTCTATAAAGGTACCTCCTAATGAAACTAGTTGCATACAGGCTTCCAAGGCACCAAAACATCAGGTCTTCTGATGCAAAACAGATTTAGAGAAATATGTGGAGACTGCAATATATATATATAGAGATACGGTATTGTAAAAGTTGTATTTTAATTTTTTCCATTAACTAAATGCACATCACAAGCATTTAGCTGCCTTCAAAATTAGATGAAAGCTGTCCTGCTCTCCATGCACAACAATATGCACAGCATTGCTACACACTAGAAGATGATGGGATGGGTGATATGGCCAAAATCTCATATCATGTGTCATTTTATTTCACGGTAACAATATATATCACAATATAGTTATAGTTCTTTATGATATCAACAAATTTTTATACCATAGAAATTTCACAATTCGTGTCACCAGTGTCAACAACATCACATTAAAACTAATACTAGACAAAAAAAACAGTTCTAAAAAACAGTAGAACAAATAAATAAGAAATGCTACATACATTGTATAAATAAATAAAATGTATACACTAGATATTGTTCACTGTGTAAATTAATTATATATTTCCTCTTATTAAAGTTACAAAAGCGATTTAGTCAAGAGCCGTGAGAGATTTTCTCTTTTGTTGTTTGATTAACATGAATGACTGCTGTCACTTTAAGAGCTGCCTGGATCCGATATACTGTTATACATTTGTTTTCTTTCTAAGTTGTTTGCTTTCACTTAAGTCTTAAGACCTACATTACTGTGTTTATGAGGATACTTGCAAAAACGGCCATTTTGAAACACAAGTATGTGTATTTAACCGCTAAATAAAGCGGCAAAAATAACTCCTGTGCTCTATGAGCACCATCTTCACGTGCATTTGCCTCGTTGACAGCGCTCGGAAACAGTCTCTCAGAAAGCACGCGCATATAGTGAAATGGGTTCTTTTTCGCTGCTGATTGCATTTCAACGGCTTAAAATCACTTGTTTTAAACAGCAATGCTTAAAAACACATACAAATGATACGTTTTTCATGACCATGTAGCACAAAAACGTCACGTGCGCGTGTATAGAGACGATAGTCCAAAATCACTACCGGCTGACAAATTACTGGTTAATCGTGTGTCTACCAGTATATCGCCAACCCCTAAAGATAAATGCAGTTTTTCCAGGAGACACTGTGCAGAGACGAATACAACACTGTATTGATTGTCTACATCTACTAGACACAAAAGTAACAATTAAGAATTAAATTGGACAAATTTAGCAATTAAGAATTAAAGACAAATGTGACCCTGGACCACAAAACCAGTCTTAAGTCGCTGGGGTATATTTGTAGCAATAGCCAAAAATACAC
Organism: Ptychobarbus kaznakovi; assembly: GCA_027422405.1. Lineage (NCBI taxonomy): Eukaryota > Metazoa > Chordata > Actinopteri > Cypriniformes > Cyprinidae > Ptychobarbus > Ptychobarbus kaznakovi. The sequence continues at coordinate 10,757,187 of CM049795.1, read as the reverse complement.
TGCATGGGTCCAAATTATCGACTTTTCTTTTATGCCAAAAATCATTAGGATATTAAGTAAAAATCGTGTTCCATGAAGATATTTAGTACATTTCTTACCGTAAATATATAAAAACTTCATGTTTCATAAGTAATATGCTTTGCCAAGAACTTCATTTGGACAACTTTAAAGGCGATTTTCTCAAAATTTTGATTAATTTTTTTGTACCCTCAGATTCCAGATATATTCCAGATATATAATAGTTGCATCTCATCCAAATATTGCCCGATCCTAACATACCATACATCAATGGAAAGCTTATTTATTCAGCTTTCAGATGATGTATAAATCCCAATTTTGAAAAATTGACACTTAAGACTGGTTTTGTGGTCCAGGGTCAAATGTTCTGTTGAATTTGAACCAAAGTCATTTTCAGTTTTATAAAAAGCTGATATGGCAGAAATTGCTCACTTATATTGAACAGCCAATACATACACAGTAAACCTAATACATACTCAAGTTAGGATGTAAAATGTTAACTGGATACTGCCAATGGACTTATTGGGTCAGTTCTTGCACCACCTTGCACTCCTGTCATGGTCGGAGGCAGACAGGCGCGTGTCCAGGATGTGCAATTGAGCATATCTGAGTTTTTCTCAACTCTTGCTATCCTCGAACTGATACTTCTGAACCGTTTCCCAGAAACTAATGAAACTGGGTGAATGTGTGATTTAGCTTTTCATTCTGTACAAGGCTATGTTGGATATCCGCAATATAGGAAAACCGAAGCTGCTTCATTTCCGCAACAAGCAGCCACCAAACTGCAGTGTGATCTTACCAAGTTGTTGATGATGGTCATGCCACTGCCACTGATTCACGAAGGAGTGTGAGTCACAAAAGACTTCTTGTAAGCCCTGGCACTTCCATATATGCAGTATACCCATATCTTCTTTGTGACAGTTAAAACATTTCAGTTTTGAAACATTATTACACATTTCAAATTCTTAGAACTGCTACTTTAGCATAGAGTGTTAAGTGCTGTCAAATCGTAGTTGAACTCAGTATATTCAGAGAAATTGAGCGGTTTGATACTTAACAGAAAAGCAGAAGAAAGCCTAAATTCTTAGAAAATGTCACTGTATTGATCAAGACAATTTAGTGCAAGTTTTAGGGGTCCATGATAAATAAATAAACAAATACTCTTGCTGTGACTCTTACTGTGCCATGCAATTTGCCCCCCCCCCAAAAAAACACTTCTATATTTCATTGGAAATTAAATAATTGCCTAATTCACATCATTTAAAACCAAAAATGAATTAAATCATCCCCTTTCACTACACTTGTAAAATGCTGACTACTTTTAAATGTCCATAAAGGTTAAATATGATGGCAATCACTAACATCTGAGACTTAATTAGACACTTAATTCTGAAACAGTGACATGCTCTTGCTCAAGATTCTGTTAGGTAGTCTGGCAGTCATTTCCTCTCAATTGGCCATATGCCTATAAAAATGTTTGACATAAAAACACTTTGAGTTCGTTTACCAACAATGAAACTAAATTAAAGACTAAATGGTTTCAAATGCACTTTGCCCAGGCTGATAATGATCAACACCATCACCCACATCTTAAACCATTCTACTGAAAGTTGAAAGGTGCACTATGGAGGAGACACTTTGGAAGATGTACCTGTAACTCAGCTGGTAGAGTACTAACTGATAGTTGTGGGTTTAATTTGTAAGGAATGCACGTAATATAATGCATGTAATTACTTTGAATTACTTTGTAATTTCTTTTGAAAAAAATGCCAAATCCACAAATTAAGATTTTACTTTATAGTGAATGAGATGAAGATGAAGTTTAACTTATAAACTGGGGCTGGTTGCATAAAAGGTTTAGACTAGTCTTAAAATTTACTCATCTACTTTATTTATTTAAGACTGGTCAAATTTGAAAAAAATCCTGTTACATAAAAACTTAGATTAGTCTAAGCTGAATCCAAAAAATATAACTGATCACCCCTTGGCTAGTTGCTAAATGATCAGAATGGCTCTTAAAACACTGTCTTAACATAGAGGCTAAGTTTATGCAACTGGCCCCTGTTCCTTAAATTTCATTAGTCCAAGGATAACCATGTCCAAAGCCTCCCTTTCCCAGTGCTACTTACCTGAGATTTAAAAATGCCACTTTTTAAAGGGTCACCAACTGCCTCTGAGTTTGCTGAGGTCCACTTTTAATGTTATCAAGATTTTTACATCAATAAAAAATTTGCAAGTAATATGTTATTTTCTGTCCTGTTTTTACCCCCCTATCAGAACGATCTGTTTGAATTGGCCTGGCAGATTGTAGACTCAGAAGTAAAATGGACTGGGCCTTCACAGATAGATGCAGCTCTCAAAGTCAGGGGAACTTCGAACTGAGTCGGGAACGCCATCTTAAGCATGTTGGCTGGCGACAGCCAATGACGTCACTACTGGCTCTACCACAGTATAAAGATGTGATGCATTCTACTGGTACTCTTATCAGATTGCAATTTGTGTTCACTGTGAGCGTTCTCCGCTCTCATATCTGCTTCCCACGGTTCAGGACCCATCGCTACAGAGGCACGGAGGGGAATGTGCAGGCGGATCTGGCCGATGAGTTAGAATCGGCCGCGAACGAGGGCGAGCTTGGATGCATCTCTCTGACATCATCTGATCCAGGGGCTGAGGAAGAGCAGGAGATGTCTGAGGGCCTGAGCCCTGCCCTGCATATGATGAGTTGTTGGAGGTTATGGAACGCACCACGGTGAGGCTTGACTTGCCGTAGAAGCGGGCCAAGATGGTGGCGCCGCGGGGTAGTCTCGATGAGCATTATCTCTCTGGCCATAGCCTCCCAGCTCAAGTGAGCCTTCCATTTCTTCCTGATCTCCATACGGAGGTTGAGAAGGAATGGAAAAAGCCGTTTTCCTTTCGCATTCATAGATTTCAGCATACTAGTTATGCTAACATTGAGGGGATACGTGAATGCGGCTATGAGAAGATGCCCCCTATAGAAGAGACGCTAGCTAGCTATCTCTCTACAGGCGAAACATCCTCTCTCAAGGCTTCCTCCTTGCCATCTAAGCCCCTTCAGGATACATCTTGCTTAAATGGCAGGGCATACGCAGCAGCAGGTCAGGTTGTCGCTTCGTTGCACACTATGGCGGTGCTTCAGGCATACCAGGCTGATCTGTTGAAAGACCTGGATAAAGGTCAGGGCTTGTCACTTGATGAGGTAGCTGAGCTCTGCCGCACCACGGATTTGGCTCTCCGTGCCACTAAGCAGGACACCACTGCTATGGGCAGGTCTATGTGGTGGTAACAGAGAGATATCTGTGGGTGAACCTGGCAGATATTGGGAGGAAAGAGTAGGGCTTTCTTCTTAAAATAAAGTTTATTATCAAGAAGTTTAGGGAGGCGAAGGTGCACTCAGCAGCCTTAAAAACCTTCATTCCAAGAAGTTCCAGGTCTGAGCCCAAATAACGCAGGGGTCCTGGCCCGTCTCGGTCTGAGGATCAGAGATGGGAACAGAAGGCTTGTGCGTATCCTAGGCGCTTGGCCCTATCCCCTTAAAGGAATCTTTTCTTCTGAGCCTTCAAGCTCTACCCTGGGTCCGGGAATCCCGGCCCCTAACAGGTAAGTTTTTAGGGTATGTTTTTAGGGTCTTTGGCCAAAGAGGATAATGTCACTGACAGCCGTCAAACCATCCCAGGGGCAACTCTCTTAGCCTGGTAGAGTTGGTACTTAGTGCTCTCCTTTGTTCTTGGCTTGCACTCCCCTCATCATGGTGGAGTGGGTTTTCCATTCCCCAATCCCCAAAGCGACCCCTAGAGGTTCTAGAACGCAAGCTTCAGACGAAGAAGTGGATGACGTAAATTTAAGGTGCCCCTTTATACTGTGGTCACGCCGGCTTTCGCCGGCCAACATGTTGTGTTTTTATATGTATGCTTCAGACACGGGTCACACTGATGGGTCAGACACGGGCCCTAAAGGACGCAGTGTCTCGTTCCCTACTCAGGGAACCATGGTTACATATGTAACCTGAGACGTTCTTACTGATGCGATCTGGAACTTCATTAAAAATAAAGTTCATCCTCACTTGTCTAATGTTGAGACCAGAAGAAAGGCAATGCAGAGACTGTTTTTCCCACAACTTGGCCTTGCACAGCATCCTGTTGTCTTCGGAGCCATCTTTATCATTTGGTTTCTGTGTAGACCTGTGCATTCTCCTCTCTCGGAAACACTACATGAGCAAATCGGTGAGCGGGGCTAAACAGGCAGTGATGTTGAAGCAGGCATTGATCTTCTTTTGTAGAGGTGGTGTTTAGGCACACTATTCTATTGTTTTGGCAGACTGACATCAATATAAGATGTTTTTAGAATAACAAGAAAGTTTCTGAAAGGTACAGGATGATTTTATAGTACAATGACTTCTTATATGCAAAAAGTGCATATGCCTTTTGGTTTCTCAGTTCACCCTTTAAGACCCCTTTAAGATCTGTTTTAATATTGAAGCTATTTTATATACTGAATGGAAAACAGCCATAATCATCCACAACTGCCAAATTGGATTGATGGGATAAATCTCGAAGGTCTGTAAAGAGATTAATGAAGCAAAATCTGGAAATGGCCATGTGGATTAGAAAGGCTTACGAAGAAGCTGTACTACATCCGCAAACCCTGGAGTATTGCTGTAATGGTATGCATTGGTTATGAAATGCCTTTTAATACCTGTTTTCAAAATACTGACCAATTGAATTAGGGAGAAACCAGAGATCTACTCAGTCAATTTACTGCCATCATTTACTCACCTTCATGCCGTTCCAAACCTTGTTTGACTTTCTTATTTCTGAAGGCCAATTCGCACCACACTGATGCTGGCAAATGGCAACAGACACATTTGTGAGGTTTTGCCAGATCAGTGTTTTACCCCTGTCAGTGTCTGTTGGCTTTGTTCAGCATTTGGTTTCTCCAATTAAACATGTTGAATCTATGTTTGTCAGGTCTTGGAATTTCTGAGAAACGATGTAGGCCTACTGTACTTGGTTGGCTGTTGCATTGGGGCGCGCCTCTCTGTGTGGTGTGAACTGGCCCAACATTTTTATTGTCTTTTTGTCTTCAGTAAATCATATGGGTTTGGAATGACATGAAGGTGAGAGGAATTACATAAAATGTTTATATTTTTTTTGGGAAACTCTACCTTTACCAATGTTTTTTTTTATAGTCAATGATTTTTACCGTCAATTTCCGGCCTCTGTTTAGGGGGTGAACAGGGGGCGACGTGGGAGTGTAAATCTGTAAGGGTGATTTCCCTTTAGTTGTGGTATACTAAGAACATGAAGATGAATAATTTCTTATATAATGAATGGCATGACTCAGCTAGCTAGAATCCAAATGGGCTTTTCACGTTTATCCACAATCACTGTCACAGAATCATTGTGGGGGGCATTCATGCCATGACCATGACCATTCAATATTACAGTGGTACTTATTTTGACCCAAGGCACATAAGTTGTGTTGCAAAATTTAGAAACACGACACTTTGAAGACTCATCAAAAACCTGTCAAATAAATGAAGTTACAACTTGGCCCAAACGCTTAAGCTAAAAGCTACCTTTGTAGGGCTGTGCGTTAACTTGAAATGTTGTAAGGTTTGTAGCACAGGACACACAATTGTAGCACAAGAATAAAATGTGATACCCTCTCTGAAAACAACCACAAGTAGTGAAGCTCATCACTTAAACATGCCATTCATGTTCTACTATTATTATATAAAAACAAACAAAATAAGAAATATGTATTTAAGAATAAATGTAATTATAATATCATTGTATTTGACAGAAAACTGCAGGGTGGCTACGGTTTATGTTGTTATAATAAAAAAATATGTGACAGTATTTTATTTATTTTTTATTGTTTTAACAGTAAATCTTATGCGAGTCATTCCATGAAACCGGTACAATTTGAGTCCCTCTGACTCAAACCTTTAAGTGTATTTTATCTATTGGGTCCCCAAAATCATTTTTTTTATATATTTTTGTATTAATTGAAATGTTTCCCTCAATAAGGTTTAAAACATGACTTACATTTTATCTATATATTAGAAATGATCTAGTTTTTTTCAGTTGACACCACTTATTTTGTCATGTCCCTCATGGCCTTCTATGAAAGTGTACTTGGGATATGAATAATTAAATTATAAAAAAGACCATACATTTTGCTATTCTCATAAATATCGATCTGTGCTTTTTTGCTGGTAATGTTTTTTTTTAAAGTAAATTCATGATTATTCATTCAAATCATAATATTTAGTTCTGTACCTCAGTAACCCCTCAAGCCCGTTACACAAATAATTCTCCCCCCATAAAAATAAATATACTGATCCTTATGTGACATCATAAACAGAAAGTGACATCATATAAGTCTTTTGAACAACATTGTGAGCAGACATAGGCAAGTTACCACCTTCTTTTTTAATTATAACTTATTAATATTGTGATATTGTGTCAAAGACACATATAGACATTCAGAGAGTTGTCCCGTAGCCACTCCTGTGTTAGCTAGGCTGTGTGCTTAGGGTTGTTGTCCTGTTGGAAGGTGAACCTTCTGCACAGTCTGAGATTCTGAATCATTATATTTAATGCTATCTCAATCAATTCATTAATAATGCTACCTCAATATTTTGGTGCATTGAACTTTTCTTCTACTCTGACAAGTCCCTCAGTCCCTGCCGATGAAACACAGCTCCACGGCATGAGTCTTCTACCAGCACACTTTACTTTTGGGATGGTACTCTGCAGGTGATGAGCAGAGCTGGTTTCCTTCAAACATGATGCTTGGAATTGAGGTTAATCAGACCAGAGAACCTTACTTCTCATATACCTCCTTTACACCAGCAGGAACCAGGTGCTAGTTCAGAGCCAGTGCTATTGCCGGTTCTTAATTGGTTCGACTGGCAATCCCTTTAAGAACCGGTTGCTTTTCCACAGGCTAGAGAGCCAATACAGAGCCAGGTCTTACGTCACTGAATACATTTCATGTTTCACTTCACTAGCGCGGCCGCACCAAGCACAACAGACTTGTTCGAGGTGCATCAGAGCCACGCAGACCGATCGATCGGCACACAGCACACCAAAGCACCGCGAGAGCGATCCAAAAGCATAAAGAGCCGTCTGCTTTCCAGTCGCTCCCGCAGTACCCGATGCCACACACCGACCGGTCCGTGCAGCATCAGTCCATCCCGACCAAGCCTAAACAAACTATCAACAATGGCGGACGTTGCATTGCTATTGATGCTCATGATTTGCGAAACTACATCGGCATCCAAACACAGCGAATCCAACGTGTTCGTATTTAGCTGCTATTTCAAATATGGCGGTCCAAATTTTCTGTCGTCTTGTTGGTCATGGTAACCCCAACCCAGCCCCTGGTGCAAGCGGCTCTTCCTTCTAGCCCAGCAATGTTTTGGTGTTACTTATGAACCACTTTTCTTGGTTCGGAGCTGGTGCTTTGGGTGTCGAAAGACAAAGAACCAGTTTGAAACTAGGCCTGGCCCCGAACCAGCACTGCAACTACCTTGGTGTAAAAGGGGTAATAGTCTGAGGGTCCTTTAAGTGCTTTTTTGCAAATCACAAGTGTGTTTTCATGTGTCTTCACCGAGGAGAGGATTGAGTCTTGCCACATTGTCATAAAGCCATGATCGGTGTAGTGTTGCAGTGATGTTTGTTCTTCTGTAGGTTTCTCCTATCTCCATGTATGATCATGGAGGTGGAGTATGATCAGGTTCTTGATCACCAGTCTAACCAAGGCCCTTGGTCAGTTTGGCCTGGAGGCCAGCTCTATGAAGACTTATGGTTGTTTCAAACTTCTTTCATTAAGGTTAACAGAGACTACATGCATCTGTGAACGTTCAATGCTGCAGAAACTGTTCTGTACCCTTCCCCAGATCTGTGCCTCGATACAATCCTGTCTTGGCGGTCTACAGACAATTCCTTTGACTTCTTGGCTTGGTTTGTGCTCTGAATTGCAGTGTTAGCTGTGGGACCTTATATAGACAGGTGTTTGCCTTTTCAAATCATGTCCAATCAACTAAATTTACCACAGGTGGACTCCAATTAAGTGGTAGAAACATCTCAAGTGGCCACACAAGTTATACGTTTTATTTTGATGACCTATTCAGTCAGTTTATAATGTTCTAATGTATAGGCCTACTATGTTATTGCTGTTTTTCCTTCATTTAGGTTAATACAACTCAATTCAATTGCAATTTATAGTTGTCTTTCTAGGTCACATAATGAAATACAGTGTTTATAGAAAATCTTACAGTGAATTTGAGTAAAAAAACAACTATTTATATGTTAAGCTGTATTTGTCTCTTCAACCCCGTTACCATAGTCTCAACCCCGCCACACCTACATTTTTGTTATTTTTTTATGTTTATGAAAAAGTAATTTAATTTTTGTTGAACTCAGTCGGAAATGTTTAGAACAATCATAAGAATACTGATTTTTAGTTCTATTCTGAAGTTAACCCACTTCTTTGAACAAAAATGATGAGGCTGATGTCACAAAAAGTTTTTGCAAATACTGAATTGGTGTCAGGGACATCTGATTAATAGGAAAATCTTAATTTCATTACAAATACATTTTATGATCATATTCAGAGAGCTCCCATGGTGTCCATAACAGGGTTGAAGATTAATAGTGCCCATATCTTAAAATAATGACCAATAATAATAAGGATTTGATGCCTGAGGTGGAAAAATATGTTTTTCCGGAAGTTAAATATGCCATTAATGCTGTGGGGTGTTCAGAAAAGTAATATTTTTGGGTAAAAAAATTAAATGTGTAAGCCCAAATCATACCGGTTTCGTGGAATGACTCATGCATCCACTGAAAAAAACTACTCCTGTACCTGTACACTGTTTAAACATTTATGGATTGGATATGGATGTTTACTTCCAGTTTCTTTATAGAAAAGTGTTACTTTTCCTATTTTCACCCAAAATAGGTTGTTGATGGTTCAATATGCTGGTGTAGACTCTACTTAAGTCACATCTTGCATTAAAAGCCATCACTCAGTACCGTGCATGCTAGGTGCTTCCCCAAACAGAAAAAGTAACCATAAAAACATTTATTAGGAAACTCACAAGCCCCACTGCCGATATCCTTTCTGAGCAAATAACCGTTTCTAATTCTTAATAAACAAAACTGAGTCTATCTATTGCCTCTTCCAAACCACTCAGCTCTTTTACTTTTCTCTTGCACTCTGGTTATTCTTTGTAATCTTTTCCCATCAACTACAGAGTTTATTATTACATCTAACTCAGCTCATTTTGTGTCATTAGCATAATGGGTGAGAGAAGGTGAAATTGGTTAACAAGGATTATTAGATCTCATGATAAGAAATGTTAATACTTGGTTTGAGAGGAAGAGAACTGAATTAGATCATATACACATATCACCATAAAGTGAAAGAGAGGTATTTGACAAATTAATATGAGAACATTACCACATTCCACAAACACTTCTGTAAATACGGGTCTGAAATTGTTCATACTAGAAATGGTGGTCTTAACAATTCTACAAGTTTAAATGAGACACAGACCGGTGGGTTTTAAGCATTTTAATCCAAAGTTGAAGCAGACCAAGAAATAAGTACAGCAATTAAATACTAAAAACGGGACACGTATCTGCCTTTCCCTGTTAGTATACAATTCTGTGGGAATTCTAATCTGTTTTTCAACTTGGTTAATATTGTAACCTTTGCTTTGAGAAATTAATGCATGAGGAAGGGAAAATATCTTACAAAGTGGTAATATAAAAGAAACTGCAGAAACTGTTATTTTGCAAGAGGGGCGCTGACATCATTTGGCTGATATCTGCTGCTTGGAAGTATACTGACATTGCATGTTCAACTTTGTGAGCATTAAATCATATCCTTAAAAAGAGGACCAATCACAACAAATATGAAGTAAAAAAAAGACTACATAGAAAAAATAAAGCAAGATTCAACCTTTCAGCATACGTTAATCAGTGCAGCTAAAAATCTGTCTGTTGTATGCATAGGACTCCCTGTATCCCTTAAACCTTTCCAGAACACAAAGCCTTAAATCAAAGGGGCATTTCGTTGCTCCTTTATCAAACACCTTGTACCTATAAGCTTCTCTCGATGTGTCCATTCAAACACTTACTGCATGGTAGGCCTGGAAAAGACAACACAAACACAAAAAATTGCACTGGCATAATGAAGAATACAGTCAACGGCTAACGCATGTAGGACCATCACAAATATCCCGTTTCATAATTCTTTCATTCATTATACACTTCAGAAAAATACAAACTCGTTTTGTGGTTAAAGGTGGTGCTACGTCTACTGTTTTTTAGCAGGTATTTTTAAAATAAAATGCCAGACCATGGGTTAACATTGTTTACAAATCTCTGAGGGAAAAACTAGTTGGAAACATATGTATAGAATCGATTCAAGGCATATCATTGTGCACCCAAAACGATGTGAAATAAGCGTATTATTCAGCAAGCAGAATGGCTGAAACAATGCATTGGCCTGGCTTTCCATGGTAAGCCTTATCAAAACCAATGTGAAAGCAGGGCAATATGCGGTTTTCCTCTCAATCTGAAGACCAACATAAGGCTAATTGGATCTAAAGCTAAAAAAAGATCTTGTATTTTACTTAAAAGGACCCTGAAAAATACTGACAGACATTTTCAAAGTAAACCGAGCGCGTCTACATTCAAAGAGTCATTTCAAAAATACATTTTCATCTGGACACCAGCACTGTCTTTTACTGTAAAAGAGCATACAAATGCCGAAATAAATGACAAATATAATGAAGAACAAACAGGAAAGCTAGCACTATGCATAGGGTTCTCAGAACATGAGCAGAAGAAAGGAAACTGATCATTCTATTACAAGGCAACTTATTTTACGAGCAGTCCCACAACTCAGAATGGAACATAATTAAAACAGTGTTAAGTGTGTATAACTCACAAACTCATGTACCAATGGCTTTTGATTAAAAGAAAAAATAGAAAAAGAAAATGCAAAAGATAACTGACTTAGCATTCTGATTACCCACTAAACACCATGTGAAAAACAGTACTTGTGAACACTTAAAAAAAGCAAATTAGTGGACGTCAGCTGCTTCACAACTCCAAGTTGTATAGTCTTGGATCATAATTGTACAGACCCTTTGTTTTGGTAGGACAGTGGTGTATTAGTTACAGATACTGAGTGATTAAAAAAAATCTCTTGCTTTAACTTTTTTTTGTTGACTTATTGCTTCCTTAAATCAAACTTTTCAACTGATGTACAGGTAAAATCTGTGTGCATGTGCGACAGAGTAAATGTGTCTTTAGCAAGCAGGCGTCTCGTTTTCAGAAGCCGTATTGTTGACTTTCTTTCTCCTCTTCATCAGCAGTGGATTGGACGAGTCTTCCATCCTCTTGATTTTGATTTGCTCATAGTCGACTCTCATTGTTGCCAAGGCACTAGTCATTTCTTCCTGTGGAACAGAGACATAATAGCATTAAACAGAATGAAGATATGGATCTGAGGTGCAGTGACTGCAAAAAACATGCAGGAGATGTTCTGAGAAGACACTTCTTTTGTTGTGGGTGGAGGAGGCCTCACCTTGACATCCTCCCATGTGTCTTTCTCTTCTTTCAGAACACGGCTGGTGTGTAGGGGCGTCTGTGGCACCTCCATTGATTGCTATAGCCACATAAATAACCATATAACATAGTAAGCCAAATATAATGTACTAAAATCAACACCGAATCCATAAAATAACGCTACTATTCACTCACATTGATCCAGGGGTGGTTCATAAACTCTGTGATGGTCATCCTTTGTGTCGGCTCAGTTTTCAGTAATGTTCTAATGAGCTGCTTGGCTACAACAATAGGAAGAGTGAGTCACTCGAATCTACAATCATTCTTAGAAACACCTCAAACTAAAAACTTGAAGATAACAGCATTCTAAGAATGGTTTCTCAAGTTGGTTTCACAAAACAGGAACTTGACAGATACCTTCCTCTGAAACTTCCGACCATTCAGGATTTGGAAACTCGTACTGCCCCATGCGGATTCGTTTTTTCATACCAGGGGATATAGCCAATCCGTGGTTGGAATAGAAAGGTGGGTAACCACAGAGCCTGGAAGTTGAATGAAATGAGAGTTAAGCTATATCAGGCACACTTTACAAGTTCAAGAGTGGCAAAACCCATTTAAATAGAGGTCTAGACAGAGAAAAATGGCATATGCACAACATACGAGACAGATTCACTTACAGAATATACATGATGACACCCAAAGACCACATGTCACAGGACTTGTCATATTTTTCTGGACCAAGAACTCTGGGGCTATAACATGAAAAAGGTGAAAATACTTAAAATGGGATCAAATTTCCTTCCTGACCTCAAATTCATTCTGATATTCTTACCAACATAATAAGGAGTATAGCAAGGGGTGGCCAGAGAGTTGTGTGAGGTTGTCTCTTTTGCAAACCCAAAGTCTGTCAGTTTGAGAAGGGTGTTGGGCCTTTTAGAGGTATATAAGAGGTTCTCTGGCTGCAAAGTGGATTTTCAGGCATATTTAGTTAAGAAAACTAAGGCAAAAATAATTTCGTCGTCATAAGAATTTTACCTTGACGTCTCGGTGTGCGATGTTTATTGCATGTAAATACTGAATGGCCTCTCCTATACTCTTCATGATATTAGAAGCCTCTGAAAAGCCAACAGAACAAGAAAACAATTAAAATAGTAAATTAAGGTATTGTGGCAAATGGGTCTATTTATAATTTTGGTATTCTTAAACAGGTTTATATATACTTCATAAGAGGGTACACAATGCCGTTACCTCTCTCAGTAAATGCCTGGTCCCCTCTGTCCTGAATCCGACTGAACAGCTCACCACCATCCATGCTTCAAAACAAATACAAAGCAAAAATCAGCTGACATATCACAAAATATCTGAAGTAACGTCATTATTAGAGGAGAAAAAAACTGAATATTAAATAAAAAAACAAAAGATATTAAGCTATTATGTAATAATATTAAGACATAGTTAAGTGAAAAGTGCAAGATGTATTTACTACATAAGGCCATCTACTACTACTAATAAGTATATAGTGCTTTTCTAGGCACTCAAAGCGCTTTACATACAAGGGGGAATTCTCCTCAACCACTACCATTGTATGATGCGACGGACGGCAGCGCTCTACTACTACTACTACATGAACCAACACATTTGGGCAGAATGTACAAAAGCGGATTTGAAATAGAAATGGTGTCAGGCATCTATAGCAGTGTTTCCTCTAAAAGCATTGATAGTTCAAACGCATACGTGCTGAAACTCACATTAATGACTTTGCTCAAATGCATGCAAAAAAATACACACGCCTCAAGGGGGGGTATTCTTTCATCTTCATCCCCAAGTCATCATTGTGGTTATCATTTCCGATTATAGCAAACCACTGCTAAGTGTGCAAGTCGTGTGAGCTCCATTTCTTGAAAACTTGCCAGTTGCGAGAAACTGGGTCAGTGGGCTTAGAAAGACTGTCTGTCTCTCATCAGAAAAGAGGAAGATCGGAGGGGGGGTATTTGGACTCAATTATCATAACTGAACATATCATAAATGCTCCTGTGGCTCAGTGGTAGAGCATTGCGTTAGCAGCGTAAAAGGTTGTGGGTTCAATTCCCAGGGAACACATACTGACAATAAATGTATAGCCTGAATGCACTGTAAGTCGCTTTGGATAAAAGCATCTGCTAAATGCACAAATGTAAATGTAAATAACTGATAACTGGAAAAGCACTTGGTCTACTTGCCGTGTTTCTAACACATCCGCTATTGTAATGATAAAGCATGATAATTTATGAAAGCGGGTTCAAACTGCTGATAACCGTGTACATCTATCTAAATGCGAAGAATCATGCTGTTCTCACATCTCCACATGCAAGACAAGTTTCATTTCTACAGCTCATGTAGAAGTGCAGCCAGTTTCAGGCGAAATCAAAGGACTGACAGAAAAAGAAAACGCAGTATGAGTTTGACTGAGAAAGCCTATGAGATAGGGGCTATGAACAACCACATCACGTTTTACTGCTTTCAGTCTCACTAAACCTCAGACGCTTCTTGTCCCATCCAGTCGACATATAGCTGAATGTGCCAAAAAAAAGTGTTAAGCTTAGGCGCTGAAATTTAAAAAGCATGTGATTTATGGTACAAAACATCAAAGCCCCACTGAAGGGTTGGAGCATTATTTCTGTGTGTAATGTTTCTTAGAAAAGCCATATTTGAAGCTGAACATCAGTGTTGGCATTTTCCATTTCCATCACCTGCTGCACACTCAGTTCTGATGACCTGTAGATTCTGTTTCCTGCATGATGAGTAGCTGGATGTGTCTGGCCTGATTTCTTGTAATCTATCCATGATCTTCTGCAATCTATGATAAACCTTAAGTCAGCTTATTTTAATATTTGCCTTATGATAACCAGCAGTTGCATATGGATGAATCTAGAACATGTTAACGATACCCCGAATGAGCCACTGATACCACATGATCACTCATATCTGAAAGCTCCTCACACTCATTTCCGTCCTACAAACAGAGAATCAACGCTTTCTAAAGAAACACTACACTTCCCTATGAGTCTCTTTCATCAAAATGATGCATGAATTCTTGCGTCATCCATGAAACAATATTGTGCTTAATAGCAATGGACTGTAAAGCAGAATCAAAGCAATGTATTTATTTATTTTGCACCTATCAAACAAAGAGCATCTGTGACATGCAATGAGTCAAAATGGCTCAAATTGTGCAGAAATGTGGAAATGTACAGGAAGGAGATGTCAAGTAGAATTGTATTCCTGCCCACAGACAGACGGGATCAACAGAGCGGTGTCGTCAAAATCAAAAATGCATTATCGATGTTAAAGTTTTAACCAGCCCTTTTTCCACAGTTTTCTCATGTAGCACCGATTAATTTGATTAAAATCCATCTTGAAAGCGGTGAATTATCACTTTGAAGGGATAGTTCACCCAGAAAAGTTCAATTCTGTCATTAAATACTCGCCCTCATGTTGTTCCAAACCTGTGAGACCTTCATTCATCTTCGGAGAACAAATTCATATATTTTTGATGAAAACTGAGGATAGACAGCAGTGTACTGAAATGTTCCCAGGCCCAGAAAGGTAGTAAGGACATCATTAAAATAGTCCATGTGACATTAAAGGTTCAACTGTAATTTTACAAAGCTATGAGAATACTTTGTGCACAAAAAATAAAAACTGCAGGGTCAGAAAGCTCTCAGATTTCATCAAAAATATCTTAGTGTGTTCCGAAGATGAACGGACATCTTACACGATCGGAACGACATGTGAGTGAATAATTAATGACAGAATTTTGGGTGAACCATCCCTTTAAGAGATCAAATTTCTCAGAAAGGTATTTAAAATGCTGACAGTTAGCATGCTAAAACGGAGTATGTCATCAAAATTCTACAAACCTTTCAAGAAGTTGTCATTATATTTACATTTACAGAGGCTTTTATCCAAAGCGACTTACAATTGGGGATTAAACATCTAGTATATCATCCTGGTCTATCCCAATGTGCATAATTCTCTGACGAGTAAAACAATTAAAAACAAAAAAAAATAAAACTTTTAAACATTCTAAACTAAGAATTCTCACCCTATAAACCTAATAATTCACGTAAGCTCACATCCATGCTGGTAAACAACAGTGGTGACATAACAGTTTCTGACTTCCTTCAAAACAGGCGGTAAAGAAAATGTGTGAGTCAGCGCATCCGTGAGACCAAGAGAACTATCAAATCAAAGAAATGGAAAAAGATAGGTGTGATTTCTGATCCTCACATCATATTTGATACAATAAAGGTGTGCGACTTCAAGATCAAACAATTGAATGGAGATGTCACAAGCACATCACTTTGATGTTTTCATTGAAAGCATGCATTTCAGATAGCTAAATCATGTTGAAACTAGACAAGACGGTGTCACGAATTGACTTATGAAGCAATACTAAATACTCTATGCAAATATTATGCATTTAGTGCACAGTCTGGGTGTTATGTACTGAATATTCACAATTAGCGGTGGGCGATACGACCAAAATCTTATACAGTCTTACGAGTAATTCTTATATGGTTGTATGAGTATATCAGTAATTTAATATTAACATAAAGGAAATATATCATGACAATTATTTTTTGTTGAAAATTACATTTCGATGTAAGAATTTTTATGGCAATCGCATTATCACTGTAGAAATAGTATAAACAAAAAAATTCTACTTGAGGAAATTTCATGAAGGCAATAATATAGAATTAAGCTATTAAGCATTCAGAATATTGCAATGATTTTAATGTATTTCATTTTACAACACTTTACAAGGCTTCAAAAACATTAAGATGTTTTAATAACGTCTCTAGTTTAAATTTAAAAAACAAATTTTAAATTTAAAAAACAACAAGTTTCTTTGAATATTTCAGCTAACGTTGAACTCACTGACTGAACTGACTGACCTATAAATAAATAGATCTATAAATGTTGAAGTACCAAATATACTAAAACACTTTCCACTTTCACAGCATTGCCATTCTCTTTTCCCTGAACTCTTTTAAATAATCATATCAGTAGTTTGCAATTTAAGTAGTCTATTGCAGACTTAACCAAAACATTATTATTTTGTGTCATTATACGAGAACTTGCATCCATGCGACTTGCATTTTGATTATAGCAGGGACCGTCCCAATGAAGCACCTGGGGTTCAACTGCCTTGCAGAGGAGCGCACAATGGTGGTAACCAGAGAAGGATGGTACCAGCTAGCATACATGTTGCAAGTGTGGGAAACCAACGGAGTCTGTTCTATAACTACATCGTCTATATGGAGCGGTCACCACATAAGGTACGTCATCAGACAGGGGACTTCTGAATTTACTCAAACATGAAAGGGGCACATAGGTGTATGAATGTTTACCGTAAGACAGCTCTAAACACCTGCTGGTAAACTATTTACACAGATGAGGCACTGAAACCTCAGCAAAACATTACAAATGAGTTAAGGGGCTGTGTAGAAAGAGTAACTAAATGAATCAAGGTTTTCATGACCGTGCAATTCGGGACACAATCAGACACAATGCTGGGTGCACTGCAAATGTAAAGTCATTATATTGCTCATGTCTACTCATACTCAAAAATGTCTAACTGGCCAAATGTTCCTAATCAACTTGACATTCTGTTGCCTTAATAATGACTCTTAAAACCAAGTTCCTTTAAAGCTGCTGTATGTAGGATTGACACCTAGCGGTTGAACTAGGTATTGTAGTCCAAAGTCAAAATATTGGAGTTTTTTTTCACCCAGCACCTCCTCCTCAGACTTTATAGACACACAGGTTGCCAGATTAAGGTCCACCAAAAGGAACGAGCGCACTTGACGATTAATTAAATGAAATGCGCTGTGTTTTCCGCCAACTGGCAACCCGGGGTGCCGCAATACAATTGGGTAAACTGGCAGTGGGCGGGTTTCACAAACCATAACAAACAGACATTCCGGGCCGGAATACACATTTTCAAAGGAGAATAACTGACTGTAGCATTGTTTTTCAGATAAACAAGTATGTTAACTTAGCATGTTTCTTAAATATCTGCAAACATATGGTATTTTTATGCTTTAGTAGAGTCAACATCCTACATACAGCACCTTTAACTTGCTTATTCAATTTACAGATGGTTGAGGATAAGGGCCACAACAGCGAAAATTGCAAGTTGGGATGATCCAGGAAATAAGATGACACATGATCATAATGCTGATCAGCATCAAAGAACCTAATCTAGGGTTGCGCTAGGTGAACAGTTTGTGAACATTCATATTCACAGAATTATAAATTGCTGATTAATAGAAAGTGGTCCAAAAAGGAAGTGAAATACAGAAATGGCCAAAAAATAGGGCATTTTCATCTCTAAACAGAAGAGAGCAAACGATGAAGCTAATCACTCACCACTCCATTACAATAAGAAGGCACTTCCTATTTTGGTAGAGATTTTCAAAGACGTCAATAATCCTGACGATATGGGTACACGTGGATGCCCGCCAGTGCATCTCCACCTCTCGTCTAGCTTTGGGACAGTCATGAAGCATCTTAAAGAGAGGATGAAAAGGAGACCAAGTTATTTAGTTGCGACAGCGATTATTTTCTCATTCACAACAGAAGTTTGTGACAAATGTTTATTATTGATAAAGCACAAAACAATATAGATATGTAACAATTTTCTTTTTTGTATATTATTTGTGCTTTTTAATTATATTTATATTATTGAATTGAACTGAATGTCTTTGTCATTGTACAAGTACAATAAAACTGAAATGCAATCCTTTGGGTGCATATTTATAATGCATGCATGCATCAGGGCTTGACATTAATGCTTGTCCGCTTTGGGCGGGCAAGTGAAAGAGAAATTTACTTGCCCAATCGGACAAGTAACTTGAAAAAGTCAATATCAAAAACAAACAAAACAGCATTTATTTATGATATAGCCTTTGTTATAGGGGTGTGCGATATATATCGTTTGCAATAATTTCATAATTGTTGTTTAATGAGTATAAATCGCAAGAATCAAACAAAACACACCTACAGAGTGCACACAATTACAACATAAAAAGTCGTCTAGGCTAGACGAGCGCACATGCAAGTGCGTTCTTTCACTGCATAATTCATTATTACAATACATGAAGAATGATCAGAAAATTCAAGATATGGGGACAAAAAAATGTATATATGTATAATTTAATATAGTAAAACAATATAACACGAAGATAGAGCGCTGTTGTTTTTGCTCCAAAAACCATCATGATTACAAATGTGATTTTCTAACAGTTCAATAAACAAGAAGTTAACAGAGAGACTTCCGTTTTAGATACTATATTTCTTGTTTTTGCTCTGTTTCACCAACAAAAATAATTACAAACACAGTCACAGCACTGTTTTGCGTCTCTGAGCAACATGATGGTGATTTGCTCCATAATTGTTTAAATTATTCGGTTCAATCGCAATGATTCACTTATAAACAGTGACTTGATGCAACCTACAGGAATCTTTAGTAACATATTATTTTAGTTGACTGATTAAGAACCTTATATATAATAATCATATATCATTATATTTGTAATTAATACTCAATGTTTATTTTAAAATATAATAGTATTATCACACTATTTTCATTATTTTATTTAAAAAGAAAAATCTAACTAAAACTAAACATGTTTTGTATAACTGCAATAAATTATTATATTTATAATATCTCCGGGCAAATAACTTTTATACTCGGACAAATTTACTTGCCCGAAGGACAACCATGAACCACATGAGAATGCTTAATGTCAAGCCGTGTGTGTGTGTGTGCGTGTTTATGTGGTTTATGAGGACACAAATGAGTATAATGACATGGGTATGACATAGGTATTACAAGGAGAAGATGATTTGAGGAAATTTTCAGTGTCCCCATAATTCAAAATGCTTATAAATCATACAGAGTGAGTTTTTTGGGGGGAAAATAGAAATGCACAGTCTCTGAACTATAGGGTAATTTAGGTAGGGCAATAGCACAAAGTTTGTATAAAAACACATATAAATAATAATATATATACACTACATACACACAACACACAAAGAATAAATATGAGAAAAAAAAGACAAGAGAGTAATGTATACTTGTCTATTGTTACTAACATCACAATGCAGAACAACCAGATTTCTGGAGTTTTGACTCCCCCTGCAGCTAATCACCCCGTATTACATCAAGATCTAGGCATTATGTTTATGTAAATGGTCATACTAACATCATGCATTTTTTATTGTATGCATTATATTGTAGTTTAGTACAAGATATCTTACAGCATGATATTTTAAATTGCATTGTCATCTTTGGGTGAACTATCCCTTTAAACGCCACACATTCCATTTTATAAAAAAAGAATACATGATCTACTGCAGTCAACTAAGCCATGGTTTGCCCAAATGTAAAGCATGTAACAATAGATAAATACCCTTTTTTATGATGGCCTCTTACAATATACTACTGTAAATGTTATGTCTAAAACGAACATCCAGTTTCACTCCCAACTTACTTAGGCCTATAATCAAGCCAAAAAGCTAACTGAATATAAACCTTTTTTTTTTAATTACTGAAGTGTAAAGAACAGAGACCTCTTTTTTTCTGCTTTTAGGATAATAAAAGCAGAGAGATTTAGGGCCTAAATATTCCATGAGAGCAGAAACAGGATACTTATCAAAAACAACGGAATGACGTTTGTCTATTCAGACAAAAGCACCTGGCTTTAAAGAAAAGATCACTGGGATAAAGGACAGTGACAAAAAAAAAGCTTAAAATTGTTAAAAAATAAGACAGATTTGGAACCTCTTAAAGGTGGGGGTATGCATTTTTTTTAAACGCTTTAGAAAACAGAGTCGAGGACAGTACAAAACAAACGTAGACAATAAGCAGTAAGGGGCGTGTCTACTCATAATGCGGAGGAGAGAGCGCTCCGTGCACATGATGGAAATTAGCAGAGAGAACGACAAAGATAGAGATGGCAGATAAAAAAAAATAAAAATAGGAATACGTCTGTGGAACAAAAGAAGGTTTACACCGTGTCTACACCGCACCAGCTAAAAGTCTGTCTACACTGAACGCGACAAAGCGA
The DNA here is from genome assembly GCA_027422405.1 of Ptychobarbus kaznakovi. Taxonomy (NCBI): domain Eukaryota; kingdom Metazoa; phylum Chordata; class Actinopteri; order Cypriniformes; family Cyprinidae; genus Ptychobarbus; species Ptychobarbus kaznakovi. The sequence goes on along the minus strand of CM049795.1, from coordinate 10,736,441 downwards.
GTGTTGAAAATAATTTTACATTTGTGTCAATATGTCAGAAATAGAACTCTGCAGCAGTTTATTGTCTGGGATTTTCATGGCGGCACGGCATCCAGTGTAGATTTTGAGACACTGTTACGGTAAGGCAAGAAGTAGGATCCGTGTAAATATCGGATCAGCTTTCCAGCGCTGGAGAGAACTCAAGGAGCGGGAAGGCCTACGATCGGATGCAGAGGTTACTTTTGCTTCTCGATAGGTGAGTAACATTGTTTTTGCTTTGTTTCACAGAACTAATTGTTGCCTGGATTGCGTACGTATGTGTGGGGTGGAGCTATCAAAATAGGGGAGAGACCCTTTTGGGGTAGGGGCGTGTTTGTTTTGGTGATTTCAAAAATCAACATTGGCAACCAGAAATTACTTACCCACCATTTAAGTTTATTCCCTCATGAGAACACGTAAGCAGTTGGCCACTATTAAGGCATGTTTTACTGCAGCACATTTATGTTATGTATGACAAGTAGTGGAAAGAATCCCTTCGGGGGTTCAGACGGCAGATGTTCTCTCTCGTCCAGATAGCTGGCTTCGAGGTCTCAGGATTCCTGCCTTTGCACACAGCCCACATCACGCCTGTGAAACCTCATATCCTCATACCAGCCTACCCAGCTAAACAGGTTATTTGGCAGAGCTAAACCAGGAACCTTAATTTGCTTTCCAACCATGTATACAGGTGTGATTCAGACCTACTTGTCTGATGTGAGAGGATTGGTTATCACAAATGTAAATAAAAAACATAAATTAAATGTAGCATGTAAAACTCATCTGTGAAAATACAGACACATCACCCACACACTGTACAACATACAGTAACAGTCACAAAGCCTTCTCTCACCAAAGCCCTCTAATTCTCAAGCAGACAGATAGCTGTAATGTTTCATTTCGAAGGTGGCATTTCACTAATGCTCAACAGAACAAGAGTTATTTTGTTCATCTTCGTAGAATATTTATTGCGATGGACCTGACTGACTCCACTTCTACTTGACTTACTGTAATTTCAAATACCATAATAGGGTTTGTTAAATGTTTTGACATTTGATGGCATTTTAAAATCACAGATGAGATAACCTCTGGTTTTAAAAAGACTACTCGCATATACCAAGGTCTAGCTCCACTCAGTGACTGATTTGACTGATCTGAAGCAGCGTGATTAGCTACAAAACCATTTTTTTTTTATTAAAAACAATATTAATGCTTGCAGTTTAAAATTTGTCACCACACAAACATTTAAAATGAATAAAAAAAATGTTAAATGGGTGAGAGATTAATAATGGCATTTATGGAACCAATATATTATAAATAATTTTATTTTATTGATATGGGACCTCTTCCATCCTTTTAAAATCATTTTGACCCAGAAACCCAAGCTTTATGCACTCAAGTAAACAGGAAGGTTCACTTTCAGCTTCCTAATTATTTTCTAATGACTAGTATTCTTCTATTCCAAACCACTGCAGAGATGTAATCGTTTAGCTGGCAGCAATAAACCCTTGAGAAAATGAACACTAATGACTGCAAACAATATTTTATTATTTAACAGCATTAGAAAATTATTTCAAACAAACTACCAGTCAAAAGTTCAGAATCATTAAGATTTTTATGTTTTTGAAAGAAGGATCTTTTGCTCACCAAGGATGCGTTAATATTTAATATTCATAAGAAAATTTATTGAGCACCAAATCAGCACATTAGAATGATTTCTGAAGGATTATTTGACACTGAAGACTGGAGTAATGATGCTGAAAATTCTGCTTTACCATCATGGGAATAAATCAATTTGATTTAGCCCTATTGAACATAAGAACATTTTAAATCTTAATGATTCTAAACTTTTGACTGGTAATGTGAATCACTAAATAGTTAAGTAAATAAAGATAAGTATCTAGCAATGGATCATTTTGCTTATCTAATGCAATTTCCTGTAAAAGTGACAAGATTATAAACTTGATATAATTTTGTATAAATACTGATATATTTGATTTAACTTGTAAGGAGGAGGGATGCTCAAGGGGAAAGACACTATACGGCTGTCCTATCTGACAGAGATCAGTAAAGATCCATTTCCTGGACCAACCAGAAATCTCTACATGTGGTTGTTTTTCAGTAACATTTCCCAGACATAATCCGTGCCAACATTATGCAAGAAGAACAAGATGACAAGAAAAGAGGAATTTATAATTTTTTATTTGTCACATACCAGGGCTCTAGACTAACTTTTTTTCTTAGTTGCACCAGCACAAAAGTTAGGTGCACCCAAATTTTCATATTGGCAATATTGACTAGTAAACGATTAACTAACAATCTGGTCAACATAAAGTTCCTTATTTGAAGCACAATTCTACAAGAAAGGTAACTTACTGAAAAAGTGTTGGTGCTTAAAGTGCTTCACTGAGCTGAGATTTAAACTTAAAACATCTCAAGATAAATACAATAAAAATAAAATCTAAATTAACTGTTTTAAGGGCGTCAAACTGAACATCTCATGGCTCAATGTCTTATGTACTATCCTCCATTGCAGTCACATGCCCCTCGGATGGCCAACTCCTGTAGTTTGGCCTTCTTGATCTATGGCCTTGGCTAAACCAGCTGGCCACACTCTCTCTAGCATCAACTTCTTCCAGACTTGGTCCCTCTACAGTGATTCTTATCAGATCTTCCACTGTGTCTGAATGAAGGGATGCTCTAGTGCAGTGCTTCTCAGCTGGGCTGCTCTTCTCAGACACTCACAGAGCAGATGCAGAGAAAGAGCTGCGTGCGCGCTGATCTCGCGCCAGTACCAACGATCACAGAGACTCGCTAAAGTTTGTCCAAGTCGTCGGTAGATTTGTCACTAGTCGCTTTTTTGGAACAAAAGTTGCTACGGGGGTCTGAAAAGACAAAGTCACTAAGTTGGCAACACTGCGCGCATCTCTATTACTCACCTCTTTCTCTGCCTGACTGCAGCAGCACACGTTTAAAAATAATCGTTAGCTGCAGCCCTAATATAGAGTATAACCAGCAGTGAAATTTGTGCTCTGCATTTAACCCATCCAAGTGCACACACACCTGGAGCAGTGAGCAGCCAACTCTGCGGTGCCCGGGGAGCAGTTGGGGGTTCAGTGCCTTGCCGACTGAGTCTCACCTCAGTCTTGGACAATTCCTGCTGATGACGAGATTCAAACCCACAACCTCGGGTTACAAGTCCGACGCTCTATCCATTAGGCCACGACTGCCCTTGACTGCAAAAAGCTGTGGCAGGTGTGAAAACACTCAGGGTACTGTATTCTAGGTCTAAAATAAAGCTCAGTCTGGTAATCCGAGACATGTCATTGTTCAAGCGACACATGTAATTATATGCCAAACTGATGAACGGAAAGTGTTGCCAAGCCAACACAGACCAATTATTGCCGTCACTGGACTACTGCCTGCTTTTTGTGAAGACCAAAAAGAAAAGTTTGAAAGATCCTGCTGAAACAAAACACAAGGTTTGATCTCTCTCAAACAACATGCATTTCAGAGTGGGAGGCAATTTGTAAAGCAGATATAAAGCTCAAAAACTGTCTGACGAATTAGTATTTTGGGACAATTAAGCACCAGTGTGAAACTTCTTCACCAAAACCAAGTGCCGTTACAGTTTTCATTTAATCACCAATATATTTGCATAAAATGTGTGTTATTTAAAGTTCACAACAACAAATTAAATGGCTTACAAAGTGACAAGCATTGCTAAATATTAAAATTAAAGAAAAGCACTCCTTTGCTATCAAAAATGTAAATCATAATAAAATGAAACAAAGAATTTTATCTGCCTCTTGAATGTTAAATCATTTGTTACACCAAAAATTGGGATTGCACTGTCATTCTGAGTAAGGTTAAAGAATGTTCATGCGGTGACTGTAAATGAAGGAACTCTGAATGAAACTGCATCATAAAGGTGCATGAAGGGCTGTGACGATAACCGCATTATATTTAGCGGGAACGGTCGGGTCAGGAAGAAAATTATTCTAAGCGCACAGCGGATGAAAAAAAATAGTGAGTTTATAGCTGGAGAGTGTTGATGCGGAATATAAGCTCGCGGGAGCGGGACAAAAAAAAACCTTTCACTTAAGAGGCTCAGTAGTTGTACAACAGCTGAACACTTGTACAGACAGGCTAGCCTGATGTTCCCTTCTTATGTTGCACTTTGAAAAACCCAAATCAGGAAAAAAAGCCTCTTTTATGTTGCACTTTAAAAAGGTTGTTATTTTAAATGTAGCCTAATTAATCGTTAAATAATATTAATGATATCCTAATTTGCGGTTACAAACGATGCATTTAAACAAACATTGCACTTGGACAAGTGCGTTTATATCCATGGACTGTTATTCATGTCCATGTTCATTTACAAGCTGCATGCGTTCTTGATCAAAAGTCACTCAGGGGTCTAGACTCATTTTTCCCAGTGGTCGCACGAGCACATAATTTGGTCGCACTGTTTTTTTTTTTTTGATGGGACATTAGATTAATCAATGCATGCGGATTAACTTTTATCATAGTTTATAGTTATATGGTAACGAAAGTGTTCAACATTCAACCCATTCTTTTTCATCAGCATTATGTCACCTTCTCTGGTTTAAGAAGCGGTCTTTTACTTTAGTTTGAAAACCAGAAAACCAGGGGTCGTGCGATTAACCGCCAAACCATGATATTTGTTGCTGCTTCATCCCGGTAAGAAAAAATCCCATACCGTCACAGCCCTAGGTGCATGTAGCTTGCATCACAGGAACAGAGATTTGGGCAGCCACCTGTTCGGCTTGAATGGAACCGGAACATCTATATTAGACTGTAGTGACTTTAAGATATTAAATGCCATTAACAAATCTGGCATGGATAACTGTGAGTGACAGGGAGGAAGAGACATATGGCAGGTGGCACGAGCTTTGTTTTGCATGTGAAGGGGATAGGAAAGTAGGGGTGGCGTCACGTGTGGTGTCGTGTGAGAGGGGGAGGGTGTTGGTTTCCTCCAATGAAACATGGTGGGGCTGAGTGTGCTCCGATTTCACTGCCAAGCCTCAAAGCACCCTTGATATCCTGCTAATGTCCTGACAATAAACAACAACCTGCTAAGACTTCAAAATATACAAACGCAAACAAATATGACACCCACTGTGGCATAGGGGCACAATGTTTGGGAAAAACATGCAAAGGATCATGTTAACAGCAATTAAAAGCTCTAATCAAAACGGATTTCACTTACAAAGCCATTCAAGTTCAGTTTTATGAATCAGGCAAACACCTGCAATAAAACCGTATGCTTACTAAATATGTTTATAAGCAGTTATAATAGAGTTATAAAAGCTGTTTTTTGTATAGTCACACTACAGTCTCTCAAAGTTTAATTGACAGAAAGTGCTTAAATTGCATTGATTAATTTAGCTTTAGACCAACTGAAATCTAATTTTTAAAGTGCATGTAAAGGGATAGAGCACTCAAAAATAAAAGTTCTGTATTAATTTACAATTTACACTAAGGTTTGTTACAGGCACATTAACACAGCATTACAGTAAAGCGACACTAATGCACACATCAAATCATAGGAACCTTCAGTTGCAATATGTTGGTCAAGTTTTTACATCTGCGTACGGTTAAGTAGCCTATATACTCTTTATACCATAAAGATCCAATTTCAATTAAAATGAGCAAAAATTTGAATTTGCCTTAAAAAAAAGTTTAAGAAAAAAATGTATAAACTCCTTTAACTCCATTCTTTAGTCCCGCTTTTTTAATACCAGCGGATCTGCAAGAAAATCGTGTCCATCTGTTATCAGAGTTTTGCCTTCACCCGCTCAGTGGGAGAATAGCAGATGTGGCCCATTCACCTTCCTGAAGCCCAGTACAAAAGATCCCCTCCAAACGCACACAAAAGAGCAGGGTGAGGGGTTTCTAGAGGGTGGGGAGGGAGTGCTGGAGGTGGAGGGCCAGCATCTTCCACCTGCTTCTGTTTAGGGACTAAGGAGACAACAGCCTGTAAGCTACTTACTATCTTACTTTAGGATTAACCACTCTTTGTGCCTGAGTATGTGTTTGGGATACGTGCATGTTTGTGATGACAGACTATGACATGTGGATGGCCAGTCATCACAATGAACAAGAGTAAACATGTTTGTGTCAAAATGTCTTGATCTGTTTAAAGACATCTGCCTCTGACCACTCGGACTTAACTCAAAAAGGAGCTTTGTCAATGACATAAGTCTTCTTATTTGTTCAGAACTGATTTCCTATTATTACAGATTCCATTCTTATCCCATTCCTGACCGTGGCCAACAGCTTGTAACACTTATTGGCACTGCAGCTCTATAATGTGTTACAGCTTCCTTTTCTTCCTGTGATGTTCGTATGGTTTAGGGCCAGACACTTTGGCTTGTACTCACATGAAGAACTGTGGAAAGTGTCTAGAGCTCATTTCCTTGCTGCCAAAGCAACATGTCATCCGGAAACCCACAACAGCACTTACGGGCACTCCAGGCAATGGATGACGATTGAACTTGCAAGAAAAGGAACTTACTTATTCATTCACAAGATTACTGCCAGTGACAACTGTATCTGAGTGCATGGATCCCCTAAAAAAAGGGTGTACCCAACTTTTCTTAACCCACTGGAGGTCAAGGGCCAGATTGAACTAAACGCCATCTTATGCAGGCAAATATCTTTATTTAACAAAGCAAGCTCTTCTGGAGCTTAGAAAATACAGAATTAACTTTTTACAGTTCTAATAACCAAAAAAGGAACACCCTTGCGTTCATTATGTTAGCATATACTAATGTTTGCCAATCAGAATAGGATCCAATCAGTTTGTTGTTGTTTTTTTCCTGTTTATCACATTTCAGGTTTACACCACCCCTTTCAGTTCAGTTTTATTTGGATCAAGCTTAATCGGATCACTTGAGATGTTTACAGGAAGGCTTTTCAGTCTGACTGAGCCATCATTCGGATTATAAAAAAAAATATTGGGGTGAATGTAAATGTAGCTATTGACCAGAGGCCTTTAGACAAGAATTAAATGCATTAAAAATGTGCACAAGGATACAAACAGAAGGCTTATCAATCTACAAATCTCCATCATTTACCATGGATTTACTGTAGTAACGCTAACTGAACCATAGTATTGTGGTAGAAATGTGGGATATTTATCGAAATATATTGTATTAATAATGTAGAAATGTATTGGTACTGGAATATGATAAAAAAATGTGATTAACCAAGTGTTTGTGCATACTAAACATATTTAGACTACTAGGCTATTTTTCTAATAAATACCTAGAAACCATTTAGTTGCATTTTTACCATTGTATTGATGTGCTATGTGGTTTTAACTGTGGTTATCATGATCTAAATGTATGCTAATATAGAAGACCAATAGGCTACTTTTAAAGGGTCACATATTTTACACCTTTCTGGAGTTTTATTTTAGGTTTTGATGTCCTTAAGAATTTATATTTGCTGTATAAGTACCAAAAACCATCTCAATATATTTTTACAGCTATTCTCTCAGGAGCTCTGCTAAGAACAGGTCAATTTGTCCTGTCTACTTAATATTCATGAACCTCTCTTCTGATTGTCCTGTTGTTTTCTGAGTGACACACGGCCAAGCCAACCACAGGTAACTAGGGTCATGTAGGGCCGACGTCACAATTACATCACAGCGCTAGCTGGAGGCAAAACAAAGGGAAAACTGGAGGCGGCCCATTCAAACCAGCACAGATTCAGCTACATAAGGAGCTTAAAATATCATTATTGTGATGTTGGGTGCCAGAATCGACGTGATACAGCCTCAAATTAGAAATCGCATACCGGCTACCAGAGATGGCAAAAGTACACACATCCTTTACTCAAGTAGAAGTATAGGTACTCATGTTTAAAGATACTCTGGTAAAAGTACTGACTACACTTGTTTACTCAAGTTAAATTAAAGAATGGGCTCTGACATGTACTCAAGTAAAAAGTACCCATTACTACTACCCGTTTTAATGTCATGCTGGTAACTGGACCTCACATCATATTGACATTTTAATACAAAATAACTTACATTTAATATCGTTAGCTAATGAATTTATCATGACTAAACAACCACCACGTAGAACAGGGCAGGGACAAAATTTCAGGCAAGGAAATCTCACACTCATCCAGGCCATCCCATACACCCACAACAAATTCTGAAACCACAGATGACCCTTTTTTTTTTGTATGGCCATCACATTTAAAAAAAGTTTTAAACCCTTAAGGCCGGTACACACCAAGCCGACGGTTGGCCGTCGGGCAGTTTTTGTTCGTCGGCCGACTAAGTTTTCTCAGTGTGTTCCGCACCGTCGGCTGAAGTTGGTCCTCGTCGGCTTGTTTTCGGCCGATTCGACATGTTGAATCGGCGTCGGAGCTCGTCGGTCAGTCAGGCCATCTGATCATTCTGATTGGCTGTTCAGCTGGCGAACCAGTGCGCGAGAAAAAAGAGTATCCATGGTTTCACCCATTTAGTGCGCTTTCTCCGTATTTTTCGCGGCCGCTTCTTTTCCTCTTCCACAAGCAGAAGACCAAGGGCTGACAACGCCAGTGCCATTTGCAAAGTGTCAGACATTTCCGAAATATCATGAATCTGTCTGTGGTGAGCGAGATTCTGTGCTGCTTTTTTCAGGCACCTTTCTTTATGTTTTGTATCCCTTTAGCTCTTCCGGTTTCCAGCTTTGAGTAACAAACACAGACTATTGCCACCTGCTGGTACGGAAAGGGATTTCTTCTACGCAGGCGCAGAACGGATGTGATACTTGGCCGTCGGGTGTCGAGCGTCGCTTGGTGTGTCAGGGCAACTTTGAACCCAGACGCTGCCGACGTCGGCCGACTCCGATTTCGTCGCCACTAGTTCGTCGGTGTCGGCTTGGTGTGTACAGGCCTTAAAGGAGCTTAGAAAATAAATGAATTTTTAAGGGACGCACGGCGATATTCGCCGATGTTTAACGCCTCGTGACTAAACAAAGGGCGCCAATGTGAGTGTGCACACCGACGCGAAAAACGCCACGCGTAAAAGCACCATTTTTAAAAAAAAACGCCTAGGGTTCGTTTTTTGGTTTGACGCACCGCGTCAAAAACTATCCGACCAATGAGATTGGCGCTTTTGCTCACGTGTCTGGAGCTGCTGAACTTACAGTAAAACACAACTTGGGGGCGCTCAAACACAAAACAGTCTTGCCGAGCACACATACGTAACGACGAAGAAGATATACGCCAAGTAGCGTCTACACTGCCGGCGTCGGCGTCTTTTCTCATTCAACAGAACAATAATTTCTTCATCGCTGGAGCTACTGGTGCTTGAAATATCCATGTTTTCTTTGTATGATTTTGACAAGCGCGTAAATACTTGCTCTCTTCTTCTGAGTGACAAGCGAGTGTCAGAAGCGTAAAGTTGCGCAGCGCCACCTTGTGTACCGGGGTATTTCTGTTTTACATTAAGCGCCATCTAATGTCAGGGAATGAATTTGCATGTTCACTCGGCTCATCGTCAGCGAAAATCACTTGGGTGTGAACACAAAAAACGCGTTGAAAAACGCTGGCGAATAACGCGCGCCGATATTCGTCCCGGTGTGTACGGGCCTTTAGGCTGGGGCCATGCAAAATAATTAAAGGTTCTCTATTGAACTGCACCTTCACTTTAATTTTCATTTTCAGTATCTTCATTTTCCAATATATCTCTCTACATCTAACTTTGTGTGCGTTTACTTTTTTCATAATTTTTCTTGTACCTGTAACTTTTCCCATCAGCCATCTACCGTTATGAACAGAACTGTCTCCACCTTGTTGCAAAACAACCACCTCATTGTATTCTGTTTGCAATAACATAACTTTATTTTAATTCAATTTAAAGTATCACATTATAAGAAAACCCCTCACATTGAAAAGCGCTTTGAGTGTCTAGAAAAGTGCTAGGCTATATAATTGTAACAAATTATTAATTATTATGATCATGTGTTGTTGTTTATCTTATAATGACTTAAGTACTACAGATTTAACAAAATAATATTTTCTAAATTGCTTAAATGTCAAAATTAGTACAATAATAATTACATCATGACAATCTTTAAAGAAAAACCCTAATACTGTACATGTTATTGCATTATCATGAGTCATATTTTTCTCTTACCAAAATTAGCCATAGTTTATTACAGTAAAAGTTTTTTTTTCAGATTGATTACAATCAGTTTTAATTTATAACCATAATTTTACGACATATTTTATGATTAGTGTAGCAAAACTATGGTTAATTTGTTGTTACCATGGTTTAACTAGTAACCATGGTTTTTGGTTTTAATTTTTGTAAGGGTTGTGTTGTTATCGATCGTCAAAAATGCTCGCGTTTGCAGCATACACTTCTTATCAGACAAAGGTTCAATAAAGTATTGTCTTTTGTTGTTATGGGCGCATCTAAAGATTTCTCGCATCTCACGACCATGTCGAGTATGAATGTCTGTGTGCAAAACAACAATTTACAATTTATATAAAATACGATTTATATAATCATTTGTAATTGTATATACATTTTATGTATATACATTGTGAATATATGTGGCTGGAATAATAATGTAGCTGTAAAAACAGCTGCCTGCTGAAATTGAAATGTATATCTTAATCATCACTAGATAGTAGGGGTTGAACGACTACTGATTTTTTAAAGTCGACTTTTATGTGATGAAAGTCAAGTCGAAGTCGACTAGTCACAGATGACGTCATTGATAAACAAATAAGTCTGGAGCTGTGACAAACACCTTGTGCACAGCTATGAAATATGACAGCGCTGCCCACGTGACTATGTATTGTATGCGCTACTGTCTGTAGCCTGTGTGTGCGCGTTACAGTGCAGCAGCGCATTAGATTAGAACGTGATTAACTTACCTGTACAATAAGCTGTTTAAAACATGCATTCTGCCGTTCAATTTCGAGCATCCAGTAATATAATCACACAGAGTATGAATTAGTTTGTAATTAACTGTTTGGAAACGGAGCATAAATGTGGTTTTATTATCCTATTGCGCCCTCTATAGGACCAGCGACTAGTCGACTTCAAACTTAAAGCGTCATGGCAGAGCACTGAAGTCAACTAACGATTAGTCTGTGCAATGTATTAGCTATACAGTATGGTTATGAATAAACATTAATATCTGTCTAATTGGCTAGTTGATCTAAACAATATAAAAATGTATACGGTTAATAAAAATAATTATAAAAACAGATCACATGGGGCTAAATGCGTAGCATTTTAATACAACTGCTAATGTTACAGCAGCGGGGAATATGAACGTGCATGAGTTATTTAAATTTTTCGTTTTTGACCTAAAACAGAGACACTGAGATTGATCTGTCTGCATTCAAGCATTTCAGTGGGCTTAAATAGATAACCCTTTACAGCAGATTTGGTTCACAAACAACTGACAATTTTGGCCCAAATATGATTTTCAGTTACAATAATTAATCCTAAAAATTTGGCATTAGTAACTTACTTTTCGCACAAGATCTCCCGGTTCTTGTGAGTTCAGTTCACTGGAGACTTGCGCTAAACGGTTCATTTGAATCAGTGAGTTGTCGACTCGAGAACAGCTGCAATCGGATCATTCCAATTCGTGAATTAATCGTTTGTTGCGATTTGCAAACCGATTTAACAGCTTCATTGAAAATAATCAGTTTGTTCATGAATCATACGCCACTTCTGCATCTTGGAGCACGTGATAAGGAGTAACGATATGTTTTAAGAAATGTAGTGAAGTAAAAAGTACGATCTTATGCTTTGGAATGTAGTGAAGTAAAAGTTACTCAAAATAAAACTACTCCAGTAAAGTACAAATACTTGAAAAATGTACTTAAGTACATTAAATAATATGAATGTTCATTTTTAAAATAGAAATGCCCTAGCCTTATGAGCACTTGATAATCGACGGACTGTTCTGTTAATACATTCCGTCATTCAGTTATGTTATATTAATATGTTTCAGCAATCATACGTTACAACCATTAATTGGCTTGGGTTAAGATAGACTATTCTCTAATTAATTAAACAGTTTGTTATCATACAGATTGAAAGCCTGAAAGGTTTTTCTCTCCCTCTCTCTCTCTCTGTTTATGGGTGTGAGTGAGTGAGTGAGTGAGTATGTGTACGTGCATGCACGGGAGGGGTGCGATTTTCGAATAGTAATCAAATAATACCCAGCGATTATCGAATATTACTTTAGCTTAAAATGCCCATCTATAGTATTTATTGCTTGAATTTCCTAATAAAATAAAGTCCCAGAAAATTTGAAATCTGAGACATCGTTTCATATCAAAAGTAATGCACAAAGCTTAGCCTATGCGATTTATTGGATGAGGTGCACTATGCTGCCTACTGTTCATTCATCAACTGAAATCAGCATCGATTGGGATTTAAGAATCGATATTGGTTCATACATACGAGTATCTATTAAAATTGAGAAATAATTTTTTATTTTTTTTTACCCAGCCCTAGCATATTTTGTTGTTTTTAGTGGCCTCTGCTGCGGGGTGTGTTGAACATGAAAAGTGACAAGCCTCTGTTCTCTTCATAAATAAATGCATAAACATATGTTCATCCTGTAGGTTCTTAAAATTATATAAAAAAAGCAATTAAATGTGTTATTATAAATTAAATATAAAAACATTTAAATGAAGGGCAATAATAGATGGATTTTTTACGACCCTGTCCGTCAAAAATGACGGACAATGTTAAAGTCTAATACAACCTTTGATATGAAGTAACGCAAATTTATTTTTGTTAAATAACTAGATGATAAAAAAACAACTTCATGAATACATTTTTTTACAAGATCAAAAACACACTTTAAACAAGTTTTATAGCATGAACTGGCTCATATCCTAAACACTGAGCTATGAAGGGAACAAGGAGCTATTTCAGAAACCGCTAATAAGGAAGAGCCCTGTAGCTGACAATCAAGTTAATGAAATGCTATTATTCATGCAAAAAGATGGCAAATGTGGCCACGAAGTGTCATTCTCTTCACAATACAAGATTCCTCCACCAGGTGTCCTTGCATGTAAAAGAATGATGCATATGACAGTTGGAAGTTTCACTTCTACAAGTCCGCCAAACATCCTGTCCTCACTTCCTCCAGTTGACTGTGCAGCTGTGTGTCGAGACTTAACAGCTCACTACACTGACCCATTTGATTCCCACTCCTCTTATATGCGATCTGAAAACTGCCACCAAATTTGACACTTTGCTGATGTAATTTCCCTGCGTTATCAGATGACATTTTGGTGTAAATCACTATCACTAAGCTAATGATAATGATACTTTCAGCAGTCATGATACTCCAGGGCTCTAGACTAACTTTTTGCACTGTGCACTGGTGTGCCTAACTTTATTTCTTAGGTGCACCAGCACAAAAGTTAGTTGCACCCAAATTTTCGCAAAGGCAATATTGACTAGTAAACGATTAACATAAAGTTCTTTATTTGAAGCGCAATTCTACAAGAAAGTAACTTACTGAAAAAGTGTTGGTGCTTAAAGTGCTTCACTGAGCTAATATTTAAACTTAAAAACATCTCAAGATAAATGAAATAAAAATAAAATCTTAATTAAGTGTTTTAAGTGCGTCAAACTGAACCTCTCATGGCTCAATGTCTTATGGACTATTCTCCATTGCAGTCACATGCCCCCGGAATGGCCAACTCCGGCCTTCTTGATCTTTGGCCTTGGCTAAACCACTGGCCACACTCTCTCTAGCATCACATCTTCCAGACTCGGCCCCTCTACACTGATTCTTATCAGATCTTCCACTGTCTGAATGAAGGGATGCTCTAGTGCAGTGCTTCTCAAACCCCCCCCTTAAACCTATATAAAAATCCAGTGCCCCCATCCCACCTAAGACCACCAAATCATTTCACTAAACATTATGAAAAATAAGTATTTACAGAAAAACAATCCTGTTCTGTTCTGTCTAATTGTCTCTCTGTGCTCATACTGTATTTTAATGCTGCCAAATTCTCAATAAATGTTTTACTTTATATATTTTACTGTTTCTGTTGTCAGTCATGGATGAATATGAAATAGTGACTGAAACACAGCCCTTTAAGAATACATAACCAGCTCTCCCTTCCAAGAAGCTAGTCTGCACAAAAATCCTAATTTATAATTTTATTGAGCCTTGTCTGATGAAATCAAATAATACACATTATAAGACAAAGACAATTCCTGTGCTGTTATTTTCGGGCTATATTGCATGTAAACTAAGAGAAGCAATAATATCTGTTTAACTGAACATGCTGCTCCTCTCAGACCAGTCTTTCGAGGATTTCGCGGGACTTTTTTCAGATTTGTGCGGCCTAAAATGACTGATATTGCAGCGGCTTTTCTCAAAATGTGCGTTTCTTATTGTTTTGCAGTGAAAATAAACCACAGACAACATTCTTCTAATATTGTTATGACTTTTCTGACTTTGAGACCAGCTCCAGACTAAATTTAGGACACCAGCACCAGTGCCTTTAAGTCCTACAGAAGTGGCACCAGCACCTGACAGTAAAGCACTCACCCTAATCGCACATGTACATCTCAGAGATTCTATCTGATGTCTGCCTTTACATATTCAAGAGGTATTTTTAAGAGTGTTTGCTCATCTGCAATACGCTCTATATGTTTCCAGTCAGATGTCAAATAGAGATTATTAAATGCATGTAAAACTGCTTCTGAGACGTTTATCAGATTAGACAGCAGATGTTTCCCAGATCTTTAGCAGACATCTTACAGATATACTTGTGCTGTCTAAGTAGTTGAGATGCAGTTCAAAATTAACTTGTATCAATGCATTCATAATGTCTAAATATAATTTAATAAATACAAAATATATAATATAATTAGGGAGTGGAAATGGCTGATAAGCCTTTAAGTACTTCTCTGCAGCCATCTAATATGGTATTTAATGTATTTTTTATTTTTAAATAAGTGTTTGCTTTCCTACATTATGAAACTTTTAGTTTATTAATGGGGCAACCTATGAAGGATGAACAAATAATGTCATCACATTAAAAATAACTTTAAAATTCGGTAATACTTAAAGCTTTGAAGTGCTGGGGAAAGTTGTGTGAAGCATTTAAAAAACACTTTAAGACATTAGACCATTTCTGCCACAAGTTGTTCCTGTAGTTATGTTAAATCCATGGTGAATGGTGGTGATGTGTTTATTGAACAATGTTTCTCCTGGTTTCCACATCAGTGGCGTTTGTTCTGATGTCTGTAGCTTTAAAATAATTCTGTGCCAAACTGAATGCTTCTCACAAGATCTGACTGAGATGTTATTGATTCCGCGTGAATTCGACTACTTCACTGTATTTCCCAGTGCTGTGTATAACGGTGTCGTGTGATCGAGAGCAGCCTGCGGCTCCGGTCCGAGCAGATACACGAATATAGCCCAAACGAGTAGCGCGATTTGTTCCGCTTTCGGTTCGTTGTCCGATGTAGCTCTTGTAAATCGGGCATGAAGAGAACGCAAAGCTGTTTATTCCATTTTTGGAACTGAGAAACAACCTTTTTTGACTGAATGCGCATTGCGATGACGTCACAGGACGCGTCTAAACGCAAAATCTGTGGAAAATCTGCGGCAAATTTGAAAATGCGAGTTTTGCTTGATTTTGCGATAAATTCAGCGATCGCAGAATCCTGGGGACTGTCAGACGCTCACTGAAACAGAGTAGATTCAGAGAAAGAGCTGCACGCATCTCTACTACTCACCTCTATCTCTCTGTCTGACTGCAGCAGCACACGCATCTTCAAACGTACACACAAGTACAGAAATATCTGGACCACACGGCCAATCAGAGGGGGTCCGCCCTTCACTATCTCTGATTGGTTTAGACCACGATAAGAGCCTAACGTGTCTGTTGTTGAACAGCAGAGAGACTTTCTGAGTCCGCAGACTTTTGTTTTTTTTCTCGAATGGCTGGACCACCAGTGCGACCTTAGATTTTTTTTAGTCGCACCCTTGAGAAAATAGGTCGCACGCGACCCAAATTGGTCGCACTCTAGAGCCCTGTACTCTGTTTGGCCAAGTCATCTCTTTTGCCTTAGGGGTTTTCCACCTGTCTGGTTGAGAGATGGGAAACTCCTTAGTGGATGTGGTTAATTAACTTCCATGGAAATGGAGGAAGGGCCACACAGGGGACTGCTCATGTCAAAGTCTAATAAGCTGATTTCATATTCATTAAACTGGACTCCAGAGAAAAAACCTTTATCTTTACTAAAGAAATTGTCTGCGGGACATGTGAGATGACACTTTTAACATTTCAAAATGTCACTTCTAAAATGTGATGGAAGACTACTGTAATATGGGGGAAGTAGTAGCATACACACAGGGGTTGTGCGTTAGTAATTGGTTCCCTTACCACAAAGCCAAGTTAAAAATGTTAAAATATGAGATCAAGTCATTGTCAAAAAATAAATAAAACACTCATTCATGCCATGTTCCAAACTTAGATTATTACATATTCTAACATTTTACACAAATTCTTCAGCTGCAAGCACATTGTAAAAAAAACTGAATAAGCAAGATCGATACATCCAAACATTAACAATACAAAGTCAAATTAAAATAAGTACATTTACAAATTAAGCTATTTGCCTGTTTAGCCACAGGTGTGGCTCTGGAGTTGGTGTACTACTAGAAAAATAACTTTTAACAGTCAACAATGGCATAGAGACAGAGAGGAAGTACAGCCATATGCCAGCAGGGCAACGCTAAGACAGCTTTCATGTAACAAAGTCAGCGACTTTCACACACAGAGACCAAATGCAAAAATAGCAGGTGGCTCTTCCACTACTTACTTTAGGCTAAAGAACACCATAGCAACCCTCACTTAATATAAATATTATTACAGCCACAATACAGACGTGTGAAAACTCTGCAACATTTGATTTGATTTAGACTACAAAAAAAATTCTGACCAAAAAAATACTATTTATATATTTATTCAATACCTGAATATCAAAATAAATATGCTGGAATATACAAATATTATGTGCACATACACAACAAAATTCATGTCCAGGAAAATAAAAGGAATGAAAAATATAAAAGTAGGCCTACTTCCTTTTAGCCCACATCCACAGATATCGGTTATGACTGGATAATCCACTCCTTTGATTATCTTAGCTGAGATCAGCTTATAAATCTAGTAACACATTATCAATCAGAGCTGCACCTTGAAGTCCATTCTCTGTCTGAGCTAAGGAACAATTTGTTCATCTTGTCAATTAAAGCAACAAAAGCATGTTTATTTCCACTTCCAACATGGCAGAAAGACAGCCTGTTGCTAACCACAAATTATGAATGAGCAGAAAAGTCTTTGAAGGCACATATATAGAGGTTAAGAGGAGCTGCAATAAAGATTGATCTTTTACTAAAAGCATCTCAGCATTCAAAGAACTCCATTATAATAAACAATAATGGACCCTGTTGTTATTTTTTTGTGTATTAGATAAAATGTCCAATACTTGCAGTTAGTAGATCATATAAAGTGAAACCAAATTTTAAACAGCATTCAGGGAGGGAGAATCACATGACTTCCTTGTTTAAGAGGTCGTAAAGGACACTCCATCGAGCCTTGCATCACAAGCTTTTTTTCCCCCTTCAAAGAACTGTCATTGCCTTTCTAGCAAAGATTACGTATAACATTACAGAATCAGATTTAAGGTTGGAATACACTACACTGTTTTTAAAAGCTGAACGGATCTTAAAATAAAGGGCATCATACACTTACAGACTTTATAACAGTCACAGAGAAAAAACTGGCCATCATACACTAAATGACTGAGGATCAGACACAACTAGAGGTCGACCGATATATCCAATATTTGTCATTTTTTTATATATATCGGCATCGGCCGATATCCGTGTTTAGTAGCGTCAATTTAAAGTCAGGCACGTCCGCGGACAGCTCCGTGTTATTGATGCGGTGGACGTGCTGCTTCTGCATGTGAAGGACCCCAAGCCAAAAACTTTTGGAAGATTCAACAACAGTCCTGGGAGATAAAGGCAAGGCTTAGATTCTGATATTTCAAAGTCTTATGGCCATATATTTACTATATATTACTAGTAAACTATGAAGTAGTAGTAGTAGTAGCCCTTATTGTCACTAGTCACAAGTACCAGCGAAATTAGCCATCAACCTGTCCCATACATACACAACATACATATGACAAGGGGGTAGACAGAACAGGATGACAGGGAATTGAAGAAAATACAGCATTTACATGAGGAAAGTGAGAGAGAAAAAATAACCCCCACACTATGCTCCTTAGTGAGTACATGTGAGAACAGAAAAAACACCTCAGCACAAAAAGCACATACACCATAAACCCACACTCTTGCAACAGGGGAAAACAAATCCAGCTCCGGCAAGCAGCCATCCGGTCCCAGCAGCCATTTTGTTTCGGCGCCATCACAGACCCGCCCTTCAGGCTGGCGGTTCAAATCGAACGGAGGCGAGGGATGGGGGGAGGGGAAGTGAGTGCATATTTGTGTGTGTGTGTGTAGTAGTTCATATTAGGGGTCGACCGATTATCGCGCCGAATATTAAGCATTTATAACCGATTATCGATATCGGCCATTTTTAAAAACAGATTTGCCGATAATTTTTTTTATTTATTTTTTTATGCAAACAAACAAACTACTTACAGGTGACATTATTTATTGGTGAATAAATAATACTGGTGAAACTATTTAATGTTTAAATGCACTATTTTAGCTCGATGCAGCTGTCTGAGCTCAACACTGTGAGAGTGAGGGCGATCCTCAATCTCTGAGAGCAATCTCCGCCCACGCTCATCTGATATTAGGAAGTCACGAGTCCGACCAATCAACGCGGAAAACTGAAGCAGTCTCACACCGAAGCACTAACTGGAGCTGCGTCAGTGATCACGCATCAGTTGTCTCTCAAAGGTAAAGCAGCAGCAGACAGTTGCTGAAGTTGCAAAACACCTCAATATAACCTATGATGTCCGCGATGCGGAAAATGCGGGAGGAATCGCGAATGCGTCATATAATGGAATTTACCGTATAACGCGGAATGTCATGGAATGTGTCGAAGTTTGGATGAATTAATCAAAAGTAGGTCAGTACACTTAAAATCGACTCGCGCTATGGACTAGTATCTATAAATATTAAGCCGCAAAAACACTTTAAATATGAATCCTGCATGTTCTGCATCTTTGTTAATGAATGACACAGACGTGCGTTTCATTTACTGCACACATACATACTGAAGCGCGTGCTGCTCGCAGTGTTTTCCAGCATCTGCCGTCTCACTAAATGAGGACATAAATACATGAACAACATCCCCAGAACTGCTCGAGAGTCACTTCATGAGCATTTGACCGTTTCATATGAGTAAAACGATCGTCATATCATATATACATAGCTACAGAAACTAAAAGGTCCTCATGGCAACCTGTCAAAATATAAGTTCGTTTAGCCGAATATATTACTGTATACGTAATACAACTACAACAATTATTACAACTTTTGTTGAGAATAATCACACAATACGCTAAATATACGTTTACTTTAAGTTTTACAAAATGTTTACAGAATGCTTCTGGGTGATCTCTGTACTTATGTTATTATTAAGATTATTAATATTACTGTTTATTTAATGTTTTGTTATTAACAGTTTTCAGAATTAAAGACATGTTTAAAAGCATTTAAAGAACTTTTTTGTCAGAGCTCTTGTAATTATAATTTTGGCATTCATTTTCATTTTTACACCAGACACGTAATATCGGTTCAAAATATCGTTATCGTCTACTTGATCTGTAATAATCGGTATCGGCATCGCCCTGAAAAACACATATCGTCGACCCCTAGTTCATATCAATGTCTGTAGAATGGGGAGGAAGCAAGAGCGTCTCACTGCAGTGTTCTTTCCCAGGGATAAATTTCCAACAACGACCTTGCCGGCAGTGCTGGTACGGGGGACCAGTGTTGCTTAGCAGTGTTGAAGTGTTGCTTCTCTCAGTGAAAGAAAAAACGAATAGTCTAGAACCGTCAGGAACTGGCATAATGCTACAGCTGGTTGAAGGTTCGCTTACTTGCAGTTAATTTTAAGGGCTGTAGTCGAAAACTATCAGCAGCTTGCTTGCTAACATATTCTTGCTTGTTATCATATTAGCCCCAATGTTATAAGTTCGGTTTTATTTTTCCTGTGTTGGAGAATTTCTCTCTGTGCGTGGGTGGAGAAGGCGGCAGCTCTCACAAACACTGCAGCGGGATTGAGGGCTACGTTACTCCGCGCCGCTCACAGACAGCACCGTGCTCGGAGACAGAACTGTCCTGGAGCAGCCCAGAACGGTGTATGACATTTGTTCGGAAGCATGGTTTGATGCAGACAACAGCCGGGTTTCCATCCAACTTATTTGCATTTATGAAAATTCAGCTCAAGAATATGCGCATCTGCGTGTGTTTCCATCAACTGTGTAATGCGAATAAAAAGGGACATCAGCCTAATAAAGTGACGTGATCCGGCAAATGACTATATACGTCGCAGTTGTTATCCTCATTAAACCTGTCTAACGTTAACCGTCAAGCATGTCAGAAATCACTAAGGGTTTAGCACTGTCCTTGCAAACAAGGCTGTGCAACATGACAAAGATTTTTTTTCTTTTGTGTGATTACTAGATTATAGTAATTTGGTTTGTAATTTGTAAGCAATCTGTTAACAACAAAAACAACACATTAGTGAATGGTTTTGGTTAGGGGTGCAACGGATCGTAGATTATCCGTGATCCGTACGGACCAGTCCCCACGGTTCGGCACTCATGTGATTCGCGGATTAACTGATAAGTTTAACCACCATAGAGTGAAGTGTATCATTTGCACGTGTTTCGGGACTCGCGCTAGGTTTTCACACTGAAGCACGCACACGCAGAGAGAGAGAAAGAGAGTGGCGCGATTCAGATACCACTTTTCAGACAATGCCTCAAAGGACGAACACAAACGCACACACAAAGTTATGTTAAAATACCCGTTTTGGCAAGTATTCTGGTAAACACAGTCGGTTATGTCTTAAGTCAACGTATACAGCTGAGAAAGAACATGCAGAACAGTTGTGTTTCCTGCATGACAACCTGCCGTTCTTAAACTAGGAATACTGAGAACTTTCAGTGAAAGATGGGTAGAGTGAGGAAGACTCAGGGACTGCAAATGAGTTCAAATTAAAGCACATTCCTTTTTATATTGTTCTGTAATGTTTACATAATTTCCTTCACTCAAAAATGAGGGGTTTGCTGCTATTTTATTTTCACTAAATTAGAATTTTAATGCTGCAAAAGTGCACGAAAACCATTAAGTTTTTATTCACAGTTGGTTAATTGAGGACTTTGCTTTATATAAAAATGCAGAAAGTTGCTAAAAGCAGAAAGTTAGAATGCACTTTAGATGTTCTGTGTCATTTATACCAAACAAATGTTGCTGGTTGCTAGTGTGTCTGCAGCACTACTATTATTTATTTTTCAGTTTAATTAATTTTCATTTATAAAGTTGTATTTATTTAATTTAAATGTATATTTAAGTTTACATTTATGTTCAAACAAACTTGAAACATTCTGCTTGATAAAAACTTTTATGTAAATGATTGAATTTTTTTTATATTACCCGTTTTATATATTTAATACTTGGGTCAGTTTATTGATTTCTTTGGATAAATATTTAGTTTGAATACCGTGCAGTGCACAAAATTAAGATTCGAGAGATGGTTGAAGTCAGTGTTCAATAAATTGTTAAGTTTAGGAATTTAACTGCATAAAACAAAAGATAGAAACAAGCAAAGATAAACACTAGGGATGGGACGAGATCTCGTGGCACGAGATCTCACGAGATCCGACTGGTCTTGCGAGATCATGACGATATCCTCCC
The DNA here is from genome assembly GCA_027422405.1 of Ptychobarbus kaznakovi. Taxonomy (NCBI): domain Eukaryota; kingdom Metazoa; phylum Chordata; class Actinopteri; order Cypriniformes; family Cyprinidae; genus Ptychobarbus; species Ptychobarbus kaznakovi. The sequence goes on along the minus strand of CM049795.1, from coordinate 10,714,479 downwards.
AAAACATTTTGCAGTGTTTACATTAGAGCTGCACCATTAATCGTTAAAAAAATTGCGATGTTGATTCAAACACCTACGCGTCTTTTTCCTAAATGACAACGATTCAGCTATGTCTATTAAGACTGTTTCACATCGCGAGTGTCAGTGGAACGTGAGAAGCACATTTTGTAGCTGCCCATGTGTGAACGCTGTCATTCACTGATATGGGCGGCGACAAAAAACGCGCTGCTCATGCTCCACTGACATTTCGATGTGAAAGACATTAAATTCTGCATTCATGCTGCAGCTGGTCCAGAAAGAGCAACACAAACAGTCTTTTCAACCACACATCATAATTTTTTTGTTACAGACATTTAAATAACAAGAGTACTAGGGATGCACCGAATGTTCGCCAACCGAAAATAGCAAAAAAAAAACAAAAACAGCTCTTTCGGTGTTCGGCCGAATAAGCGAGTAGACCGAATAAATTGTACCAAACAATGACGTGACAATCAAATGGAGGCGTGCACTAATGCAGAAACGCATCTGCAGCGTGAAAGTATTTAAAACTGTACGAGAAAGAACTGTATAAAACTCATTACAAGCACGAAGCACCGACTGCGAGACTGTTAGCAGTGCAACTCATGTCTCCGACGAGAAGATGAAGGGTGGTTGATGCTGGCCACTGTATGATGAATGAAATCGAGAAATGGCCTCAAACGATTAGTAAATAAACTGCAGAATGTTGTGTTTTCTGATACACGCACGGTTTGCATGTAATGCTATTCAAATAGCGCTGCACGCGCTCGCTTGCTTTAAACTCATGGTCTAAAGTCCAAAGCGCGAGAAAAAATCTGTGCTAAAACACTGTTACTCATCAGTTGCTCAGTAACATTTTTATTAGTTTTTTTAAATGCATGTGCCAAACATCTTCCCAAACTCGTCAGAATCATTTATAAATCTGCTGTCAATAAAAAGCACTGAGGTCTTCCTGGTTCCTGCGTGTTTCTGCCAAAATAAAAGCTCCATCAACATTCATAAAATGTTAGTATTTTAATTTGAATGTTGTTCTGTAAAATTAAACATTAAAGACAATAATAATTATGATAATAATTACCCTACGACAGCTCTATTAATACATTTATTATAACATTCACACAGTGTTCAAATTGGGATCTGTAATATATTCAAGTCTCTTCTCAACAAGGCTGCATTTATTTGTACAGAAAAAAAATACATGCTTGATTAAAGAACGGGGTCCAAACATTGTGCTTTGTTGGTATTGAATGTCTCATAGAATATTAAAAAAATGTTAAGTGCTCAGTAAATATTTAAATTGTTGTTTTGTAATTGATTTTTTTATTTAACAGTAAAAAGCACTTTTTGGCTTTTTATGCAACGGTGAAAAAAATGGCAAACTAGGCCTACATGGGGGAAAAATGCAAAAATCCGTGTTCGGTATTCGGCCCAGTGTTTCATTTTGTTCGGCTTCAACTTCGGCCAAGATATTTAATTTTGGTGCCTCCCTAAGAAGTACTGGGATAAAAGTTTATAGTTTGGGTATAAACACTTATTGTCTGCAGGAGCGATCAAAATGAAAGTATCTTAACACTTGTATTGTAAACGACAACCCGTTTAAAAAGTATTTGTCATTTAATCATTCATTCAGGAGATTCCAATAGTGAAAGAAGTCTTTATGAAGTGACCCCTTCATTCCATTTTTATTTTTTTCAAATTAATATATATTTTTAAAAGACTTAAGCAATGAACATTTTATCAGAACCACAAGTAAATTTCGTTATTTTGTTAGTTTTCTAATCTTTTTTTTTTTAGAATCGTAATCTCCAATTTATAAAAAAAATTGTGATTCTCAATTTATCCAGAATCGTGCAGCTCTAGTTTACATGTTGTTATTACTGCATATAATTCATTAAAATATATAATTTCATAAAGTACAAGTTCATTGCAAAATGCACAATTTTTTGCATTTTTAAGTTGAATAAAAGACAATTTTTCCCAATATATTTCATCATTGAAGATTTAAAAAAAGAAAAGTCTAAAGATCTCGTCTCGTTCTCGTGAACTCCGTCTCGTGGGATAAGTGTCTCGTCATACCCCTAATAAAACATTAATTGCCTTATCACAAGGCCGTGTTAGAAATAAACTTTAATCATAACAGTAGGAAGTCAGAAGCAACAGAGGTTGACACAGGGCTCGACAATAAGTAGTGCCCGATGGCCCGGGGCCAGAGTGAAGGATGCTCGGGACAGACGGATTTGTCACTTGCTGATCGGGTCACTGCAGCGTTGTCACAAAAGTGTATCACTTGCATGCGTTTTTAACCCTTTTTAATTTAAAATTTCAAGCGATTAAAAAGCATTCGGGCACAAAAGACAACTCCATTCACTACTTGGGCGTTGTGTTCTGTGTGAACAGCACATGCACAAACAGCCTCGTCTATGACACGCGCGAGCTGCCTGAATGGGTAAATACATACAAAAGTAGCCTATATCAAAATACCCGTCTTGCCAAGTAACTTTGTAGATTTAACAATGATTATCTATATTTAATTTATACAGTGGAGTACAGATGCACGGATCGACCAGACATTTTTTGTATTATTTCATACTATTTTCTGTTCCGTGCTTACACACAAACTGCACTGCAATCATTTTACAAAATGCCATCTGTGTGGAAATATTACGTTATTATTATAATTAGTCTGTTAACAGAGGCCAGAGACTTTGAAGACGGATGTAAACAGAAGAAAATACTGTAGCGGACAGAACAAGATCAGTGTTCACGATTCGTGAAATATAGGAAGAAAATCCAAATATTGAATTATATGAATGTGTTTTGGGGAATTGGCTGTTTTCAGCATAGTTTACATGGTTTTCTTTTCATGAGGCAAGATGAAGTAGTGCATTTAAATTAGTGTTAATACACGCAGTGCTGCAGTGTTTAAAAGTGGTAACCAAGAAAATGCTGTATTTTTGCTTTTAAGCGCCACCAGCTGTCAGAGAGTGAAACTGCATCTCACTCAGCCCGTCTGCTGTTTCGTGCAATGTTTTATGCAGCATAAATTTACAAAGCTAAAGTCAGACCATTCTGTATTTGCTTCAGATTTTGAAATTAAACAGTCTAATATAAAAGATTGCACATTTTTCCCTCTAATCTCAAATGGCTATGAAAAATAAAGGTGCAGAGTGAAAAATATGCAGATGTTATTTCATGTGATCTTTCGATTTCTGTACTTGAACACATCTAAAAACACATAAACCTAAGGGGTCATTTCATTTCTATCTTTTTTATAGGCCTATATTTAATTGTGCCATTACTTGTAATTTGTTCATGTGTTCTTATTTACTGGCGGTTCACTTGTCTTAAATAATGTTTGAACTTCATATTTATTTATCGCTAGTGGTTTTTACTGTGGTATCAAAACAGAAATTGAGAATTGTAAAATGTAATTAGTATCTAAAATCTTGGTGTCATATAAGCTTATTTATTGGAACACAAGGTAACATAGATCAAAAATTTTGTTGGAGACCGTGATCTATTTGACAGACTATTACTAGATCTAGCTTCTAGGAACACATAAAACCCAAATCAGGCTGATTCAGGGTTACTTCATGTGAATGTTTGTAATTTTCCTTTGCTCTAAATTTGGGAGGATATAACTTGGGGCACACAGCACCTAGTGTCTTCATTGTATTGGTGTACTTTACAGCTCTCATCGCATTGACATGTGTAACGTTTCTGTGCTTAAAAACTGCATTGCTTTACATAACACCCCTGAAATCTCATCATGACCATTATCGAACTTAATTTTATTATTTACTTTAACACTAAAAGTTACTTTTTGAGCTATCAGTAAAGTTACTGATTAAAACGCAGCAAGGCAAAAATCTTTTCTATTGTAATGAAGTGATATAATATCATTATCTGATATTTTGCCATAAGTAAGACAGTTAGGTAAGAGATACTCAGATGTACCTCAGAGTATTACAGATCCCATGGGCAGGAAATATAAAAGCCACAAACAAGCATCCAATAACAGACACCATGTGGCGTTTAATCCTCAACTTAATCAGCAAAATATATCAGAGGATGCACCGTAGGCTCATATGTCTGACGTACGGATCAAAGAGGAAGTATGGTAATCACGTAAAAAGGATTTAAGGCCAAATCTGCAAAACAAAGCATAATTTTCCAAGAAAAACATCGGAATTGCGGTCTTCTGATCTCTGAAAACAAAAATAAGAAAACTTGCAACTGTCAAGCAGTCTACTTGAGATGAGTTGTTACTTAAACCCAAAATGTTTAACACAGAATGGGTTTGCATAAAATCAATCAAAAAAAAAAACATGTCCAGGTTTACTGGCTTTTGATGGTAGGGTTTCATGATAAATCGAAATTAAATCGCGATTAGGCAGAAGCTGCGATTGTTATGCGTATCTTTCAGTGAAGCGCGGTTCTGTGATCAGTAGTTCATCTCCATCTGAAGACCAGAGGGCGCTTTCACACGGGAACTCCAAATACGCCCCGCAGAAGAAACCCAGAATCGCTGCAGCTGAATAATCAGAAGGATTTTAACTGCTTTCACTGATTCAAAGTGCGTAATAAACATGACTACAACAATATATGGCTTATCTGAGTTCTTATTATAATTTTAATTATAATAAAGTATAATTAGAATTCAATGCCTTTATCACTATTTAGAATACTATGAAATATGTTGCGTGCCTTATACTATTTAAGAAGTAGGGCTGTAGCTATCGAATATTTTAGTAATCGAGTATTCTACAGAATATTCCATCGCTTTAAATCGAGTAATCGGATAAGAACTACTTTTTTTTAAAGAGCAATCCTAAATATACAAGAGAAAATACGACAAGCCTCGTAATGAACAAGTAATTGGTTTGCTTTTTAGAAAAATAATATTTTTTATTGCTGAAATAGCATATATTAATAACTGAAAACTAAACCCATTTAGTGCATTTAATTGCCATATTACATTAAAAATGCAAATAAGGTAAGGTACAAATAAGGTAAAAATAGTACAACCTAAAACTAAGACATAAATCAAAATAATAGTATTAAAAAAACAAAAAAATACATGATCCTAACTAAAGCTCAGGTGTGACATAAGCCTTTACGGTCTTTAATTGTGGCTTATGTGAGAGGCAAAAATTAGTGAACAGGAAGCTAATGTGGAACAAAAACAAGAGTCCATATACATAAACACATTATGTTTATGCAACAAGAATTTAAAGTTATTTGGATAATAAACCCTCTTAAATGTCTCTCTGCACACTGTGTGTGTGTGTGTGTGTGTGTGTGTGTGTGTGTGTAATCCTTTAAAGGAGCATGTGGTTGCAAACACAGTGCTCTGTATGTAGTTACAGTAAATGTAGGGATGCACCGAAAGGAAAATTCTGGGCCAAAACAGAGGATTCTGGATGTGCTTGGTCGAAAACCAAAACGCTTTGTAATAATTATTTATTTTATTAAATACTATAAAGTAATTTTGTAAGACTCATTTTTAATTTAACTCAATTTAAAAAACACAAGCCAATAAAATAACCACAATTTTATTGAAAGACAATTGGACAGAAAATATATTAATATTAAATAATCAATGTATTATTTTTATTCAGTTCTATGCAACAGAATCAGACATAACTGTTGTTGTTATTTTTGACTAATTATCCAAATAATGTATAGTCCTGCAAATTAGCGACAATTAAATTATTACATAAATGCCTGATATGCAGCTTGGCTCTAAGAAATAGAGACGAATTCACAAAGTTATGCAAGATAATCCGTCAATCTTTCCCAATAAAGACGTAACTGTGCATTAATTAAATAATACAGCCATGAATGAGCGCATGTTGGAAATAAAAGCGCTGAATTGAATTCTCTCTCTGTTGTATATGCTCATCTTAGTCTCGTGAAGCTGCTTCATATTCCTGTTCACTCAGCGGTTGATGCTCAGGAAATGCTCCAGCACGGCCACCGCATGTAACTTTTAACAAGATTCACTGGTTTAAAACACACTAAATTATATTAACATTTACTATATAACCATTATTTCGCCACTAAACATCTAAATAAATACATCTCTTTCAAAATTAATTATTTATTAATAATTTAGCGATCGCAGTTCGTGTATAGTTCAGTGTAAATAGATAAACTGCGCTGTCAGCAGGCATTTCATAATTTAGAATGACAAAAACATTTTATAATTCTGATATAACATACCAGTTGAGAAATGCAATAAAATACGATGTTTTATTTGTTATAGCTTATTTCAATATTCCAGAGAATATTATTCATTTAATTGTTATTCACTCTTTAGCCTATTAAACAGCTTATAAACCTAAAACTGTAGTTTAAAATGAAGTTGATATGACTCATGTCCTTTATTTTCTCCATTTGAAAACATTAGACATTATTTTGCTCATTTTTAATATCAGTGTTGCTGATGATGCTTTATATATATAATATATATATATTATATAGTTGTAATTTGAAGATTAAATTTTACATGAAAATGTTAATTTTCAACAGTTTTTTGTTGTTGTTAAGATGACTGAAAGAAGGAAAAACCAAAGTGAAGTATGGACTTACTTCACTCAGTTATTAATTTACTTTATAACAGTAAATAAATATCAGTTCTGCACATCGGTTATCGGGAACATAAACATGCAAATAATTGATATCGGTTAAAATAAAATCAATATCGGTCGATCACTAGTTTCTTGCAAATGTGTTCCCGACAGACCTTTGATAGAATTTTGTATTTAAGTCAGAAGGGCAGATGACTTTGATCGCAGACTTTACAGATCCTTGACAAGTTTAAATCTGCACGTTCATGAATTAAAGATCACAGTCTAACAAACATGGGTCCTCAAAGCTAATTATTCCTTGGCTTGAAAACTAGATTGTTGTTTCTTCCTCATGCATCCAATTACAAAAAATGATGATACTGGTGGTATCAAGCTGAAATTCCAGGTATATGAAATCAGGAAATGTGTTCATTTCTAGGTAGAAACAATCCAATTTCCCCAAACAAGTACACAAGGAAATGCACTATTGTTAACTAAATTATGTTCCTTTGTGCTCCTCAGGTCAAATTAGTATTACTAACATGCAGGTCAGCTATGACTCATTTTTCCCCAAACATAAGGATCAAAAGCATCCTTCCTGACGCACAAACACTAAATCACAGTGGTGGTTGAATGTCTATGTCCCTCACACAGATCATTAATGGACTCTCCAAACCCCTATCAGTCATTATTTATCTCATGCTTTATAGACCCTCACTCTTTTCCTGTCTCCCACATACATGCAATGCTCTTCTGCAGTTAAAAATAGCCAAGCCGTGTGACAGTGATGAATGCGGGGCTGAGCTAGATCTGTCACCGGAGAGCACAGAGACCCAGCACGATGACAGAAAGCCGGCCAGGGTACTGACATCATCAGTGGCCCTGGAAGATCAACAGGGCTTTCCTTCAACAGATAATCATCCTATCCCACCAAGCTGAAGCAAAAAGCAAATGATGGATCTTACAGTAGTCAAATAACTTTCAACTTCACCATAATAATGAATGGCTCAAACCAAAAGAAAAAATACCTCAACCAAACAAATGGTTAAGAGGGAGTAAATGAACACCTCTTTATATCTACTCTGCTGCTATAGCAGCACAGACAGTGAGTGGGAAGAGGACAACCCCAAAAGTGGGGTTACAAAAAACAAAAGTAACAAACTGCCAGGACTAAGTACCTGTGTGCTAATAAAACATAAAATGCAATCACTTAGTAGAAGAGTAGATAGTATAAGAGGTCAAACTCAACAGTTCTACTGACAACACTTCACGGAAGACTACTACTAACATGGAAACCATTTGATCATTTATTTCATCATGATGTGCAGTTATGGAAACATTTATTAATTTGTACATTACATAGTTAATATAAAATATAATGTTTTTTTTTACTAGAGAACTAAGCCCAAACTTATATAGCCTAAATGACACCTGATAATTTCAGTTCATTTTAGTATGTAACCCATTTGTTAGCTACAACTAGGAGGTTCTCTAAAAAGCATGTGACTTTTGGTGGAAACTTACAAATTAAAAATATGTTAGTAACTTTCTAAATAACTAAATCGGAGTCAACCAAATACAAGCCAAAGCTGGTGTCAACTGCTACAAACAACCAAAAATCACATGGCAACTTCAACACGATTCACTGTGGAGTCAACTGTCACACCCATCAATCACCTGAACAAAACAAGATACACCTTCCTGTATTGCGTAACTAGGAGTGAATTTGCGTCAGTCTAAATGAATCAAACACTCCTCTTGATGGAAGTGGAATGTCTTATGTCATAATCTGCCCTCTCATCTAAGCCATGCTGCCCTATACAGTCGTTAATATCAAAGGCCAGCTGGAACGGGAACATGCCACCTGGTTCTTAATAAAACAGATGGCTGTCCAATTTCCATTGTGCTCCTAGAATGAATGATTAACTAACAAACCACTGTGTACCCTGGAAGAACACCTGCAGAAGGCCTACCGGTTACTATTAAATCCATTAAACATGTAGGAAAACACTCCAAATGAAGAATAAAACACTGATTAGAGGCTATATGAATATGGGAGAGTGGGTAACTTATTCGGTCCTTTTAACGACCAGAAAACAACGCTGAGGTGTGTTATTACAAAGACATGTGCTCGTTTGAATCATGCTCACAGTGTAACTTACAAGAGCAGATTTATAAGTGTCTCAATTTTACCTTTAAAGCATACTTCTCCCCACTCCTCTTGTGAAAGATCTCCAGAACCCTGCCATTGATGCCCAGCCCCAGGACCTGGCTAGTGACCTTGTAGTCGTCAGTTATGGCATTTTTCTTAATCTGAAGTGAGACTTTTCCCGTCAGGATTTGGGCTGCATTCTGTTGCTGCTGTTGTTGCTGCTGCTGGTTTGGAAACTTCGGCGGACTGTTGGCGTTAGTCAACATCTCCCACCTATTTTCTTCCCTAACTTCAACAACTAACGTTAGCTAACTTACTTCTCCCGAACTTCAGTCTTTCTTTGGCTACACCCAAGGCCAAGATTTACCTCAGATGAGCTCGACTCTGCGATAAAACTCTGACACGGACCCTCTGATGCGCCGTTATTTCGGTTTCTTGGTGTCTAACGTTAGCTAAGCTAGCTAATATCCATGTCGAGGGTCAACCCAGCAATTCAGGGCTAAGAGAGTTTAAAAGGCGACTTACAGAAAACTACTTCAAGTTTAGACGACTTAGAAGTGTCACGTGCTTTTCGAAAGCGCCGCCGAGCGAGTTAAAAACATAAATGTTAAATTAAAAAGACGAGAATAGCAAGCGCTCCAACCCTACTCCTCTGTGAGACGAGCACTGGCCCTTCGCGACTTTCGGCCAGCGTCTACTGCTCTGACGTCATAGCGGGGTTCGGAATGCTTGCGCTCTTAAAGGAGCCGCCACCTAATGAAAATGCCTCGCATGTGTTTTAAATATAAAAGTATGTATATATATATATATATATATATGATAAACTGTTGACTTCAATTATAAAAGCTTGCTGACCAGATAAAGACTTTCCTGCCAGACGGGGAGAATAGTTTAATCCAGCAAAGCACAAAGAAACAGCTTAGATTGTTTAAAGAAAAAAAAAATCATTCAAACATTTTTTTCGGTTTGTTTAATATCGGCAAATATCAACAGGTGTCGCTGTTGTGTAAAACTTCAGAAAAAGTTCAGTGGGTAAATATGATTAGCCGCAAGAGGGCGCAGTCTGCACGCGTATCGAAGAATTTCACAATCAATTTTGTGAAAATAAGCCTATTATTTGAAAAAATACAGTTTAATTCATTATTTAAAAAAAATAGAAAACACATATCTAATAATAATAAAAATAACACTCATCTTTTCAATTTGAAAAGATTTTCAACCTTGAACCTTGAATTTAAAAACAAAAAAGCAAGATCATATTTTAAACAATTTCTTACTATTCTAAAGCTGGTAAGATTTGCCTTGATTGTTTTACGCAACTTTTTAACATGACTTTTAAAATTTAACTGACAATCTAAAATCATGGCAATATATTTTTCTTCTGATACTTGTTCTATAATCTCATCTATAATTCTAATGTTTAATGATTCTGTTGCCGGTAATTTTGTTATTGAAATGCATATGGACTGTCTTTTTAGTATTTAGAGTTCAAAAGAGGCATCAAGCCAAGCTGACACTTTCTCGAAGTTTCTTGATAACTTTTCTTTGATTTCCACACAATTCCTACCAGATACATAGATGACCGTGAAGACTTGCATCAGGACACACTTCTGGAAGATCATTAATATAAATACTGAAAAGAATCGGACCCAAAATTGTTCCCTGAGGAATTCCTATATCGATATTATGAGGAACTGACTTAACATTAATAATGACAACCCTTTGTTCACGACTTTTTAAATACGAATCAAACCATAACAGAGATCGTTTTATGTAAACCAGTTCTGCACTTGTTGGACGTTTATGATAAGAAAAGACGCTAGAGGGCGCTTTAGATTAATTCACCATTTGAAAACAGCAGATTTTATAATATTTCAACACTCTTGTTTTTGTGTTATGAAATAGCCAAAAGCACAGAACAGATTTTTAGATTTTATTTTGCTAAAGGGCCTGATTCATTCACAAATAGCTTTAATAGTCAGCTGGTGTTATTGAGAAATGACAGAAATCCTCCTTATGTCACTTCTGGCTGTGGTTTTGTTATGCATGTGCTCATTTAGAAAACAAATCAACTCTGACGTTTATTAATACAAATTGTAACATCCCATTTTTATGTGGATGATTTGGAGCAGGTTTTATAAACAATTTGCTATCTGGTAGCCTAAATAATATATCTCTTACTACCATTAGCTAAAGTATGACTTTTATGGTGAAAACTTCCAAATAAAAATAGGTTGTAAACTTCCAAATAACCCAGTCTGAGTTACAGGGAAAACATTGGCCAGTTCTGGTGTCAACATGCTACAAACAACCAGAATCACGTGGCAACTTCTACTGATTGAACTGACATACCCATTTGTGAAATGTTGCTATTTTAAGACTTCTGAATAAACCTTTGAGTCAGATCAAAAGTCAAACTGCAACAAAGAGATCACGCGGCTGATAAATACACACAAAAGATCCACAAGTGATATTAGCAAGCAACCTACTGTAAAACATGTTTTCTGTTTTCGGGTGGAGATGTAGATGTAAGATGTTATTTTAGCCAATATTTAATAAAGATTCACATGCTTCACTAAGCATAAAGCTCTCATTTTCACATACTCACGCCTTTACACTTTTAAGGGGCCCTGTGGCTGTTATCAGTGTGTCAGCAATATTTCACACTTGCAGCCCCTTTTTCTGCTAGAGGTGAAGACCTTAAAAGAGCACGACACCAAGCAGATAGCAGATCACTTTTTTAAAGAATGGAGAGATGCAGAAAATCCGGGCTTATGTGTTTTTTGGTAATGTTGGATAGAAATGTTTTTTTATATATTAGTGCTGTCAAATGATTAAATGTGATTAATCGCATCCAAAAAAAAAAAAATTGTTTACATAACATACTGTATGTGTGCTATATATATTTATTATTTACTGTATATAAATACACAAACATGCATGTATATATATCAGAAAAAAAATTATGTTCATATATAATAAATATATATATATATATATATGAATAAATATATTTATTCATAACATAAATTATATGAATATAAATATAGACATGTAAATACATGTAAATATTTTCAAAATATATTCTGTATGTGTGTGTATTTATATATACATAATACATATATACAGCACACATACATATATTATGCAAACAAAAACATTACATTTGTATGTGATTAATCACGATTAATTATTTGACAGCACTAATATATATATATATAAAGATTGTTGTTTTTTTAGCTGATGTCCAATAACTAAATCCACCAAAGGCCCATGTTTTATTTTTTTCTTGTAGTCTTGCCTATTCTTCTTTTTAAACTCTATACAAAAACACAGTCTATTTAAGATTCATTCATTTAGCAGATGCCTTCATCTAAAGCAACTTACAAATGAGAGCAACAGAAACAGATTTGTATTCTCCTGTCTGGTCCTTTCTAATGTTCAGGGAATTCTGCAGTCTAGAGCATATGAGCCAAGTCACATTTACGGAGTCTATTTACAGCAACCTGCTTCCAGTCGCGCTTGCTTCCCAAAAGCTAAAAACAACCGAGCCCAGTGGAGAACTTTATATTGGGAGAAGGATTTGATTTCACACGTAGTCTTTAGAAAACAGACTTGACTTGGTCGTGTGGACAGATGTGTGAACCAACTGCACCACATGTCAGCCACTTCCTGCTAATGGCAGTAAGCACGATATGACTGGCGAACACACACAGATAAAGCTGCCATTTTTCTAACTTTGTTTGTGCATGGAAACAAGAAATTGCCATTTAAAGTGTCATGTGCTTACACAAGCTACACCAATCAGAGCCCAGGTTAGCATGTCGTAACCTCCTGCCAGGCCAGAAGACAGCTCGACATGTTCCAATTTATCCAGAGACAGTGGAATTTAGGTGCTGTAGCTTAAGAGACGGTGTTATATTAATATTAAGGCCAAACATATAAAGTAGCCCTAGATAGACTCACAGGAACATTTGAAATGCTACTGTCATAAAACTTTACACCATTAGCTTGCAATAAAATGTATTTAAGAAAAAACATTAAGACTATGTAAAATGTTCATGGTGTATTGATCTCTTTCCAGTCTGCGTGTGACAGTGTCATTGCTAAAGTGGAATGTTTCTATGGTGATGCACCATCTCACGGAAAGTACAAGAGGCGAGTTTGCATCACAGTTTATTCATTTTATTAATGTATTATTCAAGAACTTTAGTAGATATATAATTATTTCCTTGTATGTGACAAAGCAAGCCATTAAAAGCACTGGTTCCTTCAGATGACACTCTATTATGCTGCATTTTATATAAGTAAGATATTAAGGTCAAATCAAAGCATCAAGAACTGAAAAATCTGACATACACAGAGTAAACTCACTAATGAGGAACTTCTACAGAGTTCTCTGCCCATAAAATTGCCATGTACTGTTCTGGTAGGTCACATGATGAGTGGAATTTCCCTTGTTCTGCAGAAAGCCACACACTCTTAAGGATCATAGAATAAAACTATTGTTGAGAAGGGAAGTACTTGCACTCATATTCACCAGTAATTCCTTTATGGTCTCAGAACAAGAGATTATTGATGAGTAAGAGATTATGAGGAAAGGACGTCATCGTTCCAAAATCTATATGTAATATAATAATATCTAATAACAATCAAGCATGCATAGTCAGTTGTTTTTGATTCCATGTAAATGCATTCATTCAATAAATATCATTATATTTATGCATTTAGCAGACATTTTTATTCAAAGTGACGTAAAAACAAAGCAATTAATCAAAGAGCCAACAATCATTGTAGTACACAATGTCAGATTAATTAGACAACTAGATTAGAAAACATCTAGAGAAGATGCTCTGAAATAATTTCATTCTTAATTTATACATCAGCCTAAACAGAAGCAAAGGGCAACATCGTGGCCTAATTGCTAGTGTGGACATCAGACTAGGAAAGAAAAGGTCGAAAGGTCCATAAAGTGTTTTAATGCTCTAGTTTTTATATTTATTTATTTTTCTTCTTGAGACTTTTTTGTGTGTTGTGTGTGTGTGCGCGCGTGCTTGCGTGTGCATGTGTGTGTGTGTGTGCTGTGCGTGTGCGTGTGTGTGCGTGTGTGTGTGTGTGTGTGTGTGTGTGTGTGTGTGTGTGTGGATGTGCACAGCTTGCAAAATGATTGATTCTGGTGTTACAGAACAAATTCAATTGTACTTCATGTCCTAAAACTGTTTTCCAGAAGCCTATTTCCACCTCAAAAAAAAAAATACATTTGATAAAGTTTACATTAAGTAGCAATGTCACGTTATCAGTGTGAAATATAAAGTTGTAATTATGAGAAATAAAGTTGCAATTGCAAGATACAAAGACACATTGTGATATATGAGTTGCAGTTGGATATGAGCTCACTGTGAGATATAAAGTCTATACAAATAATGCTTAAAAAAAATATTTCTTTTTCTTTTTAATAGACAACCAGCAAATGGTCATTAGCATAAGTTGTTCAGTTAACACTTTCGCTATATGGAGACTAAAATGAATGCTAAACAATCAGATCGTTTTGCTTGAGTGTTTGAAACTGTGCCTCTAAAATGTTATTGGTGTACGATGAAGGGTGCTATCAAAGTGCTATGTAGTGATTTTGGTCAGTAGGGTACCACAGGGTCTGTGTGGATGGTCCCAGCGCTTGCACGTCTGGTCGTCTCCCCCTTGTGTCATTTCCATAAACAACAAAGAGCCTGATGGCAGAAATTTGTTAGCCTACTTCTGTGTGCCAGGTTCCCTTGTGTCTCACTCAGCTAGAAAAACTGCCCCGCTTTACACTTCACTTCTCAGTCACAGGGGCAAACGGATGACACGGCTAAGATGCTCCATTTGTCATGTACAAAAGATTTGGAATTGTTTTTCCAAATGGGCCTCAGATGAACTTTCAGGCAGGTCTATATCTCTGTAGCCCCAGACCCAGTAACCCGCTACTCTAGATAGGAATCGGCCAGGTTGTGAGAAGCTTGGTTTACAAAAGAGCGAACAGAATTAAACCGGTCATCTGTTCAGTGGTACAATCACCAATGACCTACATATCATCACCTTGGAATTACAAGGTCCTGACATTTTTGTCAAATTAAGTTATTCACATATTCTTATTCTGTGACAACTGATTTACATTATGTGATGTTTTTTTATTTTAGTTACATACATTTTGGGACTTTTTATTAGAAAACATCTACAAAGTATATGGAATGCAAAAACTTTGAAGCTCAATGTCTCAAAACTGCTCAGAATGCTTAATTCCAAGATAACGATATATTGAATCATCCAACATTTTAGCAGATTTTCTTCAGGTTTATTTCTGTATTGCTGTTCACAGTAGATACAATTTCAAAGCTGCTTTATAGAAATCTCCACAGCAAGAAATTGGAAACTGTAAAACATATATATATATATATATATATATATATATTATTAAAACATATATATATATCTTCATGAATTATGTCAAAATGAAAGAACTGACTTGTTTTATGAATCACTGAATCATTTACTTGATCTTGGAGTAGTTTTGCTGTTGTTTTCAACATGTTTTGTATAGTTGGAACACGTAACATGGAAATGTATTAGTCAAATTAGACATTATATATTATAATTTCATTAGTCATGGCAGTGTTTTTTACTGCAGTATTTAAACACCTTGTATTTTGGCGTTCTGGTCTATTTTCAGTCTATCCAATCCATGAAGCACACGCTGACGTACAACAGATCCACACACCTGCTGTCGACTCTCTCCTCCCAGCTGATCTCTGATCAGTTCAGGCCAGCAGCAGTAAGGAAACGTGAGCCACTTGCTTCATCTTACAGATCTATTGGTTCATGCATCAGGTGCTTCTCCGCACAGATGTCAAATCCGCCTAAACCTTCTGATCCTGCATTTAGATTACAAGAGCCACTTGTGTGCAAGATTACCACTGAAACATAAGTCACCCCTATTTGCTGCGTGTGGATAATCTATGTAATTTCAGGCAAGTATGAAGATCATTTTTAAATATGTCATTCAATGCAGAGACTTCCCCATTATCCACCTGTCCTAGAGCCTTTAACTGGCCGACCATATGCAAAACAAGGTTTTCCTCTTCCCCATTCTGCTCTAGTAGAGGCCTCATACTCCAAGTATCTCTTTCAGACGCTTATTTATTTCTTTACATTGACCTGGCTAACATCAGTAGTGGCTCTCTAATCCTTGACCTGTTTTAATCCCAGTCACGTTTCAATACTTGCCACTTCAGCATGCAACAACACAACCTACTGCCCTAGTTAAAATATAAGGCGGCTTTTTCCATACAACCAATTCACTTGCTTTCTTTGTATGGATTTGAGACTGATTATTCTTTTTCAGTGCAGGCATTTTGAATGCTGTTCACCTTGGCTACATTTACTACTCCTATCTGGCATGGCGTCCATCCCTCAGACATACTGCTTAGACATGGGATGGGCACTAGCAGAGTCTCCGCTCATGCATACCCAATGGCCATCTTGGGGTATTTGAACCAAAGGCCATCTGAGGTGTTTCCTTATCATTTTTGCATGAACGTTAACCTCTAAAGCTAATCCCTCTCCATGCCACCCAGAGGAGAGAGTTATAAATAAATGCCATGCCTCAGACATCTGCATTAGTATCACATTCGAATATTGCTGCAAATACAAGCCTCACGTTTCAGTGTAGATTTCACTGCCTAATAGGATTAACTGAATTACCCTAAGCAAGGCCTCTTGGCCAATTAGACTGCAACTCTAATAGTGTGCACAGATGTCTCCTGCGCAGAGTTTTCCACAACAGGCTGGAATGGAAACAATGCAATGCTGACTAGTCTAACCTTGAATTATAGAATGCACTGCATTACACTTCATATCAAATATTTACACCTTGTTATTTGTGGCCAAAAATGCAAAATGCTAATGCAGATTGAGGCCATGCATTGCAACCGGTTTCAGTAGAAGTCATAAGGGAAAGCCACAAATTAGCTTCCTCTCACATCTCACAAGAGAATAAATGCAACACTTTGTTTTGGAGGTAATGAATGGCTACATTTGAATACACAACAATAAAGGTGTATATGAACAATGACTGTCAAATGCAATTTGTGAGACATACATTTGAAATGTTGGGAACTCTTTATAAAGGATAAGTTTGAGAACTCAGTGGTAAGTTCAACAAGCTGCATTATTCATAAGATGCCTTGTAAGATTTGTGCTACAACCGAATATAATAGCAGCACTCACATAAAAACGATTCTGCATTCTTAATACCAAAACAGACTGACATTTACTTGAGGTAGCTAAAGATCTGAATTATTTAGAGATCTCATACTGATGGCGCCGTGGTGTTTTATTCTGTTCCCTCTTAAGAGGTTTGCAAGGTTATTTTCTGCATTCTTTGATTGCAGAAGTTGAATGGAAATATGGAACCAAGTATTAAATTGATTTCACTCTCTTTGTCCTCAAGTCTGATTCCATTTTGCCAGCACAAGATAATGCGGACCACTTCAGATGTTTATGAGGATTATTCAGTGTTTGCATAGTCATGGATAACCTGGAAATGTCAGGGACATTTAAAACTGTGACTTCTAGGCTCTGGAAATTCAGAGTCATGGACATGTGTATAGACAGAGAGAAAGAGAGAGACATTTTACATACATTACTTAAGATTGAATTGAATTGTTGTTGTTATATGCAAGTTATGCAACCATTACTTTTAAGTTTATTTTATAGGAGTACTTATGACTATAAGTACATGTAATGAAATTTTAGATTTGGTTTAAATTTGGTCCGGATTAGATTAAATACATTTGTACTATTATAAACAATATCTTAAGCATTTTATTCCTAACCCTTCTTGTAATTATTGCCTCTTTAGGATGAATCGCTAGGTGTATTTCCCATTTGAAAGTCACTTTGGACAAAAGCTTCTGCTAAATTAATCAATGTAAATATTCTCAACTCATAATTTTGCAGTACATTTACTGTAACAATTGAAATATACTGTCAAAATACCAACAAAATACTATACAAATACTGGACGTTACAGAATATAGTATGGCAGTTTTGTGTTTGTTTGGTCTTCAATCTGCTTGTGACGGGTGTTTAATCCCTGATCAAGTGTCTGTAATGTGGTGCCACTGCGGGAGCGGATGAGCAGGAGTCCTTCACTTACCTTGACCTGACTGCTGCCTCGTCAGCTGTGCTGACCCACAAAAATTGCATTAAAGGGGTCATATGATGCGATTTCAAGTTTTCCTTTCTCTTTGGAGTGTTACAAGCTGTTTGTGCATAGATAAGATTCCTGAAGTAGCAAAGACTAAAGTCTCAAAACCAAAGAGATAAAGATATTTCTAAAAGTTAAGACTCGTCCATGCCCCCTTAAAACGGCTCATTCAAACACGCCCCCACATATCTACCTCACGATGTGAAAATATTTGATTAATGCCAAATGTTCACGCAAAGAAAGAATTTGTGGTTTCAGAAACCGCAGTAGTGTTGATGCAGCCGTGTCAGGGTGAAGCTGTGTGTTTCTATACGAAAGCAAAAACCTTTATTTGGCCTTTCGAAAGTAGATGCATTTAGGAATCATTAAGATTAGTTACAACAGAACAGCAACGCATTTAATGGACAACCATTTCGTGAACCCATAGGAGAGGAGGTAATTCTGACTTTGCTATGACAATCTGGCGCTTCTGAATCAGCAAATGTATGTTTTATTACAGTTTTTCTCAATTGTAAAACACTAACCCTATTGTCTGAACCAAATGCTCATTGCCTGAACCCACTATTGAATCAATCACTCTTTTGGCAAAACCATAAGCTCTTTTCACCTGTTTAGACACAACTGCCAACACATTTTCATTGGAGACCCGTGCTGCATAATGGTGAGCACGTGACAAAAGTCAAACACAATTAAAGCACAGTGTCACACTTGAACACAACAACTCAAAACTGTCACACTTGTGGCTAATGAGTGAGAACATATACAGTAGCCAGTTCAGAGAGCACTGGTTTGTGAGGCCCTAGAGAGAGAGAGAGAGAGAGAGAGAGAGAGAGAGAGAGAGAGAGAGAGAGGAGAGAGAGAGAGAGAGAGAGAGGAGAGAGACAAGGATAGAAATCTGAGAGGAAGAGTTCGTGTGAGAGGAGGTCGAGGTGGTCAGCGAAGACAAAGAACGTAATATCTGATGAAATCAGAGCTACTGTGTTGACCATGTTCGTGTCATGGTATGACATGAGGGAGGCTGGACAAAGGGTACAACCAAACATCGAGATTTACTTGTCACCATAATCCGAAGATTTAGAGAAGAGAACAGGTAATTACTTTTTTTTGACATTATAGTCAGTATGTAAATGTTGACACAATTACTGTAGACATACTATAAGGCTCTGTTCTCACTCTCATTCTAGGTCATGAACGGGACTGATGGTAAAACTGTAAGTACAAGTGCTATGCACAGGTTTTCTTTGTTTTGCAACATGCATTTAGCCTACAGTGAACAATAAACATTATTTCTCCAGCTTCATGTCTGAGCATTTGTTTTCTATTTTTCTCTACGTAGTGTTTAGTGACTGTTCAGTAGTGTTTTTAATTTTGAATTGACTCGGGGCACGATTGTGTTCAGTTTTGAGCAAGATTGAACTGTTTTGAGGTGAAAAGTTTGGTTTTGCAAGAAGAGTTAGGTTTTGTGAATGTAGCTTGAAAATTGGGTTTTGTGTTCCGTTTAGAGAAAAGGAGAGCGCTTTCAAGAAATGTGTCTTGCAATGGAAAAACTGTTCGTTTAAGTATAGAGAGAGAGAGAGAGAGAGAGAGAGGAGAAGAGAGAGAGAGTGAGAGAGAGAGAGAGAGAGAGAGAGAGAAGGTCCAAACACCGCGGCTTGTGTACTGCAAACAATTCAAGTTCACACTGTCTGGTCAGCGGCTTGCCTCTCGGGTCATGATGATGGTAAAACAGAATTATTAACTGTCTTCACATTATGCTTGTTGGAAGGAGGGGCTTTATAGAAAACGAAGCATTTGAGAGAGGCGGGGCATAGTGGAACTACAATAATGTACAGTATTTGAAAAATAATGTGTTTTTTGAACATCAAAGCATGTCAATATATTCTGTTACACCAAATAATTATATTTTAAAAAGCATAATTTGACCCCTTTAATCAATATAATATAAGCCACAAAACTGACCTTGGACCAGTGGAAAAGGAGACTTGCAAACAGCACCCTGTCATGAGCAGACAGATATAGAGTCCTTCAAGGCCTTGCTTTGAGCCCAGTCCTGCTGACACGGGAAAGCACTCAGCGGTCAGTGCGGTAGGAGAACAAAGCCGAGCTGCTCCTTCAGCGTGGCAACAGCTGCTCCGCAAGAGGCCTGGCCATAGAAAGCCTGGGCTTCTTTCACCATTTGCTCATATGCAACAAACAAAGACAACAGAAACAGACATCTGAAAACACGCTCACACGCACAGATATAAACACTCACGTAATTTCTCCCTCAGACAAATACAAGTATACAATACACGGACAAACACAGTTTTAGGAGGGAGGTTATAAAAAACTTTACAACCTTACAATATAATAGAAGAAATAATGCATTAAAACATCTTGACCCAAGCTGAACCTGACGTGTTAATGTCAGAAAATAATAGATGTAGTCAGGGTGCGAACTATGGGGGAGCTAGAGGGAGCTCGGCTCCCTTAATAAGACATGGGCTCCCCCGAAAACGTGATTTGTGACATTTTGGGGGGTCTCAAAAATATTGAAAATGTGTTATTTTTATGTGCAATTTCAGTTTTGTGTAATGTGATCATCATGGATTATTATGTGTAAAATTGCAAAACAAAAGCATTCATTCATGCATGACGGCTATTTAAAACCAATTCACTTCAATAAAGATAACTATAAATGCTATTCTTGTCATGAGTATCAAGATGTGGGTGTGCTGTGGTGCAAATTCCACTCATGTTTAGTACATGTTAACTCAAAGATTCGCAGAAAGAATATAAACGCTGGAGGCTGTTGATCTGCACGCGAAGTCCTTGAAATCCATTCTACAGTTAGCATCATATAGCCACCATGGCAAAAAAAGAACACAAGGCAGTTGAATTAATTTAGGTTTTTACTAAGAAATTGTGTAGTGATGACGTTAATAACACGACGATTCACAGATTCCCAGGCTTCTGTGGTCGATTCTGTGTTAAGGTAAGGCATGTTATTCGCAATGATGTGTTGTGGCTGGGTTGTTATGTAGGTTGACTCTCGATGTCTTAGGCCTAATTGAACGGAGGAATTATGTATTCTTCTGTAGCCTGACGAGTAACTTTAATCGTTGTTCATGTGAACTCAAAGACAGCCTGATGCTTGGTTTATAGACTATTTGTGGGTGGCTGTTTGTTGTTTCACCTATCAATTCGTGTCGATAACGTATAATAGGGTAAATCCTGTATAGTGATTTATCCTATATAGTGCTTGCATAAAGCAAGTAGTGCATACACTTGTAGCTGTTATGTAACTTTGTAAGTCATTGTAAGTCCATCCCACGAAACCCCCATTATATAAAAAAGTGGGCTCCCCCAAAGTCAAAGTTCAAACACTAGGGCTCCCCTAGTGTTTCCCATTATAAATGGCAGTTTTTTTATTGTATGTTACAGAATTGTATAAGTGATACAGTTGTTGTAATATTAAATTCATTCTTCAAATGTTTGGGACAAAAATTTATTTTCTTCTGAAAGAGTTTTGATTCAGCAAGAGTGCGTTAAATTGATTAAAATTAGTACTTAGAAGTAAAGAACTAAATTCAGACTTCATAATGAAAATCCAACAAAAAATCTGCCACAAAAGTGTGCATTGGAATCAAGAAATGATTCTGAACATCATGTAACACAGAAATGAGCTGGCGTGATGATAACAGCTGTGTGCCATCACAGGAATGACATTTGCTGAAAAATTCAGCTTTGCCATCACAGTAATACATTTCATTTTAAAATCTATTAGCATAGAAATTTTATTTTCTTAATGTATTTTGATTGGTGATCATAAGAGACTTTTTTCAAAAACATTAAAGAACTGTGGTGCATAAATGCCAAGACTATAAATAGGTGTAGTCAATAGTTTTAAGAGTCATAAAATGCATTTTATAGCCACAAAGATCACATTATACAGCTGAAGATGCAGACAAACTATATGTGATCACATTCGATACTACACCTGACCCAATACATACTGAATGTGAAGTTGAATGAAGATCCCTGCTAAGCACTGCAAAGACTTTCAGGAATCATTATTGTATATTAACAATTACCAATATTTGACACTTTATGAGGGGCCCAATCATACCAGGGCCAATAACAATATTTCTGTTTTTGTCCCCACCTGTCAACAGGTTAAAAAGCTCAAATGTAGCTTACATCTGAATTATTATTCATATTATTAAGAAGAAAAAGCCACCACTCCTGTGTATTTATGAACCATAGGGAGGACATATCTTCCCACAGGGGAAAGACAGGACCGAAAGTTACCTGTAATCTTGTCCAGGATGGCTTTTCTGCATTGCAGCCTCCCAACTGAAATCCGACACTGGCTACAAATAACTTGTTTACCTAGCAACAGTGACTCTAAGCAACAAGCTTCTTGTGAAATGAGACAATGTCTATGCGCAATATGCTCTGTCCTAGAGTCAGGTTGACTCTTGTTGCATATGAAGATGCACAATACTAACATCAAAATGATTAATAAAATAACATAGCAAATGTTATGCTCAAATTATACAGTTAGACTAAAAAGTTGTGTAGGATTTACTCTGGAACTATTTTCAATTAATAAATTCCACAAATAGCAAGCAACACATTGAATTATACATGCATTTTAAAAGTATGAAAGACTGAACCAGTGTTTAAAACACACTCCAATAGTCTTTGTCTTAGAAAAAAAAACATTTTTTTATTTTTAACAGTGTAAATTAATAAGAAGGTGGATCCAATTCAGACTGGATCAGTCTACAAAAACATTTTATTTTTATTTTATAAATTACATTGTGCAAAAATGCAAAGTGCATGTGAATTAAAAACAGAGATGTGAGCAGTGTAAATAGGCTGCATTGTGACACATTTTGCAAGTTTAAGTATTTATTTATTTAGTCATTTACTTGCAAGGTCTGGTGTTAATTTTTCTACTCAAAACCAAATGTTAAATTTCAAATCTATATGTTGATTGTACCCCTTATTGTGTTTTGTAAGTTGATGTTTCTGTGGTACAGTTAAATCATAATCATACACAGATTCAGTTTCTGCCCATAAATGGGCCATTTTAAAATGTGTCAAAAGTAATTCACTTTATGTTTTTACGCAAACACGTCACATAATTTGGAAATCAAACTGACAGTTTTTGGACACATGAATATCACTGACAATATCCAACACTGTGCACTTCATTAAGTGTACTTTGCAATAAAATGATTTGCGTGAAGGCCCTGCATAAACTGCACAAGACTCTTACCCCAATTACATCTTTATAGGGCACATTCTGAACAAGAAGCTTGTCCATGGGGAAAGTAGGTCACTCAAAGGGATGCTAACAGCAATTTTCATAGCACTGCTTTAGAACAAAACCTTTCCTGAGAGCACAGGGTCTACAATCCAAAAGTTCTTTCTCTTTTGTAAACAGCAGTATATATTTGCAGTCACTATCTCAGTGCATTAAAAGGTCAGCCATAATTAATTTATTGTGCCGCTGTCAATGATGCCTTTTCCATATAGGCTTGGTGTCCATCAATTTTTTTTTACCCTATAACATCAACAAAAAATTATGTCATTATTAAAAACACTTCATATAAACATATCTTGGGTCAGACTGTTGCCATGATGACAAAGATACCTGCATGGAGTCAGTTGGTGTTGATGTCTCTTGCCTGGCTATTTAAACATCAACATTACGATGACAGGATATAGAGGGCTACTTGAGAGAGTTGCGTCACAGAACAGTGATGTTTGTTTTGTGACTTCTTTAAGGACTATGCCAGGCAGCATTGTCAGATTAGAAAAAAAAGGAAAAGAGGAGCATGCTCTCATTTTGCTGCTCTCCAGCCAAACTGTGGGGTCATGGGCTATTTCAGTGCTGTCTGAGGCCTGCTGAGTTCAGCCATAAACAAATCAGCAAAAAACAGATGACAGACAGACAGAGACAGAGCATAAGAGTCACAGAAAGAGAAATGAGACAAAAGGTAAGACAGATGAATGAGTAAGTTCATCCAGAAATGCAAAAACATTGATCAGATAAAGAATACCAAAGGTCTGCAGAGTTATTATTAACTTAAAGTAAAAACAAATGTTTTTCTCAATAGAAATAAACCTGAGATTGTCATATATATATATATATATACAGTTGTCATGGCTAAGGAAGTTCAATATATTTCAGAAGAACTGGACTGTTGCAGTGGTCCATCCTCTTTTCAGCAAAAGCCAAGGTCTGGTTCTTTTAAGTCTGGATGGAGAAGCCATAGCCCAAGTTTGAAGTCCATTTACTCAAAACACCTGTGATGATTTGGGGTGCAATGTCAACTTCAAAATCAAGCACCCGTTTACCAAGAAATTTTGGAGCTTGTCACACAGGCTCCCAGCAGGATTTGGCATGCCAAGGAGCTGGCTTTCATGTTCAGCCCACACTTAAAGAAAGTTTCACTTTATGAAGATTGTCAAGCAAATATAAGATTTTGTGTGACATAGGAGCCTGGGCTTCCATAAAAAAATCAAAAGGAGCCCCTAAGGAATTTTACAGAAGGTACCTGGCTGTGGGCCAAAGTTTAAACAATTTTGTATTTCAGATCAAGGTCTTGGTACTAAGCCAAGGGCTTGAAGTCAAGTGGCAAAGTGCATGTGATGATTTGGGGTGCCAAGAAAACCAACATTATCCCCACACCACCAGCTTACACCACCATCATCAGCCTGAGCCATTGAGACAAGGCAGGATGGATCCATGCTTTCATGTTCTTTACACCAAATTCTGACCCTGCCATCTGAATGTCGCAGCAGAAATTGAGACTCATTAACAGACCAGGCAATGTTTTTCCAAATTCTTCTATTGTCCAATTTCGGTGATCCTGTGTGAATTGTAGCCTCCGTTTACTGTTCTTAGCTGACAGGAGCAGCACCCGGTGTGGTCTTCTGCTAATGTAGCCCATCTGCTTCAGGGTTTGACGTGTTGTGCGTCACAACACAACAGAGATGGTATTCTGCATACCTTGGTTGTAACGAGTGATTATTTGAGTTACTGTTGCCTTTCTATCATCTCTAATCAGTCTGCCCATTCTCCTCTGACATCAACAAGGCATTTTCGTCCACACAACTGCCACTCACTGGATATTTTCTCTTTTTCGGACCATTCTCTGTAAACCCTAGAGATGGTTGTGCGTGAAAATCCCAGTATATCAGACCAGCCTGTCTGGCACCAACAACCATTCCACGTAAGTCACTTAAATCCCCTTTCTTTCCCATTCTGATGCTCGGTTTGAACTTCAGCAAGTCATCTTCACCACATCTAGATGCCTAAATGCATTGAGTTGCTGCATGTTATTGGCTGATTAGCAATTTGTGTTACCAAGCAATTGAACAGGTGTCCCTAATAAAGTGGCCGGTGAGTGTATAGCCATGTTCTTATGAGATTCATACATCTGACCTGTTGCTGGGGTAATATAAGTAGGACACCCTCATAAGTATATAACCCATCCTGACCCACAAGCATTGCTCCTGTTACTTGGCTCTGGCCGCTGTGCTGGAATGTGGAATGTTCGGGTTGTGGGACAAATGTTCCTAAAATGCAGCCCCACCTTTCAAACTGTTTGCCACCACAGTTGTGGGGACCTGTGCATGGCTTGTGTGGACATGTATTAAGACTGCAATTGCACGAGTGCCTTAGTGAGGGGGGCAGGGTGGTGCAAGATTGCTGAGCTTTAATAGAGTATTCCTCCCACCCAATAGAGAAACTCAAAACATTATCAGAATGGAAACAAAGAAGTGCAATGAGGGCATACGCAGACACATGCATTTTTTTGTCCGGTAGCACATACCACAGATGAATGATTCATATTTAGCAAGCTCGTCAATCCTGAAACTTTTTCACTAGAAGAGTTGCTTCGTGTTAAGACTTCCCAGGCCTGTTGTTCAGCCTTAATTCTTGATAAACAGCCTTCCATAAGTTTTACCAGCCAAATTAGACTTGTGTGGTCGATTCTCACAACTGTCACAATAAGGACAGGGTCATGTTTTACAGGAGCGTTTTTATGGGAAAGTAGTTCACAACAACAGTGTGACAACTTTATGATACATGAGTGACTCACTTTGCTCTGACGCATTTCATTCAGTTAACATGAAAGATGTCAATATGACTATTACTCAGATCCAAGTGGGCACACAATAATATGTGCTTGTATTTTATCGCTGATGCAAACGTTCCGTTCTAGCCCTTTTCATTAGATCACCTCAAGCTAACAAGCATATAAATCCTGAACTAACTATAGCGATGGTGGGCTTCAAAATGGGTTCTACTAGATCACATCACGAGAACAAAAAAAAAGCAATATATATATACATCTTCCTCATTTAATGCCGTTATAAGAACTAAATGGGTGCAGTCTTGTGCTTGTATTCAGTAAACCAAGCACGGGATCGTGTGACTTTGAAACGCACCATACCAGAGCTAATAACATTCTCTGAAAGCAGTGCATGTAAAAGAATGAAGCACGTGATGACAATATGAATAAACAAAAAGGATGTTTTTCTTGAGGTTAGCGTTTGTTGAATTGACCTGAAGTCCCTGTATTTTAACAGCTGTGTTGCTCCGAATCTTTCTTTTTGTTCAGGATGGTTTCATGAAATCATTCCAGAGAAAACGCGTTTCTGCATGAGCATACAATTTACATAGAAGTGTATTTCTATCATGGCAACTCTCGGAAGATTTTAGCATGGTAACAGATGACAATGTTAATGCCAGGAAATTATTCATGGTTTATATTGTAAATTAAATCGGGAGAGCGCAGACCACAAATGCACAGAATATGTTGTCTTTTTTATTTACTTACAGCGGAATAGAAAAGTAAACTTGAAAATAATGCAGCGGGCTGAAAAGAGATATTCTATATTGTTGTCACATCGCATCACAGTAATATACCAAACTTAACGTTGTTTTCCTGACGTCTGAAAATGTACAGCCCATTCGGTCAAAATGAAGAATAAGGATTATTTGTAGAGCAATCTTATGATTTGAAATAATTTGTTGCAGTCTTTTTGAGCGGAAGTGCCTCCCATAATTTAAAACGCAGTAGGTTTGTTAGGGAAAAGCTGGATAAGACAGTGCTCTAAGAACGCAAAGCTCAATAAAAAAAGCAGCATTTCTCTTCTCTTTTTTCATTTTTTGCTAGCCTTCTCGCGTTAAAAAAAAAATTCATTAGTGAAAGCCCCTATTTCGGCCATCCCTCCACGGGACATCTGACGTCACAGGATCCTCGCCCCATATGGCTACAGGACTAAGTCTTTGTAAAACCCTCAGGCTGGAACTATCGACACAAGGGCTGGGCGAGCCCGGCCACAGGCGGCCACCGACGAGCCCATATGGGTCATTCGTTCAGTGCGTTAGATCCTTAATGGGATTGACTTAATCGGCTCTATTTTAGCAGGACAGTTCTGTAAGGCTAAATCAACCATATTGCCTCTAAATCTCAATGAGATTGATGAGAAACGAGTGGCTACCTTGATGCACTGTTGTTTTGAGCCTGTTTGGACATGTTGAAGACTGATGTCATGACCTAGACAGGATTTATAGTCACACAACTGCTCTGATTAATCCCAAATGCATGTCAATGGTCTCAATAAATTAATAATGGTAAACAGGGGTAGCACCATGTTATAATATAATTAGTTTAATTTACTTTGAAGAGGCATCATAGGCAATGGCAATGTTGTTATTTAGCACGGCAACTACAACTTTCGCATCATCTGGGGGATGTCATTGACTTTTGTTTTTCAGTGTATCCTATACATTTCTCAGAGTACGCTTCAAACTAAATTGTGGATGTATGTAAAATGAGACTTGTACACTATGCATACCCTGAATTTGCTAAATATTAGCCTTTGGTAACATGAAGACAACCAACTAATGGTTTTTTAAAACGATATTAGAACAGCTTTTACTGTGTATGCAGACTAGCATATGCTGCTAAATCTAACATAAATAAGATGAAACTCAAAGCTCTCTGGTTTATTTCATTAGAAGATCAACAAAAGATATGTCTGCTTTCATGAGGTCAGGCAAACAATGTTTCAAACCCCATTCAGGAAAATCAGAAGTGGGAGGAAGGGTAAATTCAATCAAGTTCTCTTGAATTCATTATATTACATGTTTGGATACATATTTTGCATATGATCTGATACTTACATCTCCTGGGAGTGCACGTGATTGCATTGATTTGGATAGGTTATTTTTGCCATAACAAATGTACCAAGATCCTCAAAATCATCTAATTGACAAATTATATGATGACTAAGTGGGATATTGGTACATAAAACCCATTATAATAACTTTCAGGACACATATACATATACAGGACACATCCGCTTTTACCATGTAAATATTGTGGTATGCTTAGGAGCTCAACATATGTAAATATACCAACCGACCGGTTTGCCTTCTCGGCTGCTGCCCTCAGGGGAGTTTCAACACGTTTCAATGAGGCTGGAGATCACAGTCTAGCTAACACACATTAATATATTGCCTCATACAGAAAGAGTGTCTAATGTTGAATATATCCAGACCTCCTGTTACTGTTTTCAAGTGTCCTGTTGTTTCTGCACATCACTTTGTCTAATGACCTACTTTTGTGTCTGGGATAATCTATACAATTTGAACATTCAACCAAGCCAATACTGCCATTTAGATCTATAATTTCAGTTTTATAAAGATTGGAAAAGGGAAAGACAACAAGACGAAACAAGATTAATCTATAACATACATTCACAACGTAGATAAGGTGAGTTTTTCAGTTTACACCACCTTAAATAAGGAAATATCACAATTCTCATTTTTGAGTAACTAACCTTTGAATGCTACCAAAACAGACAAATTTCAAACAAAAGTCTGGTAATATTGATTTTATTTATTTTTTTAGAAATAAACTAATACAAGTTCATTTGGTTACTTACACACACTTTGTCATTATTTAAATCTTGTCATTTTCTCCTGTATCACTTATTTTCATGCGTTCTGTGATTATCATGCTCGGAATCACAAAGCCAATAGCCATTAGACAAAGTTAGAAGGACAATTGTATCATCTCTTGCACTTCTCTTTAAAACACAAGTAACAGTAAAAACTGTATAAAAGGGTGAAATAAAAGCAATACAAAAACCTGACCATTAAAGCTGGAAGAGAAACATTAGTCATCCCGTGGTTAGCCTTGATTTAGTCAAGTGTGTTCAGTTAAAGGCACAAGACTAGTTTCCCCCCAAACCGAGGGGTCCACGCACCGAGACGAACAACAAAGAGATAGCTAAGTGAACGGGTGCTTTGGTGAAAAATTCAGGATAATGCAAACAGGCAGGAACGCCAAAGTGAAGCCGAAAGATGTGGAGTGAGATGCTGTTGTTTGTGTGGCAGAGATCTCTCTACAGCATACAAGATGGATTTAACAAGCAAGAAAGAGGTAGAAAAACAATACTAAAACCACTTTTGCCTGGACACTTTTCCCTGATGTATTCCAAGAATACGCATAACAACTGAAACTTTGCAGGAGACCACGTATGAACCCAAACATTATTACGAATGGACAAAGACACCAATAGAGGCCTGGAGTTTATGGTCTAATTTAAGCACCAACATCTCTAAAGCTTTTCTGAAACCCAGCTTTGAGAGCCAAATCATCACCATCTTTACACCCGCTAGATGTGTGGAATCATATATAAATGTCCATTAAAACCCAAAAGGAAGGTTAAAAGCTTAGAAAAAGGAGTGAAAAGACAATGTTGTTTTTCCAATTAAGAGGACTTTCACAACTACTTGCCTGTTATCCACTTGGTCCAGGTAGCACACAGATGTTTTGCACATACCTGTAACGGCCAATGGTTAAGAGCCATTCATTTTCACAGTCCTTTAGCAGATTAGTGTCTTACCCTATAACAATTAGCTTCTAAACATTATGTGTTCAATTCACAGCTAGAAAGAGTGAGGCAGTGTCAAAAAACATGCTTATGTTATATCATACAACAACCTTCCGAAGCAAATGCATATATCGTTTGTCCTGATAGTGGGTTCACATGGACAAATACTCAAAGTGCAGACACTGACCAGTGACTGTGGGTGGGTGAATGTGCTGCGTGCTCGGCTGTATAAAGAACAAGATTCACCAGTAAACCTAAGAGTGAAAGGGAACCAAATAGACCACTATGAAGAGATATTTCAACCAGTCACTGGAAATGAACCACTCTATGTACTGATGCTAAGCTCTGGGGGAGGGCAAGTACCCTGCATTATATCTTTAGTCATGTTGTTTTGTTTTTTTTATAAAATGTTCTCTCACAGTATGAACGCCAAGAATAGTTGCTGACAAAACAAAAACTAAACATTAAAAATTACTGGACAAGGAAGAGGTTCATAAGTCAAATGCAATCTTGAAGGGTGTATGCCTTCAACCTTTCGTTAGCTAGTATTTTGAATATGCTTATGAAGTACTCACACTAGCTACATCCATCATCACTCAGTGCAAACAGCACACTTATTGAAAATATTGCCAACAATTCCCTTCCCCCACCAGCAGCTATGGGGAAATGCATACTACCATGTACAGACAAACACACGATACTGCCTGTTGCCTTAAATTGAAACCTGACTGATATCTTTCAAAACAGCACTGATAAAAACACGTTCCTACAACACTTGTGAAATAGTGCCCATCTCTCCCAATACATGCCAGGAATGGGCATGGCCATCCGAAAGCACTGTGACCTGCATTACTCTACCACAAACAAATATAACTTTCTTCATCTTGTTCTAGGGTAACTTATCCAAAGCAATAGCTTCTCAAATAATAAACAGAGTTTGACCTCTCACTGGGATGCAGGTTACTGGGTGAGGATACAGTTAAAATAAGAATCTGAATTAGATAAAGATCATTTTTAAGATGATAACATAGGCTTTAAACCACCAACTAGACATTTTAAAATAGTTTTAAATGAAGATTAGAGTCAGATGTTTGGGCTAAAATTGCAAAAATCCACTCTAAACCCTTGAAAAGAATACTAACAGTCATTTACCAGCAAAACAGCCCTTAGAGATGCACAAGTTGCATGTTTGTCTGAGCAGAAGTAGTGTAAACTTTAGAAAGGACAGGATGAGCAGTCAGCATTAAATTTCACCCACTCCAATCAACAGCACTCGATTCAAGACCAAGGTGTAAATAAAACAGCCCTGATGTCAACTTTGCATTTTACACGCTGAAGGCCATTTGATAAAAAACACAGTTTAGTTGTATAAAATTGTTTTTGTTTGTTACACTTCATTCAAAATTGAAACTCTTGAGTTGACATTTAGAAAAACCAACCAAAACAAAGGAGGAAAAAAATCCACTTCTAAAACTGCTACATAGGTCTTTATGCCTGAAAAGCTAAGGAATCTCTATGAAACAAGCTTCGGCAGCACTGTGCGAAAAGGTATACTTCCAGCTGAGTCCCCCATCATGGTGGTCCGCAGTTTGTTGTTGGTTGAGCCCATGACAGGGGGTACCTTGGAGATGATGGTAGGGAAAGAGGTGCTGTGCTCGGTGATCCGTTTGGGCACTGTGGATTTCTCTCCACCAGGGGCAGGCTTGGGCGGTCTCTTGTAGAGCCAGGGGTGTCTTAAGGCCTGAACTGGTGTCATCCGAGTACTAGAGTCCCAATCCAGACACTTCTTCAGAAAGTCAATGAACGTGGGGTCATCGCAGCCTTTGAGGGCAGCCCCCCACTCCTTGTTACCTGGGGGACCTCGAATTTTTCCTCGGCGAGAACGGCTCCCGTTGAGGACTACGGTGCCATTGCTAAGTGTGCTGACCGTACAGTAGCGTGGGTGGCCTTTGGAGCTGATAAAGTTCTTGGAACGCTTGGCTTGTTCCAGCAGTTTCTGAGGTGGCATACCGAGTAGCTCCATCATGCAGGCCAGCTGGTCACCTTCATCTTCACCAGGAAACAGAGGGTATCCGCTTAGCAGCTCCGCCAGAATGCAACCAAAGCTCCACATGTCTATAGGCATACCATATCGCGATCCTAAGATGACTTCGGGCGCACGGTAGAAGCGGGATTGGATGTACGTGTAGACACGCTGGTGATCGAAACAGCTGGAGCCAAAGTCAATGACCTTGATCCCACTCCTGCCTTGCTGCTTCAGTAAGATATTCTCTGGTTTCAGGTCACAGTGGATGATCTTATGGTGATGGAGAGCTTCCAGGCATTGGAGAATAGAGTGTGCAAACTTACGTACCAGCGGGAGACTGAAACCCTGGAACTTGTTGCGTTTGATGAGCTCATACAGGTTCATGCTAAGCAGCTCAAAAGTCATACATATGTGATTGCGGAAGGTGAAATTTTCCAACATGTGGACTGCGTTCATACTGCCTGTCTTGTCTTGCTTTTTCAGGTGCTCCAGAATTCTGATCTCCTCAGCAGCTTGCCGATGGAAGCGCTTCTCGTTTCGCACCATCTTCAAGGCAAGGTGCTGCTGTAACTTGTGGTCATAAACCTTTGCCACTTGTCCGAAACTACCTTTGCCGATCACCTTAAGGAACTCGTAGCGATAGGCAAGGTGGTCATGAGGTACGTGGATGTATCCTCCCTGGTCGTCATCGTATCCACTATTGTTGGTGCCCCCGGCTACTGCCTGCCTTTTCTTGGCATTTGGTCCCAGGAAATAGATCTCAGGGTGGTTGTGGATCTCCTGCTGCTCCAAGGAAGTCAGTTGCTGCCGGTATTGCTTGAGAGCTTGTTCTGGGGTCATTGGGCTGCCCAGCTTTGTGACTTTTGTTGAGCTCTCCGAGGACTTGACAGAGCTGTTGCTGTCCACGCTTCTCTCTTTGGAGATTGCAGGTTGGGGCTTAGCTGGTACTTGGCTTGTGCCATTGTGCTGGCTCACACCATTAACTTTGCGGTTGTAGGTGTCCTCGTAAACATATTTCACCTTCACCTGTCCTCCGCGGATTGCTTGGTGATCCTTCATTGTAGGCTTGCTCACACCCTTCAAAAGGAAAGAGACATTTAACAGTTTGTCAAACAGTTACATCAAGTTGTACAAGGCAAAAATGAGGTCAACCAAATTAAACATTATTTTCAGCTGAATGGATGTTCAAAATCAAAGGGAGGTTTCTTTTATTGCTTCTAGCTTCTGCGCAGAACTGAAAAACAATGTACTGCAACTTTGAGGTTTTATCAGACCAGTGTTAAGCAATCAATAGTGCAAACGTGCAGAATTGATCAGCTGCCGAGTAACATGAGACCAGTGGAGGGGTTTGATGCATGAGTGATAATTGTGGCGACAGAGAATGCCTGACACAATCTTTGCAGTCTGACTGGAAAGTGAACTGAAAACTGGTGGAACAAGATGTTACTTTCATACTCACATGGGATAACAGGAAAAACCTATAAAGGCAAGCGTCTAATTGTTAAGACCTGCTTATATGCTGAATGTTTCAACACAAAAGAGAAATGCAATTTAAATACAGAACAAACTGCATTTCAGTAGACTGGGAAAACAAAGCGATGTGGAAATTTTCTTTTAGAAACAGTGTTTGACTTCACCATAACAGTTCCTACACATACTTTTAGCAGAGCACTTGGAAAGAATCCCTGCATGGTTGAAGAACCATGCCACTAGACCTAACTATATCATTAAATATGCACAGAACTTTAGCCTTACAAAATAAGCATGTCATAAATAGCGGTTGCTTACACTAGTCACAGTGGCTTTCCTAAGTGAACGTGAGTAGAGAAACCATCTTTAACATTCAGGGTGTTTAATGTACCATAACTGATCCAAGACCCATTCCTGTTTAAGATTCCATTATCAAAGATGTATAGTTGAGGCAAAGACATTGCTTGTTTGGCTCTGCATATAGCAAAAGAAAAATAAGAAAGCTAAGGAAAAA
The DNA here is from genome assembly GCA_027422405.1 of Ptychobarbus kaznakovi. Lineage (NCBI taxonomy): Eukaryota > Metazoa > Chordata > Actinopteri > Cypriniformes > Cyprinidae > Ptychobarbus > Ptychobarbus kaznakovi. The sequence continues at coordinate 10,680,570 of CM049795.1, read as the reverse complement.
AGGTCATGCAGATAAAATTATAAGGTGCCTAGTAACTGTGCCAATTGTTTTAGAGGGGGAAGGGGCATGGGAAGGCAGTTCCAAGAGTGAGACGGAAATAGAAACCAGTGTGTTGGGAACTGAAGGATACTGCATAGCCAAATGCATCAGCTGTTCAAACACAAAAAAAGAGCTTGGTTGACTAAACAAGGAGTACATGACCTAAATGAAATCTGTTTTGTCAGTGGCCAATTGAATGATTGGAACTACTGGAAGCTGTCATGATTGCTTGTACCCCAAATACCAGAAAGTCAAAGTCGTCCCCTCCCGGAGTGTTTATTGAACATTTACGAAAGACCGATTGCTAGTTAATTATTCACTGAGGGTAAAAAAACAATTACATTGCTCTTGTCCTTATGATCACAGAAGTCCAGCATAGTAGCATGCAGAGAAGTGATTATAGTCTCATAACTGAAAATAACGTCACCAGACCCAACACATACGAAGAATTACTTATTGCATAATAGTACAGTGGAGAATCGGATTATCATATCCTTTATCATCTCCGGTCCCACGTTGGCGTATCATACTGTAAGCTATATGGACCTCACTGAAAGGCTTAATCTGTTCTGTTTGAACACCTGATATTGTTTTAGTGTATTTGCTCATCAAAATATAAATTTTATTATATCATAGTTTATTTATTGAAAGATGTGATACACATGCTGTGAGGCACAATAAACAGACTTGATGAGCAGCAGATGTAACTCGTACCACTATCAGAATGAGGAAAGAAGACTTGTCTAAATATGTGACATTACAAGATGCACAAGTGGCAGCAGAACATTTGCTTAGGGGGTGAAAAAATATTTGAACATATTAAACTCAAAGATCAGAAATCGAAAAACTAATATACAAGAGACATCACAGTGGGTTAGATTTTCAAGCTGTTCTTTAGAATTGAATCGTGTTCTTTAGAACTGTTTATGCGAGCACTAGGGAAATGTTTTCATCTAGTGCTCGCTGAAAGAATCCGGTGAGAGAATCTGGGGCAAGAGGAAGTCAGGACTTACAGCGTGTTTGGGGAGAGGGGGCAGTCCAGAGGGACTCTGCACATTCACATCAGCATCCTGGTTCACAATGTGATCGGTGCGCATGTAGGAGTCATACAGACCGTCCCCGTGGCGAGCTGTAGAGAAAGAGTGAAAATGAGCCTGGGATAGATTGTGAAATCCACAAGCAAAATATTAATACACTTGGCAGTTGGCACATCATCATCCAATACACCCATAACATAAATTAGGATTTCTATTACACAAACATAAGGAGAAAAAGAAAATAAACAATGTTCCCATCTGAGAAACACAAATCCCCTTAGGAAGGTATGTAACCAAGTTGCAGGTACGCCAGACAACAGACAGTTCCTTGAGCACGTTACACAGCAGGTGGCTAGTATTAAACCAAGCTTCATGACTCATTTCAGTTTCAGCAGTTTCCACAACTCTGACCGATTATGTTATTAAAAGGTCTTAATGACCTAGACCACTTTTGCCTTAACGCAAACTCCGTCCAAAAATGAGTGACAGTTTTGTGTCACTCCAAACCTGCATGACTTTAGTTCTTCTGTGGAACACAAATGGGGAAGTTTTGAATAATGTTTATTTTTTCTGTACAGTGAAAGTCTAATGATGTTTTGAACCCCACTGGCTTTTATTTTACAGACAAAAACACTGACTCATCTTACAAACATGTTCTTGTGTGTTACACATGAGATAAATCAAAGTTTGGAAGAACATGAGGGTGAGAAAATGAAAGAAATTTCATTTTTGGGAGGAGCGTCCCTTTAAAATAATGAATCAAGTAGGCTGTATTACTACATGCTTGATGAGATGTGCACAGAAGGGTTTAAAACATTATAAAAACTAAAACATCTTGGCATTTTGATATATGTGCAACTACACAAACCTCACATACTATAACCTATTGAGCATTCAGACCCCATTACTATCACTTACTGAGATGTCAATTGAATAAACTGTTAATATGTACATAATGTGGCCTGTAGGGGCTATTGTTCTCACTGTCCAATGCATTTTCACTGCTGACATACATGTGGCAACTTTATAAGCTGGAATTGAAAAAAGATATGATTGCGAAGCTTGTTTAAATTTGCTTACTTTAACACATTAACAAATATTTATTAACACAGGCAGTGCATTCATAACAGTTAATCGACTGTCTTCAAATAGTCTTAACTTGCCAAGGGAACCAAGACCAGCCACAGCAAATTCACAGAGCTGGATATTACATTTCATATGGATATAATTACCTGCAGTTATGGGGCCATCTGGTTTTCTGCTCAATATCATCATGGTTGCATGCAGTCAACATCAAATATTTATTTTTCCTCTGAAAAATGTTTTCACTAAAGCAAGATCCATCCAAAACAACAATTCAGTGTCCTTCTAGTGAGATGATTAAAATACCAACAGAGTCTCATTTCCGAGGTGAAGCTTGTCAGATGTTCAGAGGCTAGATAGACGATTTCACAGGGCTGCAGGGTTCAGCCATGATCCCCTTTAAGCTGTTTTCGCGAGGCTTATCAATTTGATCACCTGTATTGCAAGTCTGGAGAAGTAGTAACAGAGGTATCTGTTTTTCCAGCAAGAAGGTCCGAACCCATAGATAATGGAGCTAGGTGTGCATAAATTCACAAATGCACCAGAAGAAACAAAATAATGGTGGTGAGAAGCGGTCGTCCTCGATAATGACGATGAAGACTCAAAGTTGCAGGGGACACAAAAGCGTTTCCCTAACTGTCAAACTGTCTCCCTAAAGCACAATGAGATTGAGTCCAAACATTAAACGGATGTCGACCTCTTCCACGCTTCCCCTCTCTTAAATTTCGCGTTGTTGGTTTGAACAGAAGAGTCATCCCAGCCCGAAACACACGGTCCAGCGGGCAGCTAAAGCTCAGGCTAGCGTTTCCTCTTTTCCGGATAGCACAAGCCTAACGTTACCTTGCTTTCGTTATAAAAAAAACAAGGAGGTAAAATTAACTCCCAATCCCTTCCAAACACTTTTCGACGTGTCAGACAAGTGTTCTCGCGAATTGTCTGAATGTTTTGGATGCGTGTTCCGTCTCGTAATGGTGTGTGGTTTCTTAGCTTGTTGCTAAGAGCGTCTTCAGCTTCGCCCAGCGCGACGTCACCAAACAGGGGACTACCTGGGGCGCGGCCAAAACAACGCCATTCTGGCTCATACTTCCTTTAGTTTCAGGGCTGAGATACCAGGAAGTGCCTGTTGAGCCAAAATGGGCCTGTTTACTGGATAGGGAGTTTAAATCAAAACATAAACAAAACGAAACTGGTCCGTGAATATAAATTACTTATGTGATTTCAGCAATGACAATTACATAATTTTTTCATTTATATTTTATTTAAGCGCATAGGTTTAAGACTGGCAGAAAATTGCAAGAGGAAATTAAATGTAGTTTTACAGCTGAGTGATACTAGTCATATACGAAACAGTGTTTTTTTTCTTGGAGATGGACTTTGTTCATTATTTAAAGGGCATATAAATGTTTAAAGGGCCACGGTGAAACATTAAGGAGGTTCTATACATTAAATTAAATGGTCTGACTGAAAACCATTTATTTTCCAGTAACACAATAATACTGTAATTAAATTATTACATAACTACAAAAGGTGCAAACTTGCATACAGAGACACGGAGTGCTAATAGCTAATATGCAATGTATGTGTCCATTGTGTCCACTTTGCAGTTTAAAAACGGCATATATAGAGATAAAAAATAACAGTATGCAAATTAATGTTAAAAAGAAAACCAACCGTGACCCAATGTTTAAAAAATGATGGAATCACTGAATAGCAAACTTTTAATCAATGTAAGAGTACGATTTTTTTGTAGAAATTTAGATTTTTGAAGTATGAAGTTACATGGATGGCACAACTAAAACAGCAATCTCCAAAACATAGGTACAAGATTTATTTCAAGATAAATATGGAAAATATCACAAACACAACAATCCTAGTGTGATCCTAAGCTGTGCTGTATATCCTAAATTGCCTTGGCAAGTCTGGTGTTGTAGTCAAACTCTTTACAGCCCAGATAGAGATCAACACAGGCAGAAGAGCACATGCAGGGGTGACAGGGGTGATATGGCGAGACATGTCAAGCTAAATTGGGTGTGCTTACAACAGGACTGCAGCCATAGTATGCTATTCTTAGCCGTCAGACTTAGGGGAGCTGAAACCTGTCTATATACGTGTCTTCAGATGACATATTGACATTGTTTTCAGGTTGACCTCTCCGTAGCAGACTGAATGGTACTCGCACCTCACCCGGGCTCTTTAACATTATGATGGACACTCACAACTGCTATCTTTTTGTGGGGACTTAAAAGGTTTCTGGGTGTCCTTAAAATATTGCAGAACTTTTCCTAGTATGGGCATGCTGTTGAACCTGTAGGTGGGATTTATTTAAAGCGTGGAGCCAGTTCAAACTAAGTTTACAACTGAAAGTAGCATGTTTTTCTTGTAAACTGCCATGTGTACACAAACATGCACAATGCACTATCTGACCCTTGGCCTTTCTTATTTGTTCTAGACACAACAGAGTAGTTGTGAAAACATAGTGCTTGCGCATTGCTGTCCTTGTACTGCTACATAGTACCATGTAAATACATAGTTTAGTATGCACAGTCTCTAACAGATGACAAGTTCTATAACTATGCTTCTCTCTACTATTACTAATAATCTGGTGCACCAGGAGCAAGATGTGCATGCATTTAAACTACATGATTAGGGTTCCCTCTGCTGGTTGTGTATGACTTGTGCAACCTTGATGCTACACTAGTATTGATGTAAAACCGGTCTATAATACGCTAACTTATTTATCAGTCACATAACACAAGAAAGCAAGTAAAAGTTTGTGATGCAGAACTGAATATTACCATAACATGATTTTTAAAGCTAAAAATTGTTAAAAATGTAATATCATGCACCTAAACTGGTTTTTAGCTTGAATACAATATACATTTATTTTGTGATAATTTTTTTTTTTAATTTGTTATTTTATTTGTATTCATATTGAATTTATTTGTTTAATTATTATATATTTTTATTTATAGTTTAAACTTCAGAATTGTTAGTACATTAAATAAAAAATTGATGCAGAAAAGATTTTCACTCAGAAATTGTTAGTAAATTTCACAACTAATTATTAAAAAATCAGCAACTAACACACTGAATAAAACATGACATTTTAGGTAGAAAGACTTGTAAAACATACTCCAATAATCCTTGTTTTATTTACAAAAACATTATTTCTAAAATTACATTAATGTTTTTTTTTTTTTATTTAAACTACGGATTTGTTCATATCCCCAGTAAGTCGCTTCATTTATTTCAGTGTAAATAAAAGAGACTCATCACCATGAAAGGGTGACCTTTTATTTAATTCTTCAGTATATTTACAGCTTACTAGACATCTTAAACATTTGATACTCCAAAAAAAGGATTGCCCAATAGTACTGATTTGTCCACATATTCAAGTTTACACACACTGCAACTAAACCAAAAATAAATTAAACAAACGCACACACACACACACACACACACACACACACCACACACACACACACACACACACACACACACACACACACACACACACACACACACACACACACACACACACACACACACACACACACACACACACACACACACACACACACACACACACACACACACACACACACACACACACACACACACACACACACACACACACACACACACACACACACACACACACACACACACACACACACACACACACACACACACACACACACACACACACACACACACACACACACACACACAAGCACTTTAACATTTTAAACACTAGTCCCAAAAAGTCTCTCATGGTCTTAAAGGCTCAGACGTTGAAAGCACCTGGCTACTGCCACTGAATATGTGTGAACACTCTCAACGTGGAGTTATAGGAAGGACATCTAGAGCATATGTACAGTACACAGTCAAGATAAGCTACACGGAGACTAAAGGCACTGACAGCAGGAACATGGCTGTCAGGGAGAAGCATCCTGAGCAGACATACAAGGCCCAGCAGCTTGCTTAGAGTAGAAGTGATACTTCCAGTCCAGCAAGATCTGTACCCATACAAGATCAAAATATACAGGCCGAGCACATGGGCAAGAGTGATCCAAATGGAAACGTATGACTTTAAAGTGCTCGTACAAACACACCAGTCCGAATTATAACTCAGAGCATCAAATCTGCTTGCTAAAGATGTCCTGTTTGGTTATTTGAGAGATTGAGACTTAAATGGGAGAGGAGAAATTAAATATCAGTTCCTAGAACATCAAATTGCGGGTTCACGGTTATTCCCCACCAATATAGAAAACCGCTTCAGTGCTTTTGAATGATCTTCACAAATAATAAATTCTCTCAGTGTCACAGACACATTCAATTCACATGCACCTCCAAAATTCAGCAGACGCGCAATAAAATATGCTTATTTTCAAAGTAAAAAACAAAAAGCTAAATCCATCTCATGTTCCCTGTACAGAATAATATTGACTACTGTACATACTGGCGGACCACTCGTTTGTATCAGTGTGCAAATCACAGACATACTGACTCCACTTTATATTAGAAGAAAGATCTTTATAAAAGCTTTATTTTGTAATTACAATACAGGGAGCTTGTTCTGCTCTCCTTTGGTGTAATACAGATTAAGATGCTTGTGGTTTGGATCCGCAGAGCTTTTCAGAGTGCTGATCTAGGAGATGTCCTCTAATCTAATATGACCTTGTGTATTACTGCATGTGCTAAAAGCCGAAGTGATTCAGAAAAGCTTACCAGATAACCACAGCCCACAATCCTCACATCTGATGCGCCCTGCACATTAAGTACTGGTGGCGCACTTGAGAGACTGAGGTGATGTGTCAGTGCTGAGCGTTTCTAAAAGCTTTCATGGGACACGCCGAACAGTCTTTTTCTATAGAGTAGCAGTCGACATGGGACCAGAGGAGCTCAAAATGTGTGTGTCTGAACATGCTCAGCAGCCCAGATCTATTCAAACACTTTTTTATATAGATATAGTGGCTAGTGAGCTTCATGACAGAGATGTGCAGCCATTTTGATCATTTAAATAGAAATAAAGAGAGATTTTGAATCCGTGGGGCGAAATATTGAGCTGTATGTTGAAATATTATCAGTAATACAGGACGTTTATAGTTATATTAAGAAATCTCCAATATAAACAGTATAATTCTTTTTTTTTTAACAGTAGCATGTTACAGTTGTTTATGAATTGTATAATTTGATATGTGAGCAAGGTTACTATTTGTCCTCTGATATTTCGCAGGCATCATGTTTTCTATAACTTAAGTCTCCCCACTTCCTTTTCGGACAGGAAGTACTTTTTTTACTCCGCTCTTTCATATAGATATTCCCTGATAGAGGACATGCGGTAGACACAAGCAGAGAGACCAAAGGGAAAGTCATGCTTTAAGTAACACTTGCAGTAGCAGCAATAGCAGCAGCATGTAAAAAACACAAACAGACAGGGTCAATGTAAAAGCAATGAGAAAAAATGAAACGAAACCCATTCATATCAAAAAGCATGACTGCCAGAAACATATTCCTGGGCTTTCAACAGTGTGCCATTTCTGGAGAGAAGGATTACTCTTGAAGTACTAATCTTTAGTCCCAACCTCCTCTTCGTCTTAGTCATGTCTAGATCCCTTTGCCCGTCTTTGGGGGTTAAAGGTCACAGAAGCATGCTGAGAGCTTGTACAATGTCCTGAGTGGAGGTTTTGAGTTCGTCTGTTGGGCTACTGGTCCTCCAGGCTGGCCCAGTGTTGGCTCTGTGGGATGAAGGAGATTCAGTGTCCTACATTAGCCTGGTTTGCTCTTGACTTGACCCAGAGCCTGTAGCAACTTCTCCCTGTAGGCAGCGTAACGCTGCTCCACCTGCCGCATGCGATCCTTCTCCTCTTTCTCCAGGATGATCAGGAAGTTCTGCAGCTCAGGGACTGAAAATGCATGCCACTGGAAAAAGACACAACACCTTATTAGCAAATTTGTCTGAAATAGAACTGTCTATTAAACCTATGTTTTTGTTTGCATGTAAGGTTATTGCATGGCTTCTGTCAATGTGTTGATCAGAATATCGATTTTGTTTTTGTTTTGTTTCAGTGGAAACAAAGGATGAAAGCAGATAGATTTTTATATTATCATTCTTATATTTACATCTAAATTCACATATTAATTACATTATCACGAAAAATAATATAAAAAATCATAGCAAGAATTTGCTTTTATTTTCATAATGATAAAGCAGGCTAAAAATTGTGTACTAATATATATTTGTTCTGCTTTGTAGTTTCCTGTTTCTCAAACAGCAGAGTATGGCACTAGAAAAGCCAAGGTCAGGGTTTCGATTACCAGGGAAAGTAAAAACTGATCAAATGTAAATGTGTACCTTGAATGCATTGTAAATGGTGTGGTTAAATCTAAAATGAGTTTATATTCATAATGATAGAGCAGATTAAAAAGTATAAAAACACACACGCACGCACGCACGCACGCACGCACGCACGCACACATAAACACGTCTGGTCAGCTATCCTTGCAGGGACATTCCATAGCCGTAATGATTTTAATACTGTACAAACTGTATTATATATATATACTGTATATACCGTATATACTGTATATAAAGCATTTAATTGTCATAATGATAGAGCAGGCAAAAGTATATATACACATACATATACATGTAAAATGATTTCATTAAATGATTAAAATACTTGATCATATTTATGGTGGTGGGCAAATATTACTAAAATATGACACTTTTAAACAGAATAGGAAAGCTCACCTCCACCTCGCCAGTCTCGTTTTCTTTGAGTACAAAACACAAGTTCTCTAGATCAGGACCTGCTAACAGTCTCAAGTGAAGTGGGCATTCTGATACTGGCACCTTCTGGAAAAGATCTGAAAATATAAGCAAACAATACCTTAGTATTATACATGGCAATAGTACTATACAATACTAAAGTATATTTCATCTTCCCTTGAACGCTTACCCTGGCTGTCCCGACGGGTCAGGCGGTAGAGGGCGAACTTGCGTGGGTTATCCTGTACCATGAACTTCTTCAGCAGGCCCTGGATGACCTCCCTGACCGTAGTGGTACTGCTGATGTGTAGCTGTTTAACAGCATCGCTGGGCAGGTAAAAGGATGTGCGATTATCTGAACTATCAGAAGAGGAACACTGTCCTGGCGACTTCCCGTCCACAGTAAGTACAGTCACGGGCCTGCGCAACTTCAAGTGAACCTTTATGAAACCAGTGTATGTGCCATCTGAGCTCTGGAGGATAGCAAAGCAACTTCAGTCAGGTCATTTCTCAAATTACAACACTGAGTGCAAATGCTTTGTGGACAAATCAGTACTCACTAATTTCATTCCATTCTCCGTCACTTTGGAGTTGTAGTCATCTATTTTAGCTTTAATCTCTTCTTCTGTGAGGGATGTTGGCTTCTCTTCCTCTTTTGGGACACTCTAAAACCAAGATAAAAAACAGTGAGCTCAAGGTTAGACGAGGCATCTTTATTTCAAACAGCCTTGTACGGTATTAATGAGCTGTGGAGGAAAAGGCCATCAACATCAACACAGCAGAAAAGCAGATGTTGACATTATAAGCATTCGCCATGACATAACTTCAACAGTAACACCTGATGTGAAGGTGCTGTATAAGTCGCATTGGTTGGACTCTCAGCTAGCTGATTTTTTTGGTGAACTTTGCTTTTTGGAGTTCCTCTGAGGTATTTCCACAGTAGATTGTATTTGTATTGAGTGTAGAGAGAGCAGAACATCTTTCAGGGAGGAAGAGGGACAGCTGATTGCTGCTGAGATTGCAGACACTTACGTTATCAAGATAACCAGTTATCTACCCTTCACAAGAAGCTATTATGTGATGCATGGTGCATATATGATGGAGAAACTGCCCTCTGCGTGATCCGTATTGAGTGAAACATGGGAGGATGAGAGATCCTTCACAAGATGCTGAACTGAATATAATGGATCTAATGACTCTATTCGCTAGTGTGCTGCTAAATATCGACAAAAATAACCTTTTCGAGATTGTAAATTGAGAATGTACATTCTTTCCATGAGAATAAATATATATGAGATGTATGAACGATGTGTCTTAGCAATACATACATTACTGATCAGTTGGCAAGTCAATATTTGAAATAAGTTTCTTATACTCACCAAAGCTGCAGTTATTTGTAAAATAAAATACAGTTAAATCAGTAATACTGTGAAATATTATTGTAAACATGATCCCGTATAAATCAGAAATCAATATGCTTATTTGCTGCTCAAGAAACATATATATACATTGAAACAAACATATACATTGATATTTATGTTTGAACATTACTACTAGTACTACTCTTACTGATCAGATTCCAGGGGCAATGCGAGTCATTGAGTGCTATTATATCAAACTCTCTGTCTCTCTCTGTGTGTACAGGATGACAGTAACAGTTTGAATGTCTCTCGAGACTTCTTTCAAATCCACGCTGAATGAGACAAGACTAGAGTCTATGCAAATAAATGTTTGGCCTCTGAGGAGTGCTCTACCGATTCATAAAGATTCATCAATATATATATATATATATATATATATATATATATGAACCTGGACAACAAAACTGAGTAGCACAGGTATATTTGTAGCAATAGCCAACACTACATTGTATGGGTCAAGATGATCGATTTTTCTTTTATGGCAAAAATCATTAGGATATTAAGTAAAAATCGTGTTCCATGAAGATATTTTGTAAATTTCCTACCATAAATAGATCAAAACTTTATTTTTGATTAGTAATATGCATCGCTAAGGACTTCATTTGGACAACTTTAAAGGTGATTTTCTCAATATTTCGATTTTTTTGCACCCTCAGGTTCCAGATTTTTCAAATAGTTGTATCTCGACCAAATATTGTTGTATCAGCTTTCAGATAGTGTAATAATAAAAAAATCTCAATAAAAAAAATAGACCATTATGACTGATTTTGTGGTCCAGGGTCACACATCGCCGTTATTTAAAATTGCAATATTATTTCACAATATTACTGCCTGATCAAATAAAAACAATAAAAAATATATTATCCCCCAAATATTTAAAAATAAGCACTGATATGACAAAATCCTTGGTAGGGTCACACATTCACTCTAATGGGTAGAAATAGTGATGGGTATATATAATGGGAAGGAATGATGACGGGGCACGTGACACTAAATATGCCATCATTTCCAGTGACAGAAAGAAACGTTTCTCTTGGAGGGGTTTTCTAGGGAGAGTGACATCTAGTTCAGTTGCTGAGCAAGCCTTAGCAACAAAGATTCTGTCGGAGGTATTTTTAGCCACTAGCTGCATCCCCCGTAATACACGCAAAGTGAGTTTCTCTCTTCTTTTCTGGGACGAAAGAATAAGAATGAAAAAGCAAGATCATTTATTCATGGAGATCCCTGGGGTGCCAGCATGGCAGCTCTATGTCTCATTGAGCAGAAAGAGACAGATTCATACACACATGAACTCACAAACATTAAGCCTGAGCGGAGAGGAAGAAGAATTTATCTGGACGCTTAGCAAACAAATTAACTTCTGCCTGGCCCACACACTACAACTGCCTGGCATGAACAAGCTCAATGGCGGAAAGTTCAGAAATCTTCTCAAATGAGACAGTTATGAAAGACGGAATCTGCAGACAGGAAATGAGCAATAGTGCTGCACTTGTGCTGTTGCGTCTTGTGGTATGTGGTGGTACGAAAGAGACACCTCACCAAATGAAGCGATGCAAAATCCTCAGTGAGGGGAAAACTGCTTTAAATGTCAGACCAAAATTTACACTGTAGCACTACGTGGGCAATATAGACAAAACAATTATATTTTTATTACACTATTTATTTATTTTTGATAATATTTAATATGTAGAATATTTAGATTTAGCTGATTTCTTCCTTAATTTCTCCCAATGTTGCTAATTACAGTTAAAATGATTAATGCAACAAGTAAAATACGGTGAAATCTACACTTAAAATTAATGTAGTTATGTTTTTCCATCCTTTTTCCCCTCGCCAAATTAGCCAAATAACTATGATATTTAATTATCTTAATGTATATGCTCAAATGTTAGAGTGCATAAATAATAACATAATAAACAGTAATTTATATTTTCACTAAAATATGAAAATGCCATTCAAGAATTTCAGTGGCCAGTGTTGACACATGGAACATTTGTTTGGAATGGATTCACTGAAATGAACAGTGTGCACTGATTCATGGAAATGAAGCAGTTTACCAACTCTGGCCCCATTTTACAACATAACCAGAGACGCAGTTGAAACAGGTTTTAACACTCTCATACTTATGTTGACAGAGTTTGCAGAGATGAGGAGAGATTACAAATGTTGACAAACTTTCTTTAGGAAACTTAAAAGGCACAGAAAGCCACTGTGACATCCTATAGACAGTGTTCTGTGAAGAGAAGTGTTCTCTCATGGTCTGTGCAATCGCTCATGCAATATACGTCACATTCACTTCTTCAAATTTCTCTGTTTTGTATTGTGTGGTGTAGACCAGAGACAATGGTCAGTTGTGTGATATTATCCAAAGACATGTGTCATAATTCAACTTCAGAAGGGAAAAATAGTACAAAATTATGTGCATGAAGAAAATGAAGCCTGCATGGTGCCAATAATTTAATGAAAAGCATGTCATTTCTGTGCATTCTGTGCATCAAAAATAATGACAGTTTTCAAAGCGGTTTTCCCAAACACTTGCAGTCCCTCCATCTACCATTGGTCAATAAACCAGATTTACACATCCACTAGTTGAAAACGAATCCTCTGCCATTCCACAATCAATCTACAGATCTGCTATTCTTTATTAACACTGACAAGTAAAGACACAATGTATATTTTTGTGACATCCTCATTCTTCATTTTTTCTCCCACTAACTTGAATCGCTTGGTGCACACAACCAAAATCTCTCAGGAATTCCTGTATTTGTGACCAGAGGACTGTGAGCCGCTAAATATATCTATCTCCCTCCCTTCCTCACATGCAAAGCAGAGAAAGTGGCCTTTCGGAACAATGGGGCAAAACAATGGAGACCAGTTTAAATGTTCACTCTGCTCCTGATGGTCTCTTTCTGAAATATTGTGTGTGTTTGACTGCAGATGCATCTACATGCCATCCAAGCATGGTCATCATATGCCATCACCATCACATTTTCAGTGTGAGTATATAAATGAGCTCTGATCTTCTCTTGAAACACAGTGAGGGAAGAATCCTGATTGTCTGTGGGAGAATTCATGTTTTTTTGCTGGAGAAAGTGTGTAAGAGCGCATGTGACTGAGTGTGTGGGAGTTGTAATTGGAATAAAGGGCATCGTAAGTGTGTGTGATTGTGAGTGGGTGGGTAATGTGTGGGATCTCTCCTGTCTATTCACAGTCATTCATCTGCTGTCATTCAGAGAGCTGACCCACATCTGAGCTACACATGCAGAACAAACCTTATCACTAAAGGTAACAAGCAAACCCTGATCAGTTAGCTTAAAAAACACTCCATTGCAGGTTTCATGCATCAACAGAAATGCATGTTTTTAAAAACATCTTCATCTGCAGACACGATTTAGTTTCAGTTCTGAGACCGAATTCACCTTATAGTGAGAAAGCTGCTAATTGCACCTTTCAGATTTTAGTAGTGACTGAGCAGAAGCGACATCAAAAGCGACCCGGATATCCTGTGAATGCACCAAAAAATATTTTTCTGGAACGCTCCTTGTGATGAATAAAAAAATAAATATATACGGTATATGCTCTTTGTGGTGAACCACAAATGACTTGCCTGCACCTGCACTGAAAAAGCCTGCTTTGAGCAATCAAACAGATAAAACCTACCTAACCTGTATGAACTGAACAATATATTTTCCTCTACTGAAGATTGACTTTCATTGTTAAATGCTCCAGGCCGTTCTTTAAATCAAAATGAGAGTTAAACAAACAGAGGAAAGAAAGTCATAGAAGGCCCAAGTGGAGGGTGTTAACCATGTACATTACAATGGTGCCTTGGGGCATGACCTGTGCTAATATCAACTTACAGAGCCTACATGACACGAAAGAAAAGGGCACGGCTGTAAATGCTATCGAAGTGTCATCTCAAAGTCATCACTGCATGTCAGGTGGGTGTCCTTAAGCGCAGCACACGGCTACTTAGACTGATTAAGGAACACAATGCCCTTAGTGTCAGTTTCAGGCAACATGCAAGTCATCTACGTCTGCACCTGCTGAATGGCCTCAAACCAATAATCTAGTTTGGATAGGCACTGCACGTTCTGCTTATCAGCGTGAGAACTGTACAAACAAAAATACAGGAAGTGAGAGTTGTGTTAGCCGACATCAGTTCTAGGGAAGCCTGATGTTTAGAGTACAATGTAAGTGACAGCTAATGCATTGATAATGTAGTTTAATGCAAAAAATCAGCCATGGCTAGTCAGATACAGGCAAGCAAACAGGAGTCTATTTATAGAAAGAGAAAGGCCTCTCCTGCACATGGCTGCATGCATGATTTTTATGATGATGTGTGTTTTTATATATGCTGTATTAAATGCAGTTGCAGTGTACAAATGTGTGTGTGTGTGTGTGTGTGTGTGTGTGTGTGTGTGTGTGTGTGTGTGTGTGTGTGTGTGTGTGTGTGTGTGTGTGTGTGTGTGTGTGTGTGTGTGTGTGTGTGTGTGTGTGTGTGTGTGTGTGTGTGTGTGTGTGTGTGTGTAAGTATTTTTTAGATTTATATGTATGAATATGTGTGCATATAATAATAATAATAATATTTTGAGTAATCAAATTGAGTAATCCGGTTTTAAAATGTATCTTCATATTTGTATACACACAATATATATGTATATGTAAATATTAAAATCTAAAATTATTTGGAGTAATCCATGTAAATTTTTTCGGGACTATATAAGTAATCAAAATGCACATCCCTAGTCCTTGGTGTCAATAGGTGTGAGACTGCATTTCTCAGCATGCTTTCAAAGATTGAAATGCTTTTAATGAATCTTTCTTGTGTGTCTCTCTCTGCTGTTGCTGCCGCAGTGTGTGGGGATGATGTCTTGCGATCTGCTCCCTCCCACACGTTGCATATGTGTACTCATTCTCTGCCTCTCTCTCATTACTGGGTCAAGTGTGCAGTAGGAGATTCTCCCCTCCCTCTCTGCAGCCCTGCACAAATGCAAAGCCCATCATCTGCATGCCTGAATAAACAGCGTAGATCAGTAGTCCACGACACCAGCAAACACAAGCCCTACGCTATCAATCCATTCAAATGCCTTCGATAATGAAGATCTTAATTATCTGTGCATTGCGCTTGGCTCTGTTTTGTTTTATGAATCATTACCTCATGGCACCCCTATAGCAGACTGATACGTATGACTGAATGTTTAGAAATGAGAAAACTCGACTCATTCTGCTGTACTTACCAACTAGGCAGCCATTTGCTGAAATGACTACAGCTGCAACATCTACCAGATTTGAGCCTCTCTTCAATCATACAAAGGCTTATGAGATGGCGTATAACTTTCAGTACTCATGGAGTGCAAAACCTTGAGCAAACAGCCTCATGTTTGCATGACTTTTCCTATTCAAATGTTAAAATATCCCTGGCTGCCCTTGAAGAGGAAGCTATTTATTGTTTGTTCCCGTTAATAGCTGTCATTTGTGTCTAAGATTGACAGGTTAAAAGAATTCAAGACTTGTGTAATGGATGTTTTCCTTGCATTGTCTTTAATAAGCTTCTAGAATATTATCGAACAGAGAAGCAGCAGCATTTATCAAGGCACTATTACTCATTGCTCTTTGTTTAAAAGCTGTTGGTCTACTGCGTTTAACCCGGCGAGGTAAATAGGAAGTGTATTATTGATCCATAAAGCAATTTTAATCCCTTAACTTACAAGAAGAATGTGCACACTAAAGTGAGAACATAAGCTAATCTCCCATTTATCCATCCCTGGGGTTCTTCTAAGAGGACTTCCAGAGACGCTAAGAAGAATTAGGACAAGCCAACTTCACCTTGTCGTTGTTTAGTAGAGCAAAACACAATGTAAAAATGGTCTTATAATCTAAATAGCAAACAATAGAGATCTTATCTGAATCCAATATAAATCAAACTGCCGTCACTTAATAGCTGAAATTACTGTACAAGTAACGCCTTGTACCTAGCAACACAATACACAAACAATCTTTCATAACAACCCTGCACCAACCCAACACCAGGGTAAGACCAGGATGAACTTTTATGTTGGGTTAGGATGGTTTAAACTGGTTTGGTGATGGTCTAGAGCACAATAAATGTCTCAATAAATTGAGCAATTTTTGAGCAATAAAAAACAGAAGCAGTTTAAGCAAACCACGATAGATACATCAGCACAACACAAGCATACAAAACACAACTTAGACTACCATTTAAAAGGTTTGGGGTAAGTAGGATTTAAAAAAATCATACCTTTATTCATCAGGGATGCATTAAATTGATCAAAAATGACAATAAAGACATTTCAATTTTACAAAAGACATTCTTCATATTTCATATGTCTTAAAAATTATACTAATAAGATGTGTTTCTTGAGCAGCAGATCAACATGCTGGAATGATCTGTGAAGAATCATGTGACACTGGAGTCTGGAGTAATAATGATGAAAATTCAGCTATATTCATTTATATATATATATATATCAGCATATATTAAAGTAAAAGATTACATTTGCAATTTTTATTCTAGTTGTGATCAAATAAATACAGCCCTGGTGAGCATAAGAGACTTGACCAACCCCAAACTTTTGAATAATAGTGCCTGCATATAGTAACAGACTGGAAACCACATAAAAACACAACAATTTAAACTGTGCCCACCGAATGCCCTCGAACTGGCAGCTCACATTGTGTCCAGACAGAGAAGCGAACAGGATGAATAATTCACATCATGAGAAGCTCTTTCCAAACCCGATACTGGGCTGTGATGCAAGGCTGGTCAGCTCAGGTATGGGAGTGAAGTCCAAAGTTTTTAAGGACATGAAATATTATTTCCACTTCTGTGATGTTCATTTGCTAGCTACGCTATGAGACCCAATCTACATTATGATTGACTTTTTGGTCACTTTACCTCAATAGAAGTCTAATATAGAGAGAGGCCTACAGTAACAGGAAGTCAGTGTAAAAGCTATGGAGTCTTGTAAAATAACACGTTCTTTGATTCAGGGAAGGACAGGCCTTTCTGGCACAATCAGCAGCCATTTCCTTCCCCTCAGCGCATTAGAGGGCTCTGAGGGTGTGAGAGTGCACTCTATGTACACGGCCCTGTATAAAGAGTCTATAATGAAAGTCAAGCTATGCAGCTAATGCATGCATTAATGCTTTCGGTGGATGGTATTAAAAAAAAGTTAAATAAACTCATATAACATAAGTACATTCAATACTTCAGCTCTATTGAGAAACACTTACTAAATTAGTGTGGAACAAAGACTTGTACACTTCTTAATCTTTCATAAGAACATCTTTAAGCTCTTATCATTGTAAGTTTAAGGGACCTAACACAACAGTGCAATCTCCACCTACTAACCCGCTTTCGACAGTCAGGCTTTAATTCAAAGCGACTTACAGGGAATTCAAGGTATACCATTTTTTATCCACCCATGCGTTTCTTGGGAATCATACCCACAACCTTGATGTTGCTAGTGCTATGCTTTTTTTGTGGCCTTCATTTTACCTGCTCGTTTGAAAAAAGGTAAATATACTGTCTAAATTGTGACTTCAAAATAGGAAAGGCTAATATTTCAGTTAGTGTGTCAAAATGGCTGCTATAAAAATCATATTAACTGACAGCAAAAAAAAACAAACAATGGATAAGCTTCTTTCTTATCCAATCATTATTCCTTGAAAGTCTATTTAAATCAAAAGTGTTTGCAGTCGCTCTAAACAGTGGTTTCCACCGACAGTGTTTCCATAGAAATGCACTCAGAAAACAGCATACAAAAGCTGTCACTGGGCCAGTACTCTTTCAAAAGGTACACCTTTGTACCTTCTTTACCCCTAATGGCTAGACATTCGTACCTTGAAGGTACTGATTAGTGTCTAAAGAGCATACCTCAATGGGACATTTTAGTACCCTTTGAAAGGGTATTGCCCCGGTGACAGCTTTTGTGTGAGAGTAGAAAAATCACCGGCCTGTCTTATCTAACTTTAACAACCTCAACAGGGTTGAACGAAGTGCAAAACAGAACCGGGTATTGTTGTCACTCAAAACATATCAGGTCATAAAACTGTTTCGACCACAGCAGTTCAACATAAAACAATGCACTTCCGTATACAAACTTCCGTGCACATCTTCTCATTTTTTGTATCAGCTGCGAATATATACGCTCAATCTTCACAATCCCATCCATCTCGCATTCATACACTACCTTAGGTATTTGCTTAGCCTGTGGCTGCCGAAAGAAGGTGGTCTTGGCGGTGAAGAAGGTGAAGTCATCGCTCTCCTCATCCAGGCTGCAGTACCCACTGCTCATGCTATTGCTACCGGTCATTTGCGGGGACGGATCCAGTTTGAGGGACTCCCTACGCAGGTCTTCGGGGGACCAAACGCACCATTCCAGGCTCCAGGGTTGGAAAGGGGATGATGGGCTGGGAGCAGGGGACCACAGGTTCAGGTGAAGGGCCAGAGCTCCACGTGCCGCCGGAAAACGAGCGCCGAAACTTGCAGGATGACACTCAGCGAGCGTTGCGGCCGATATCTGATGCTCAGTTCCTGTTTCCACAGGTCACAAACAGGCAGCTGTACAGAAGCAGCTTCTCTCGCTCTATTCAGCCGACAGCGTGAAGCTTTAAACACACGACCTCTTAAGATGAGAAAATGAGCCCAGTGTGGAGGAAAGCATGTCAAGCAATACAAATTGCTTGTATTGGCATCCACCAACTGGCATACAGTCACACAGTCTTGCAGTAAAAAGCGCTGAAGGGGTGAGAATGTTGCACGGACATGGTGTTGAATATCCCTTCAACCGGCTGCGATGGATGCAGAAGTCTCCGGTCCACAGTGAGGTTACGACGGCAGCTAGAAAGACGCTAGAAAATCAACCTGCCTTACAGTGACTGAGTGAGCAGAGAACTGACGTACTGCACCTCCCTCCCTTCCTTCTTCTCTCACACCAGCGCTCACGCTCTCTCTCTTTCTCACTCGCTCGCTCTACCATCTGTGGTTAGGTCTGTTATCTGCCTGCAAGCTTACGCAAAACACCCTCCTTCTTCCCCCTCCCTCCTCCACTATCGCTCTTCCTGCATGCAACTGCTCTTTGCTCAACTCAAGAGACTTCCCACTGTAAAGAAAGATAGAGAGAGAAAGACGGAAAGAAATGGAAAAAGATCATAAACTGGAAGAGCGAGAGAAGGAGAGAGAGGAAGAAAGAGAGAGCCCTCTGCATGTGGTCATTTTGAGGATATTTTACATAGTACCTGATATGCAAAATGCCCCTGATGGCAGGCAGCGTGAATCTAAATGGCACTGAGACATTAATACAGGCAGGACTGCAAAATGCATTTACATTTCTTTCAATCTGTAAGAAGTAAGGGACAACGTATAATGAGCTAGTCATTATCACAAAATAAAGGTGATTGGGGTGGTCTTGTGTCATCTTGAAGAGGTTTATTTTGTGATAACTGATAACTGACTGTCCATAAATTAATTATTCAATGATGTGAGGAAAAAAGAGACTGTGGAGTAATACATGGACATAGATTTGCCGCCAATAAATTATACGGCTCGTTATATGAAAAAAAATATTTGACTGTAGAATGTTGCACGTGGCCAATCAGAATCAAGTATTATTTATTTTCTTTCCTGCATTGCACTTCTGCCTTAGCTTGTGTACTTAGACTACCCTATATAAAGTCTCCTATTGTGTAGTGCAAATACTGTTGGCTCTGATGATAAATCAGTTGTGATGTTCCTTATTTGTAAGTCACTTCGGATAAAAGCATCTTTTGCATGAATAAATGCAAATGTAAGTATTTCTGAGAGCCTTTAAAAGCCACATGTAGAGCCCTAACTGATCATCATTACTGTTGCACATTCTATAAATAATTAATCACACTATAATGTCTCATTGCTTTTTCCCTGCACAAGCCATCTAATAGAAATACACTGAGAGAGACATCTTTTTGTAGTGCCTTTTACAAGGAACCTTTAATAGATGTCTTCCTGATGGGCAGGAGAAGAATACAATTACATCGAAAACAAAAAGAATGGACACAAATTAAAGCTGAAGACAATAACACACAAAACAGTGAGCTCCGGACCAACATAAATCATTAGAAGAGTGTTACAACATTAAATGCACATATGTTCCACTGGAGGTCAACATTACAGTGACATCTGATCTCTCTTTGCTCGCTTTGGTCTTAACCTTTGACCCTGACCTTGAGGGAATTAGATACAAAGTCCAGCTGGAGCACCAGTATATGTTAAATGTGAGTACAAGACAAGAAGGATATAAAATCACTGTCATATCCATCAGTCCATCAGCTAGGCATGGGTGACAATGGTCAACTAATCGAAAAGTCGTTCACTAATCAACCAGGTTGACTAGTTTATTCGTAAAAAAAGCATCAGTCATTCTGCATTGTAAAAACCATCTCAAGTTTCTTGAATTCGTCCTATATAATAAATATACCTGGAGTCGGTTGAACCAAAACTAGCCTAATTATTCAGGGTTTCCTTAAAGGGACAGTTCACATAAAATAGATCATGTGTCATGTGTATTGTTCTAAACCTTTAAAACATGTCTCTTTTTTCATTTCTTTCCTTTTTTTCACAAAATAAGATATTTTGAAAAATGTTTCAATGTTGTTTTGTCCGAAAGTCGTCCAGTACCGGACCATATAAAATGCATTAAACTATTATGTACATCATTTTGGAGAGGGATATTCATCGTAAAAACTCTCATTCCAAACCTGTATGTTCATCTTCGGAACGGATTCTGAGGGCTCTCTGACCCTTAGTTAACACGATCAAGGCTCAGAAACGTAGCAAGGACATCAGTGATCAACCGTAATTTTACGAAGCTACAAGAATAGCTTTTTGTGCGCAACAAAAATAACAACTATCAACAATTTGTCTCCTCCGCGTACCCTATACGTTATGTATGTGGATATGTTGTTTACGTTCAGATCAAAGCGTAAACAACGTATCCGCGTACATACGTCGGATTATTTTAATGATATCCTTGCTATGTTTCTGAGCCTTGATTGTGTTATGATCTTTGCTGTCTATGGGAGAGTCAGAGAACTCTCGGAATAATTCATAAAAAATATCTTAATTTGGGTTCTGAAGATGAACAAAGGTCTTACAGATTTGGAACGACATGAGGGTGAGTAATTAATGACATAATTTTCATTTTTGGATGAACTGTCCCTTTAAAGCAACAAAATTCCCTTTCATTCCTTTAGTGACTAAATGCAATACAATTCTACATAACGTTACTATGACATTGTGTCATCTTAAAATGAGATCATTCATCACCTCTTTTTCATTTACTGCTTTCCTCAGCTTGGTTTCTCAGCAGGGAGACGATTCCTCACAAAGGGAGATAAAAGACAAGAAGAAAGAGCTTGCCACTATAAACGAGGGGAGGTTGAAAGCCACTTTGGAATCCCCTCAGCAGCTTTATTAGATTCTCATTGAACACTGTACTGGGCCACATCTTTCACTACAGCAGACGCTTTTCATGTCTTGAGCTATATATCGAGTCCGTATCCATAAACTTTAATGGCTGATGTGGTGCTTGAGCAACTATGGACATAAACATATCATCACTACCAAGTTATGACAAATTACCTAAAGCAGTGGCCTTGGGTTGCATTATCATAATCAATGAGCTGGATCACTGGGAAAGACAAAGGGGCTTGAACATGTTCGATATCCAAACCCCACGGGAAGAAGAAAGGTCCTCTTTTGGCTACTGTCAATACACCCCAATTAATTCTTACTAGAACTCAATCGTTTCGCTCAAAAGAGTTTGCAAGGGGGATTATGCAATTGCCCAGAAAAACTTGATCAATACTGGATGGATGGATGGATGGATAGTGTGCAAAATCAAAGTAAAATCACCCAGACTGAAAGCATCACACAGAAACCGCTAAGGGGTCCAAAATGAAGCATGGTACCGCCAGCTAAAAATGCAAGTTGAAAGTGTAATTTGTCATTGTCAAATGCAGGCTCTAAAGTTGTCTCACTGCTGTATGAAGTATAGAGCGAAGAGGCCCATTGTGGGTAATCAATGTGCCTGACAATGATAATGCATCTCAAACAATCAGGCATTTTTCTCTACAGGGAAGCAGGAGGTTTTGTATTCTCCCTACATTTTCATCCTAAACGCTCCTTCCAGTAATCACTCTGATATTGTGCTGGTGACACATTTTGAGAGGAGTAACTGGAGGCTTGGATGGATCCTGACAATGGACTCTGCTCTTGTTTCACAGTGGTGTTAAGTGCCGTTACGACGCTCCATATGATATGTTTCTGATGCCGCTTCAACACCTCTCTCCCTCCCTCTCGTACTTAGTTAAATAATGCAGACGGTCTCTGATTCCACCCTTGGTGATGACAAAGTGTGGAGGAGAAATGGACTTGGCTCTGTTTGGAAGGCTCTATATGTAACAACAATGATATATTTATAACCCATCATCATGCTGGACCATTGTCAGTACCTACTGTATCTATAATATTTATGTTTTCAGACCATCTGAGCGCTGAACGCAGAAGCTGAAAGTTTAGAGCAGGAGGAACACTTTCTGTGAGACTAGCTAGAGAAATAGATTTAAAAAACACTACTTTTGTTGAAAACTAAAGTTCCTCTTCCTCTCAACTTCCTGTGGCCAATGCAAATAAAATTCTCACTTATGAATTGAAAGCTTGCCAATTCTTCAGTTATAACATTTTCCTCGCCCTAGGTAAAATGATACAATCTAGACTATTTTAAATGGTTAATTTAGTTTTTACTTTAGGATACGTCACATTAGTAAAGTGAAATCAACCCGGATGCTCATCACCATGAACAGCCTCTCACTTCCTGTGCTCTTCACGCTGTCTTATAGTACCACAGAGCCGGAAGACATTACATAGATTCTGTTTTTGGAATCCTCAGTGCAAAAATGCACTGAGAGAACCCACGCAGATCAGTGTGTAAATGTGCCTTACTACAGCTCTCTCCACAAATTAAGGAATCAGCCCACACACATACGCATCCCAGGATCTCTTGCGTGGTTTTCAGGAATCTAAATCAAGCTGCTAAAATCAACACAGCTCAAAATCAAACTGAAAGAGATTGAAATATTGAAAAAGACAGGAGGAATCAAATATACCATTCCACTTCATGGCATTAGTTTTTGAGGACACTGGAAATGGCACAAACACACAAACATGCACATCGCAGTGAACTATCACGCAAGTTACTCCACAGGAAACGCTACGCTGAGATGACAGACCTGATAAAATACCTGAAAATGGCACATGCAAATAAAAAATATATATTGTGTTTCTACTGAACTGCACATGATATCTCCAGCTGCTGTGGTGGTTTGAGGGGGCCGCAGTGCATGCAACACATAAAAAGTGTGTTTGCTGTGTGTGTCTGTGCATGTGTACACACCCGAGGACAGGAAAAGGAAGTGTACGAGAGATGACAACAGCCTATCTGCACTACTATACAAAAGTCAAAGCCGATGAAATACCTCCAGCAGCTGGGGAAACAAACCCTCAGCACACGGTCTACAGCACTTTCACAGCCAATAAATGCCAAGAAAATAAAACAGTGTCTCTAAACTTGCAAATGTATTCTTGTTTGTGCCTGATGTTGCAGAGACTCACCCAAGGAGACCTTAAGGGGCTTTCAGATCAAATCAGCTGTATTTTACTGAAAACTGAAGGGATAAACAAGACCTCAGGGGGGAGCAGTTAATGTTACTGAGAGGCAGTGAGGCTAACAAAACTGAGAGATATTCCACAGCTAACTGTGAGATAGCACTAACGGGGCTAATGTTTTGAGGCCACAGGGACATGAGGTCCAGCGCACTTGTGCCTGCATGATACGAGGATATTAGGGTAATGTGCATGAAGAACATTGTGTATGCTCATGAAACAAAGTCAAAAAGAGAGAGAGGTTTAAGGGTTGTGAAATATACTAAATAGGGGAAGTGTGAAGTGAATTATGACAGGAGTGTGTTTAGAATATTCAAGATCGTTTTTTTAAATCACCCCACTGATTAATATAGCTAATACTGAGAATAATAGTTTATATCCAGATGTAAATTACACTCTTTTTCTCTTTTATAGTTCAGCTTAATTCAGACAGGAGAAAAACAAATCAACACAATTTAAAATATTATACCTTTAACGTTTTTGTTAAAATGAACATTTCAAATTTTCACTGGACCCTGGAAACTACTGCAGTCTGAAAAGCAGGAGAGAAACTTGAGTGTCCGTTTGCTGTCATTCAACCTCACTGATGTCTGAGAAAAAGAATTGAGCTATTAATGTAATGCCATTTGTGAGATTTCTTTCCAATAGGTATCAACTTTTCCGTTCTTTGTACACATACATACACTACAGGTTAAAAGGGTCAGTACCCTTTTGTAAGCAAATTAATAATTGTAATAATTACTTATATACAGCAAGGGTGCATTAAATTGATTTAAAGTGACAGTGAAGACATTTATAATGTTACAAAATACTTTTTTAGCCCAAGAGTTATCTTAGCAAATGCCCTTGAGATTCACACACACACACACACACACACACACACACACACACACACACACACACACACACACACACACACACACACACACACACACACACACACACACACACACACACACACACACACACACACACACACACACACACACACACACACACACACACACACACACACACACACACACACACACACACACACACACACACACACACACACACACACACACACACATCTCAGTGACTCATCTACATAAGGTCAATGGCCCTCCCTCTGGTCCCCTAGTGCTGGTGTGACTCTGAATGAGCTCTGTTTAAATAAATGCTTCTGGCTGCAGAGGTCTGTGAAATCTGTATTGGCTGTAATTACGTTGTGAGGCTGTCTTTATGAGCAATCTGCATTTCCTGTTCGTGTCCAAAGCCTGTCTGTTTGCAGAATGAGACGTCTCTGGGGTGTCTAAATGGCAGTAAAACAACTATAATACAATTTATGGCAGTATCACAGGCATATGGACCAACAAAGGCTTTTATATGTACAAATTAATTAAGTTACTTGTATGTCTCATCTGTTTTGTTGCAAAATATACACATTCAGACTTTGTAATGGAGGCATTCACATGCAAATCACACTGAATCGTTGTGCATAATATATCTGCCCCGTGTGGTGAGGTTTGGAATGACAGACAACTATAAATGGTTATTTTGTACAATGCAACCTTTTCTCTTATTATATGAAGCTGGATCAAATCAGTGACACAACCTGTAGTTCACATGACCAAAGCCCTGGCCTATGTGAGGAGACGGCTAATGTGAAATTAATTTCCGTTGAGAAATAACCATAATGCCCTCTGCTGACAGCTCACCATTCAACAGCTTTCAATCTCACTGACAGCACAGGCCAGCTGGGTTTGCTCTTTTCCTGATTTAGAGGAGATAGGAATAGACAGGAGGGGCCTCATAAACAAGATGGATACACTACACGGGACGGGAAAGCTTTTTTCAGTAATGACTACTCTGACAGTATAAATGCTCTGAGAGAAATGAGCTATTGGATGTCTGATTGGCTTCTAGGTCATACCGTTTTGACTTTTTGGTCAGGCATCATATGCTTTTAAGAGGATGGGCTCATCTAAAAACTTGTGCAAAAGAAAGTGTAAGCCTTTGTGTTCCTGAGGACAGTGTGCCCCTGCTGCTCTTCCTCAGTCCCAACTGTGCTGTCACTTCCTGGGTACCTGAGACTAAACTCGCTGCCACTGTGAAACACAGCCAAGCATCAGAGAGGCAGTTAAGCATGTGCTAATGTGTCCCAGCCAAGCAACCCAGGGAGGATCAGATTCAGCTTCCGCTTCATCCATTGCATATCACGGCATCATTTTATGCTCTCTTTCTAAATTTGGAAAGCTCTCTGCATGCTTCACTTACAAAAAAAAAGGACCAAAAAGTATGCCGCATCACAAATGTTTCAATATATTACTACAAGATATAGTCCAATATATATATATTTTAATATACTATTGTACTACTATATTTAAAAAAAATACATATCGTATTTTTAAAATAGCATGGCAAAGGAATATGGCAATAACTTAGTACCATGGTTTATGTCAAAGTACCGCAATTTTACTGTTTTATGATACCATCAATATGGAAGCCTGTTTTGCTTTATAGCAAGCAGTAAATAAAGTAATTGTGAGATAAAGTTTAAAATGGAATTTAAAGGGATAGTTCACCAAAAGAAAATCTAAATTCTGTCAATAATGACCCACCCTCATGTCTTTCCAAACCAGTAAGACCTTCGTTCATCTTCGGAACACAAATGAAGATATTTCTGGTGAAATCCGAGAGCTCTCTGACCCTCCATAGAATGCAACGGAACTACCACGTTTAAGGCCCAGAAAGGTAGCAGTTTAATTTGTGCACAAAAAGTATTCTTGTAGCTTCATGAAATAAAAGTTGAACCTCTGATGTCACGTGGATTATTTTAACAATGTCCTTACCACCTTTTTGGGCCTTGAATGTGGTAGTTCCATTGAGGTCTGTGCAGTTAGAAAGCTCTCGGATTTCATAAAAAATATCTTCATTTGTGTTCCAAAGATGAATGAAGGTCTTACGGGTTTGGAAGCAGTAAAGTCAATTTATTTTGCTTTTCTAACTATGCAAGATAACATACAGTGCTATCCGTGACCCAAATAAAACAGGCCTGTGATCCATGTTTGGTCCACCAGATGGGATGACAGTCTCTCGGTTCTGTCTCCTTGTGTTTCTCTATAGTGAGGAGCTTCCTCTTATAATGTGAATACAGCAATAATGGCTAAGTGAGAGAACTTACCGTCTCCTGAGGGTCTTTGGCGCCGGGCCTCTGTGGAGTGGGGGTAGACACATCCTCCGTCGGCTGGTCTAGTTGGCTGCAGTCCAGCTGAACAAGCCCCTGACACTCCAAATGACATGTGTAGCTGCAGTCTGGAGGCCAGAGACAAACAGGACACACACAGTCACTAACAGCCATGATGCACACAGACAAACAGCACAGTTTAGAGAACGCTCTTCAAGCTCCTTTAAAAGAAAAAGGCTTGAAAGGGTTGGAGGAGGACTGGGTCATGTGTTTTATTGACTGCAAATATCTGTGTCAGCATGAGCGCAGAAGCCTTGGAGAAAATCGACTGGAGCTGGTGATGATAAACTGACAATCTGCTTGTTGCGGACATCTGTCTCAAACTCATGCGCTCCACAAACTAGAGACAGCAGCTTCAGAATGAACAGTGACAGTGTCTCGTTTACATTAGACAGAATGTCTGGTGTGTCCTCCACATAAACATTAATTATAAGAAGGAATTCAGTCATGTGCTTGGTTAAAACAGTGCCCTATTCATTCACTCTCAACTAACTTGACCCCAAGACAGATTTTTATAAAACTCAGAAGACCTTTTTCTTTTACTCGGTGCCAACTAGCAGCTGCAACCTTTATTACATTGACATCAATTGCGCTCTTTGACACAGTTGTTGTGTGTGGTGCCATCTAGTGGATGTATAAAATATAAAATACTGCTCCGTTTGCACAGGACGAAGAGTGACTTATCAATAATTAGATGAGGGAATCTTTTTCTATTACACTTTATTATTTCTTAAGAGATGCGTTTTGATAAATAAAAAAATCAAATAAATAAATAATTGTCTATAATGTAATATTTACATAAAATATAAGAATTTAATAATGTAATAATAATAATATATAATATTATTAAAAATATTTATTAATTATTAAAATAATAAAGTAATACAAATACTTAATTTGATAGAAAAAACATAAATATAATTAAATGTATAAATTAATAAAATAAAATAAAATAAAATAAAAAAGCAACTGCTAAATAAAAAACAACTGCTAAATGCATATAATATAAAAACTAATTTTAAAAGAACATATAATATTATATAATATCATATAATACATATTTATATAATATAAAAATATAAAATATTCTCAATAGGATAACACTCAGGCTTTTCAATATCAATCGCTAGATGGCGCCACTGTGCCAACTACTTCAACGGTTAACGGAGGCCAATGAAATAAGGTTATTAAAAGGCTGGAACAGACAGCTGTTGTTTAATTTTAGCCAAGAAACGTTTCATTGACACTGGGGTTAATTTTGTCCTCCCATAATTGCCCATCCAGTGAACTTTTTCCACATATTTGCTTTGGAAAGTAGTATATTTTATAAAAAGCTGATGCAAGCTGCTCTCATCCTCCTAAAATTCGCATTAGCATCATAAGAGAGATAATAAAACGACCTCAGACCAGCGCAGGGAGTAAATTCAATAGCTCAAAAGCACTCTGAGCCACACAGTAACCAAGGAAACGACACTGCACCACTGGATATTCTCCAGCACAGGCTGGCCGTGATTTTACACGACATGGTGTCCTGCAGTGAGGCTGCAGAGTCATATATATTCTATAAATAATCTGTGGCCAACAACACAAAGTGCTTTAGTGATAATGGCATAGAAATAGCTTGTTGTTTTTGCAATCACATGATAACAGAATGACTGAGGTATCCGTCTCTACTACACAGCGGGAGTGACAGATGTCAACAATGAATGCTGATTGATTATCAGCGGATTGATTATCAGTGCCAAACACATTGCTACTGTCATTGTGGAAGAGCAGGGAGGTGCAGATTCCTCTGAAAGAAGATTGGGAATGCTAAGAGACTCTACACAACACAGATAAGTCACATGGAAAATGGATGTCACTTTCGATGGTCTGTCGCCACAACACCAGTAAAATCTAAATCTTCAGGGGAGTGTTGAGCACGACTATGAGAAAGAGTGTCCAAACC
Organism: Ptychobarbus kaznakovi; assembly: GCA_027422405.1. Classification (NCBI taxonomy): domain Eukaryota; kingdom Metazoa; phylum Chordata; class Actinopteri; order Cypriniformes; family Cyprinidae; genus Ptychobarbus; species Ptychobarbus kaznakovi. The sequence continues at coordinate 10,651,312 of CM049795.1, read as the reverse complement.
AAACAGAATGACTGGAGATGTCAGGAAACGCATCATGGGAGGAGGTGAGGCTTCCGTCCGGTTCTGACTCTCAACTTCAACCTCAGCCTGACATCAACAGTGTGCTTTAATGCAACACCCTGATAACTTTACACAGCAATGACTATTAAATGAAAAACCTGACACGTGCAGCGGCAGTCAGGTGCCGTGGGTCATCCTGCAAAATGGTGCCTTCATTTACGTGTGTAAAAAATTACTTCAAGAAATTGACTTTTACAATGTAGACAAAAATCTGATAAAAAATATAAAAACAATTACAGACTGATTAAAATATAAAAGCTAGAAATCTTTTTTTAGATTTGATTTAACAATGTATTACTAAAATATTTTATACATTATTTATTATGGGATATCGTCATTCATAAATGAGGCTAAGAAAGTTGCATTTAAAATACAATATTAATGTTCAGCCAACAAAATTTTATTTTAGTGATGTCAAATGACATCCCATTCAACCAGTAAAATTAAAATGTATATACCACATTCTTCAGATTTTTGGTAACAAAGTAGTAAAGGAGACGTTATTTAGCACATGTTAGGTCACATGCTCTCAAGGCTCCATATTGAGCTCATTTTAGACTAGAAAATACATATACATTCAAGTTATAAAAAATTTATTGTACATCAAAAAAGTGTTTTCTAAAGTTTTTTTGTCATTTTAAATGCACTTTTATAAAAACAATAACTCCGAGACCAAACAATCTGAGCGTAATGCATAACTGACCAAGTCCTATTATGGGTTGCATATTTGGTGTAGCTGGCTCTATTGACCAGCATTGGCAGTATATTAGCCTTTATGCCTGTGTTTTAGGTTCATTTTTTGTAAGATTTCAGTTAGTTATAAATAACGGAACCCTAAAAAAGGTCAAAGCTCAAATATAGAAAACTAATTTTGGAAAATGATTTTACTTCTAAATATAAAAATGTAAAATATAAAGTCAATATTTTTTTCCAAACTGTGAATTCACAATTAGTCCTATAGAAGTATTATTAAAATGAAACCTGTCAGTACCACTTTTCTGCTTGTAATAAACTTTTATATACATTTAAAAAAAATGTCAAAATGAACATGTCATCTTTTCAAGAAGACAACACTTCAAGGACGAGTTCTTTTAATCACTTGTGAGACAATGTTGTCAACATTCTTACCATTTGACCAGTAAACAACCGATAATCAAAAAGAAACATCAGCTTTAAGTTGTCTTTGTAACGCATCTTGTAGTTTCATGAGACTTATGCTCAAGGCTTTTAATGTCAAATTAAACAGGACAACTTTCAACCCCATTAACATCATGTCCTGTTATCCTTCTAAGTACTGACATGTATTAATTTAGCTTGAATTTGCAATTTATTCATAACTAAAAATATTAGATAGAAGTGTTTAAAATAATAAACAATTTTACTTGAAAATGCACACTATGCATGCATCTGTTGCATAGAATGAACCTAATACAAATATGGGTCAAAGACTTTAAAGGTGTTGAAGTTCAATCAGCAAGTACTGACAAACTAGAAATCAAAACACTTTGTATCAGTATCAGTTTATAGTCTATTCCAGACAAATCTAAATGTCCCAAACAAGATTGGAGGTTTACAGCAGCTAAATCTTCTTTGAAACTCTTTAGATGAGGTAATTAGTGCCACAGGATGCTCCCAGAGCCCATGTCTTTATCCTTCAAACTGTGTGCTCACATATGCTCCCCTCCATCATCACATGTCCTTACTGCAGAGCGGTCTGAACCCCCTAAACCTGATTAATCTGAGGAGAGTGCCGCCAACCGCTAATCACGGGCCGTCACCTTCTGGGGTTACAGACAGAACTGTAAAGAGATTTAACACATCTTTGTACGTGCTCTCAGTGAGGAGGATTATACAATATGCATGATTCACCCATAAAGGACCAGACGGAATATTACTGGCAGGTACCATCATCTGTCTGGAATGTAAAATCACCCCAAACAAGACGCCCTCAAAAATCAATTAAACTCAATAAAACATTTGTTAATTCTGTTTCTCAAGTAAGTATTATTTAAAGCGCCATTCATAAGTCTGCAAACACTACAAAATTAGCCTATAAAAGGTTTTCTTAGTAACGGCTGCTTTCGAGTTTCTAAATGACAGATAACATGTACATTGAATTGTATTTATTCAAATTTTTCATTTACAACTGTACAGCATTGATGTTGTATCATGACAATATTTAAACAATTTCAATTAAAACTTGATTCTTTCATGGGGGGGGGTTTTCGAGTTTCTAAATTTTTGAATGTGGTTTTATAATTTTTTTTGCTGTTGTTATGACTTACATTGATGTACATTAAAGTGTATTTTTTTGTTTTGTGTTTTTAATTTTGTCACTGACAACTGACACAGGAAGACAAATGTGCATCATGACAATTTTTAAACAATTTAAATTAAAACTTGATTAAATGGGGGGGGGTCACAAGATATGAACAGTGCAATAATTAATTTTAAAGAAAAAAATTACAGACTAAAAAAAATTCCTGAAGATGCTGCAAATGGAAAGTGCACTCCAACCCTTCAAAAAAAACGGTTAACTAAAACATCCAGAGACTAATTCTTCAGCTCACTGAATGAATGAATTAATGAATGAATGATGCATTTATATAGTAAGGTGTGATTTGGAGCAGCTCTTCAGGTCACTAGAAACTTCCAAGTAAGGCCCTCCATTTGGAGCTGGTTGAGTAAACTGTGCGCTGTGGCCCTCCAGACCACTGATATAGCGCTTTACTGTCTTCATTGTTGTACACCCAAAGCGCTTTACAATCATGTGGGGGGGGGGGTTCTCCTCAACCACCACCAGTGTGCAATTGAGTTTGAGACATCCACTTGGATGATGCGCTTTACGGCTGTGTATTGTTGTACACAGGACAACGGCGCCAGTGCACCACACACCAGCTCACCACACACCAGCTACAGGTGGAGAGGAGAGAGAGTCATTGAGCCAATCAAGTGGATGGGGATTATTAGGAGGCCATGATTGATAAGGGCAAGGGCCAGTGGAGGGAATGGATTGGCCAGGACACCGGGGTTACACCCCTAACGGCGCCAGTGCTTTACGAGAAGTGCCATGGGATTTTTAATGACCACAGAGAGTCAAGACCTCGGTTTAATGTCTCATCCGAAGGACGTAATCCATGTAACCAGTTTACAAGTATAAACATGCCTAGAGTTTGCCTTCTAAAAGCTGAAATCCTGATGTCCAGAAAAAATGTCATGCACAATATATTTGTCAAACACACTCATGTGGAGAGGCACATAGAACCGAGAGTATTTGTTTAGCCGCAGAGCCTTGCGATCAGAGCGGTCACACTCGTGTTCTCGAGTAACGCTGGGGTCATTGCTAGAGAAACCCCATGGATAGAGCATTGCAGCATAGTTTACATAACCTGCAAATGCTGCAGTGCTGCTATAAAACAGGAGTGCTGGTGACAGAGGAGGTCAAACTCTTGTCCTTGTCACATTAAACACAATGTTTATTCGGCCATGTGTGGAATTTCCTCAGTACAAGAGGTCAAAAACGCATCTCTGGGCCTGTCCCTTTAAAACATCACTTCCCACTAGAACATAGTCACTTCCTCTTGGAATTAACCATGTCTGCTGATCAGTAGACATTTTGGTTGTTTAGCTGGAAAAGTGTGCAAAACTCCCCTCCGATAGCTGGAATGTTAGGGGGAGTTTATAGAGGGAACAAGAACACTGATGCCTTTTTGTCCCTCACGCGCCTTCTCGCCTCCTACTTCCTTCTGACATTTCTGATCTCCCTTTCTCTTCCATACATCAGCATTTTTCCACCTCAGCAGTCACAGTTCCTTCTCAGAGCCGCGGCTCAGCTGTACAACCTCTTTTATTCTCAGTTTCTTAGATTCTGCATCTGTCAGCAGCATTTTCTGCCTTTTCTTTCTCTAGGCCAAGTCAGATAACCCCACCCCTTTAACCTTGCTGTGCATCTTTTCCCATGATTCAAGCATGCTCTTCATAACAAAACGGAAAAGTTTAACTTGGTTCATTTGTATTTTTGTAGAGGGAACCAGTGTGGTGGCATACAAAAATGTCATCATTGCACTGCTCCATTCACACACAACATATCATATTTCAACAACCTGGTCCCAGTGGAACCTATCTAACTGAACCCTGTAATTTAAACCTAAAATAATGTTTCTAAATTAGAAACAGACACAAAAACTCCAACGAAGAGACACAAACACAGCAGCAGTTTGACTAAAACACACTGGTTCATTCAAACAGCAATTGGTGGGCATTTAGTCTCTAATTGAACTGGGCTGCTTTTCCCAAAAGCATTGTAAGCTTAAGTACATCGTAGACCCATTGAAACCAATGAAGCTACGATCAACTTAGGGGTACGATGCTTTTGGGAAACGCAGCCCTGAACAGATCTCTGAAGAGGGACCACACAACAAAATCTGACCTTTCTTTCCAGGTGGAATTGTGTCCAAATCTCAGATTAAGTTGTGTGCAATTCTGCAATAAATTACTAATTGAAATGCACTGATATTAAAATCAGGGTCAACACTGATAAGCAAGATAATTATTTTAATGTTTTGGCTGTATACAAATATATGGTGATACAATATTAAAATACAATACTATAGTGTACTGTAAAAAAAAGACAATAATATTTCAGTCTTTCTACTTCACAATTTCATATTTATTTCAATGTTATTTGCAGTTTCTTTGTAATTGTTAGTGAATGTCTTTATCCATTTTTTGAGGGAAAATTGTTAATCATATCCCATTTTTTTCTCAGTGTATTTTAGGCTCTTATTTTGTCCAAATAAATGAAAATTGAGAAAAAAAGTATTTTATCAGTTGTTATAAATGCTACAAGTGGCATCACAAAATAATAAAGTATGACAAATGTATATTTATTTTAAGATTTGCAGTTAAGTGTCCTTAAACTATAAATTAAAAAAATGTGGGACATGGGCATCAGTGTTGCCATATTGGGCGGGTTTTTGAATTTGATTGTGCGGGTAAATATTGGCTTAGGCGGGTGGGCAAAATTTGGGCTGGTTTGGGGTCAGTTTGGCGGTTTTCAAACGTATAAATTATATAGCCTAATTGGTTAACATACAAGCCCAAGTGTGCATATTCTGCATCCAATCAGTCATCACAACGATAAACGCAAGCACACTGAAAGACGACTAGTTGATGACGTCGCGGCCATGCGAGATATAACTGTATAAGTGATTTTTTGATAACATATTTTGATGTATAACTGTATAAGTGATGATCATAATGCCTAAATAAGTTACATGGTAAAGAGTGGAGAGTGTTTTAACTCTCAAAACATGAACTACACATGTTGAGGGATAGATGACAGGAAGCAACCCCGAAATCAGAGCACAGTTACATTATTTAATCAAAATCTATTTATATACGATCCGGTCTTTTATCTTTTAAACGGTCCAGATCCTTGAAAGCTGGAGGACTTGTTAGTTTTGAAGTTTTGTATTATGTTCAATATGAACATAACAAAAGACTTCCTCTAGTTCTGTGTGAAATTATAGAGCGACAGGAAGGTGAGGTTATCATACAGTATGCATCAATGAATGACGGTTTTGACTGTCATTGTGTGTGCATGAAGGAGTGTGAAATACCTAATTACCTTGCTTATTCCGATCACTTTTTTTTTGCATTTAAATTCTGACTGTTGACATTGAAAATGATGCATGTTTTTTTCGAGGGTCGGTTAATTTCTTGATTGCCGTTTTGGCAGTGTCTGGTTGCATATTTGAATCATATTTGGTAACATCTTTAATGTATTTGCCCCAATTTGATCCATGGGAAATTTAGCATTATATTTATATTATCTTGTCATCTTTATTTTGTTTTAATGAGTTAAAAATGGCTCTTATCAACCTTGATTTACATTCTATGACATTATTTTGACAGTTAACATTTTTGGGCGGGTTTTTGTGAGCTTTTGGGCTGGAAATCGTCCATCCTATCTGGCAACACTGATGGGCATGCACAATCTTTAAAATAGTATATGTTACTGATTTATCTGCATCTGTTACTGTGTCTACTTTCTACTTCCTATTTTCTAATCTATCGATTACTCTGATGTGAGTGAAAGACGTCAAATCTTCTCAGTTCTCACTCCCCTTCACATCACTACATCCATCCTCTCACAGACACGGTTGTCCATCCCATTTACACCCATACTCATATTCATACCAAGGCTGAAATACATTGTAAACATATGAATGTTTCATTCACATGACATTCAGAAACTACGCACATCGAGAGTCTTCCCCTTTTTCTCTGTTTCTCTTTCATGCCTCATTTTATTCCCTTCCTCCACAGCTTCCTTGTTTCTTTATTTTCCATGTAGACACCCCCACATTTAGTGTAGTCGCTGGAAAAACACGAGCAACAAAACAGAAGAAAAGTGAAAAGACCCCATCTCCATACAAAAGTACAAACAATCAAACAAATTATGACATACAAATTATGATGGAAATCGAATTTGGCCAAAAAAAAGAATATATGTTTATGTTAAATATATGTATTTCATGATTGTATTATTTTATATATTGTATTTTTTCTTAAAAAATTCTACATATATCAACATTTTCTTTTAGTTCCCTGTTCTTATTAGAATACTGCAAGAAAAAAGAAAACATTGCTAATAACCAGGGAGGAATTTCACCCACAGTAAAACAATGTCTGGCACTCTTTGTTTATACCCTATTAAAACATAATGAACAGAAATAGCCCCGATCCCATTAATGCTTAGCTTAGGGAAAGTAAGGCCTACAGAGGTGTACAGTATCGACACAGTGGAAATGAATATGTTTTGTCTTGTGAAGCATGTGAAAATCTTTTAGACGCTAAAGATGCTGAAAGTACACTAAAATCCAATCTAATGGATTTAATAAGCTGCACTGGTCAGGTCTCTGCGGTCCTGAGCACATGCCACGGACACAGCCTCACATGTACAGCTGGCATATTCACAGAGAATGTCAACTTGAGCCTGATTGCAGAACACTGGGAGAGGGGAAATGTCAACTGAAATTAAAATAAATTGTGAAGGGTGGATCGCTACTGACAAATAACATAAAGAAGTGTGTGTCTAGTGTTTATTTTGAACACAGATGCTGACAAAGTCTGAATACAGACAGGTTTCTTTAGAGTCTTATCAGCATTTCACAGCCAAGCTTTCACAATTGAGCTCACATGCAAAGATTCAGTGTCAACTTGAGCTGACAGAATACTTCTATAATTCAGTCACATCTATAGTTATGTTAAGTGTAGACATAATGGCTCATTAGATTAAGGTCATTTGGCTATGTTCACACTGCAGCTCATTCTGGCCAAGAACAATTTACTTAAAGAGAAAAAAGCAACTGACTAAACAAATAAAGGGACCAACCACTGGTTATTTAGTATTTATGTGGTGCGAAAATTACTCCTTGATTTTAGACTGACAGGTAAAAAACGTAGTATAACTCATGACACTAGTGAAGTAAAATAAAAATCTATAAATGAGAGATCAAGATTGAGAGAGATTTCAACATACATTTTCAGTATTACATGCTATTGGCATGGCCTTACAGTATTACAGTCAATATTGATTGTTTTAGGCATTATTTTGGACTATGGTTACATTTGTTCACAGAATGCTTCTTTAATTAAATACCTTATGAAGTGATAGTTCATGTAGAAAAGAGTAAATCACAGAAAATCGACTTTACTCCTGGGTTTACTCACAGAGAGGGTCACATATGACTGTGTTCTTTAAGATGAATGCAATCAGAGTTATATTAAAAAGGCAATGAATGGGGGGGGGGTAAATGCTTCTGAAGTGAAGTGTGTGTCTTTTTATGAATAATATCCATATTTAAAACTAGCTTAGAGATTATGGTTTATATATTTAATTATGAATATTCTTCTTACACAGATACATTGATTCACTTCAGAAGGCCTTTATTAACCCCTGGAGCCGTGTGGAGCACTTTCTTTGATGGATGGTTGCACTTTATTCTTCTTTAAAATCTCGACCACTATTTACTGCCATTATAAAGCTTGGAGGAGCCAGGACATTTTTTATATAACTTTATACCGATTGTATTTGTCTGAAAGAAGAAAGTCATATACTCCTAGGATGGCTTGAGGGTAAGTAAATTTGGGTGAACTGTCCCTTTAAATCCTGCTTGAGAAGTTGGTTATTTACTTCATGACATCAAATTCACACCGCCCACTGCTGATTTCTGTCTCACTCAGCGTGTGCCATCCACAGCAGTGTGTCAGTGTGCGCGGGAGCTGATGGCTAACGTCATCATGAAGCAGAAAGGGTGAGAAAAGTGCTGTCGTCATCTCATGCACTCGTCAACTCATAAGCATTTCCGAGACTAAAAAGGCTCATATTTGACAAACAGCTTTAGTGCTGGATTGGCCATGATTTAGAAAGTGAAGTCTACTGGGAGTTAAGAGCCAGATATGACGCCATTATCAGAGCACTCAGTCTGTGGTTCTGCATTGACACTTTAAATGTTACTATAGGCTACATGTCCATGTCTATAAAAGAGCACTGTTATGAAAACTTAAGCACACGGACAATCACCTTCACACGTGAATCCATCAATCTCCGCTTTCTTTGAAACTTGAAAAAGAAGAAGTGTCATGAGTGTAGCTTTCTTTTTATTGAAGTATGATACTAAGTGAATATAAGGGAAGTTAACTTGCACTAAAGCAGATCACTTTTTATTCATTAGGCTGGTGTACTGTATCCCAATCTCCGTCTACTAAAAGAGGCATTCCGGTCTAGATCAATGGGAAATTCAATTTCAACTCCCATGGCTTCTGATCAAAACGTCATTTTGCCAAAAACAGCACTGAGATCAAATTCATCCACTGATGCCTGCACGTCTAACTTGAAATAGAGATGAGAATTCGCATGATATGATACATTGGGTCAATTGGATTCCACAAACACAACGTAACACAGACAAACTTATACTAATATTAATAAGTGGTGCTTTTTAGGGGAAGCCAATTCTACAAGTATTAAACTTCAGTACTTATATCAATGTGCTACATGAATGATACTTCAAACTGTGTGGTGTGTTATTCTGTTACTTTGTAAGCAACACCCAAGAAATCACCAAGAACACCCTAAATATCATCCCATACCCCCAAAAGACCTCTAGAAGAGACCTCAGAAATCTCAGGCATCTACATAGCAACATGTTTTCAACCATTTAAAACAGTGAAGCAGCTGCTTAACACCCTTTCAATCACCCACCACACTTGAGCAAATTTAGTCATTTTCTATAGAACATTTTAATTTAGGACCAGGAAAATCTGGTGTTGAAACAGTGGCTCTAGCACAACGAAGAATTATCCTGACTCCATGCATATACATGATTACATTGCACTCTGTCTGCCTGGTTTACTGGCACGTTCCAGAACCACAGAAGCTTTTAGTGGCTGAGTTACAGATCAATGTCTATTCAACACATGAATGGACAACAACAGATACAACATAAGAGAGAAACGGAAACCCAGAGGGAAAGAAAGAGACCAAGAGAGCAGGAAAGGAGAACGAGAATGTGATACAGCAACAAGAACAGAACAAGGCTATTTAAGGAAGGTGAAAGCCACTGCGGAGCTCTGTGACTGAAGCCTAATTGGACAGGTCTAGTCACAGAGGATACAAGTACATTAAAGTTGAGTCTCACATTGACTTTCTAACCCAAACCCCATTCTATCTCAACCCCTGTCCACATATTTATCATCTCTCTGACTCAAGTTACCTGATAACATGAGTGTCCCGCTACTGCTGGAGCGCCGCAACATGCGGAGGCCCTCGGACCAGGAGCGGGACTTGGGCAGGCGGCGGAAGAAGCGTCCCAGGCGCTTGGAGACCTGTCCGAAGCAGGCGCTGGCCACCGCCTCCTCCGTCCTCATCTCCGGCAGCATGACCGCCGCTATCTGCGGCCTGTGGTGGCCATGACCCCGGTGCCACCACTGCGTCCCACTCCAGGTGCTGGTCTGTGAGCGGCCTCCGTCCCGGTTGGGGCTGGGTGCCTGCGGCTCCGTTGCGTCGCTGTGTGGGCTCCCTGCGCCAGTCGCTCCAGTGTGTCCACCATCGCAGGGCTGCGCTCGGTTTTGTGTTGTGCACTGAACGCCCCCCCTCCTCCCTGCCTTTCTGCCACCCTGCACCCCTACCCTCTGACACAATCGCCCCCTCCGCTGACTGGTGGTACTCTCTCCCCTGTTCTTGTCTCTCTGCGTCCGTGCTCCTGTTTTTCTCACGCAGTGCAGAACTTGTACCAGTTCAGACTGCACCCACTCATCCTGCTCTCTGCAGCATGTTTTTCACTGAATCCTTAAAGGCACAGCCGCACTGCTCTCCTGCCTCTTACTCTCTTTTTCCTCTCTCTCCCTCCATCTCGATCGATTCGTCAATCTCTCTCTCTTCCTCCCTCTATGCCTCTCTCCTGTCACTCTGTGCCATCGTGCCACTTCCTGTGTGAGAATACAGTCCCACGCTTGGAGAAACCTGTTGTCCTGAAGGACGTCTCAAGTTCTGCACACATTAGCCCTCCACTCCTCACCTTCCTCATTCCCTCTCGTGTATATCTATAAATAAAGAGAATTCGGAGCAGTGTTTTCTTGCTCCATTTCTCTCAACCACTACTATTACAGCATCAATGAAGGTTTACCTAGAACTTATTACCTCAATAAATCACCTTGCCCTCATGTGCACATTTTTCAATTAAGACATTCAGATGTTATATTTTCCAGAAATGAATGCATATTAGTGATCTAATACCTCATATTCCAAATTAGAGATTCAGCGGTTTGGCTATGCTAAATTAATTAATATGAATTAGCTAATACCTAAATAATGCACCTTATATTTCAATTTAGAGATTCTGAACTTTGATGATGCATAAATAAAAGTATATTATTCATCACCAAGCTCATTATTGCACCTTATATTCAGAGGTTGGATAATCCAAAAATAAATGCATTTAAATGGCCTAATAGCTCACGAATGCACCTCATATTTCAATTTCAATATTGTTATCATAAATAAAGCATATTATTGGATTAAGGCTAATATCAAAAAGCTCATATTCGAATGTAGAGGTTTAGAGTTTGCATTTTCCCAAAATACATTCTGAATTATCTAATAGCTCAATAATGCACCTTGTATTTCAACTTAGAAGTTTGGTTATCATAAAATATAACATATTATTGATCTAGTATATTAATGCATCTCATATTCCAATTTAGAGATTCGGTGGTTGGATTATCCAAAACTAAATGTATTTTAATGATATAATAGCTTATAAATGCACCTCATACTCCGATTTATAGATTCAGAGGTTTGGTTATTGTAAATGATTAATGGGCTAATGCTTGAATAATATACATTTATAAAGCAAAACTTGCCCTATTTAACCAAATAATACCTCAGTGTTTAGCCAAAACCTAGAACAAATAGCAAGCAATATAATAGATGGGGTGGTACATTCTCTGCTGTCCTCACCCAGGTCTCCCAAAAGAGAGAGTGAGTCTGAGAGAGATAGAGGTAGAGAGAAGTAGCCAAGGGCAGCCTAATTATAGCCTAAGATAACTCCCAACGGTTCTGTCATACTTTTGCATACTCACTCCTCCCGTTCAGCAATAACTGCCCCGTGCACCCCACCACAGACCTCATTAACACATCTTTACTTCACACACGCATGAAACACAGCCCACTCTACACCTCCAACTCAAACTGACTGCCTGATACTAATATCAAACCAATGAAGCCTTCAAGCACTAGCTGGCTACCCAAGCTCTGAATAGTGTGAAGTCACAGTACTCAAACAGGAAGTGATGGTTTAACAGGCCCAGTCCATCTGTCGCTTGAGGTGAATGTTGTATTGAGAAAGTAGACAAAGCTTCTGCTGTTTAACCGTGTGTTTCAACAAGGATAACTCCATGCACACATAACCACTAGAACATCTACAACACGAATAACACGTTTTCAATGGGTTTTTGTGGTGCACCCAGTCAAACTTGTGCCAGGGGTTTGTTTTAGTTTGCAAAATTGAGAATTGGGGAAGCAGCCAACTTGATTTACTAGTTTTCACATCTTGTTTAACTGATAAAAATGAATAGGATGTAAAAGCTATAAATGTTTCAATTTCAGTTGAAAGAATAGACAGGCAAGTATAATAACACAGACATCTCATATTTCTCTCCTAATAAGTTGAAGTATAAATGCTAATATTTAAGAACTTTTTTATACGTTTATGGCTGAATCCAGAGTGTTCCAATGGTCAGAAAGTAAACAACACATTACATCTACCCAGCAGCATCCCTTTACCTCATCGAGGCCGAAAAGAAAACATTCCTCTTTCTAGTATTACATTGTGTCTGAAACTTTTAATGAAAAATCAATACGATGTCTGACTGGCATTCATAAGCTATAATCCATCTGCAATATGGCTACAAACAGTTTTACTCCAGCATGGATTAAACTCAAAGACAGACAGGCAGCGTCCCTCCACTGCAGACAGATATGTGCCGAATTGGATGGGGGAGGTAGCCAAAAACCCAGCCAGATTAGACAAATAAAGCCAGACTGAAGGAGAGGGAGAGAGCAGGTAAGACTGATGCTTTGAGACAGGCCCATGCAGTGAGGGACGCTTTTTAAAACACTCTGAGTCACACTAGCAGGGAGGTGGAGGCTACCTGAGGAGAACTCACTCAGTCTCCTTGACTAAACCTTGAGACCTTGTTTAAACCTGTTGTGACTCAGCCTAACACATATCCGTCATATAAAGAGACTATAATTCTGAAACATCATTTTATAATGGCAGTACTAAACACAATGGAGCATGCCTTTTACAATCTGTTTAGCCATGCATTTGGGCAATCGAAGACTAATGAGAGGTTTCAGGTTTTGACAGTGTATGTTGACTGAGCAAGAAAGAGCTGCCTTAGAGGAACATTTTATTGTTCAAAGGGTATTCTTTTATCGCTCTGGAGATTTCATAGAGATTCCAGATATGTTTCTCATAAAAAGTCCTTGAATTTTAAATGGGACTATTATTTATATATGTAAGAGGACATACAGGGAAAAAAACAAAAAAATGTGGTTACATCTAAATGAAGTGATTCTATACAAAAATGTATGCAGATTGGTCCAAAATTATTAAACAACATGCAATTAACTTTAAAAAACTATGTTACACCAACAAAACAAAACTTAAATGTTATATCTGATAGAAATATCTCCATTAGCAACAATTGATACTACTTTTTATAGTGTGTATATATATATATATATATAAATAATAATAAAAACAATATGTACTGAATACCACAGATCAAATTATCTAGGAAGAATCTGATGAGAATGGTTTGAAGTCATATTTAAATGTAATTTATTATTGTATATTTTGTACTTTGGTTTCTTGGCGAATGAGTGAAGTGCAAGACTCTGACACTATTCAGAGACTATTAAAGGGATAGTTTATCCAATAATGACTTTTTTTCTGAAGAACACTATAAATTCCTTTTTCCATCAAGAAAAACATCTGAGAATCGGTGACTTTAGCAAAAGTCTACATTTGTTCTTTTATGAATTGTATTGTTATCTAAGAGAAACAATTGATTTATTAAAGAGACCTAATTTGTGATTTTTCTTTCCTTTGGGAGAGAGTACGAGCATAAAATAACTCTTTATAGGCGAACGTAATCACTGATGTTCTCTGACTGCCTCTTTTATTCAGAGTGTATAATTATGGGCTGTGTGCACTAAAATGGTGATCTGTAGTAGTCAAGATGCTCCATCTTTAGCCCGTCTGCACCACCGCAACCTCTTAAATACACCATTTCCCAGCATGCTCCAAGACACTTCTAAACAAAAAAGCAACAATTACAAACTACAATGTTGTGCTTTACCCATGAGTGACTTCTGGTCATGTGCAATAACTCTGCTAGGGGCATCTCAACATACTAGAGAAAAGAAACCAGTGAAGGCATATCGGGACATGCTCTTGGAATGCTACACGAAACCCCCATGAACTGAAAATGGCAAAATTTAGAATCTGGAAATCCCCAGTGTATCCCATTCTGATTCTTAGTGACAATCCATAACAAAACTACCCGGAAAAATTACACCCAACCCTGGCATTTACAATAAAGTTTGAGGAGGAAGAGGAACACGTGTTTAAAACTCCTGCGGTTTCAATGAAAATAGTGGAACTCTATGAAATGTGATAAGGAGCTTCTGCAAACACACTTTCATTGCTCAGTATGGGAGAGATACAACATGCTCGACTGGCTATACTGTTCTTTTAAGTACAATTCTGTTATCATTTACACACCCTCATGTTGTTCCAAGCCTGTGTGACTTTCTTATGTAAAACACAAAAGAAGATATTTTGAAGAATGTTTCAACTATTTTAATCATTACAATGGAGCCACTGGCTTTTCTTGTATGGCCAAATAATACTAGAAAGAAAGGCTTTATTTTAAATTTTTAGGTGAACTATGCCTTTAAAGGGACTATTTAAAAATAAAAATAATAAAGGAAGGACTAAGGGTGGGTTAAAGAGACGCCCAAATTTGACTTATCACTGCACTGGAAGGGCAGAACAGTCATTGGGGTTAAAGCTATAATCCTAGAATCATCCCCAACTTCTAAATGACACACTCCATAAACCCCTGCAATTTCGCTGTCTGCCTCTTATGAAGCCGTTCACTGCAGTACCTTTTCCAAAAGAGAACTGCTGACACACTGCTAACTCAGCAACGCTTTACACATGCACACACACATACACGAGCAAAAAGATAAAACACAAAACTAAACACATGCACACACAGGCTGAACCTTATGTTCTCACGGTGCATGGGGTAAACTCATTCATTTCAGATCACGGTAGGACATTCTACTGTATGAATTTAGTCTCTCAAACAGACTGTGTTGGCAGAGCTTTTTTTTAAAGCTATAACGCCATTCTATTCTACATCATTCACAGATCTATTTCTGTATATAGGCAAAATTAAATGGAATTTGATTTTGGTTCTCTTTTACACATCTGTCCAAGGAAGTTTTATTTATAACAGAAGGTTTTGTTATGCCAGCCCTTTAAAAGCAAGTGAATTAGCTGAAATGCATAATGGGACGGTGGAGTGCTGCAACAGCAGTACCAGATGCAAAGAGAGGGAGCAAGTACCTCTAAACGATTAATACAAATCCTAAATAATTCAAAAAGGCTTATTGGATCCCACTTCAGATTCTTATTTTATTTATTTAAAAGGCAAGTGTACCTTACTCACATGCTTCAAATGTTTCTCATTCCTATCTCCAGACAATCAGAGACCTCTATCGGTGACAGTACTTTATTTAGGAATCCCCAGGGATCGTCAGATATCCCCCTTCCCCTTCATATACAACTAATCAAACATGACAAATAACGAAACCGAAAAACAAACAATGACCTCTGCTGGGAACTCCCCCCTCATCCTCCGTAAACCCTCCACATGTATCAGCATGCTTCATCTTGATTAAACACACACTACTGGAAGTTCCTTTAACACTGGAGCCGCACAAACAACCCCTTCAGCAGAACAAAACAAACACTTGAGTACTTTATAAACACGAATGTATAAGGACATTTCTCAGTGTACTTCTATCAATTCCTTTTTCTTTCTTTTCTAGCCATCTCATGGTTTTGGTTTTAAAAGAATGCTGAACAGTTTTTTGCATTAGAGATTTTTCACTCTTCCTCACAATTTAAAAACTAATCAATCCTTTAAGTTTAGAGAGTCTTTTGCGTATGTTGAAAACATACAACAAATGAACATAACGATTTATATATCTACCTTTAAGTCCATCCATCCAACTATTTATTCATCTGTATCTGTCCATCAATCTATTCAACTATATTTGAATCTATCCACCTAATTCATCTGTTCATTATTTATCCATCCGTCCAACTATCTGTTTACCCTCGGACCACTCGTCCATGCATCCTCCCTACATTAATCTATTGATTCATCCATCCATCCTCCATCTATCTCACTCACTCTCAATCCATTTGTCCATCCATACATTCATCCATCTATTATTCCTCTAACCCTTCTAATATGCACCCATTTAATCCTGCATCCGTTTGTCCATCCATTATTAAATCCAAATTATAAATCTATTTTTATCTTTCTACCCTGCCAATCATTTGTTAATGCATCAATCCACCCTACATCCATCTATCTATCTATCCATCCATCCATCCATCCATCATCTTCATCTGTTTCCATCCGTCAATCCATCGACCTATCCATCCCTCTGTCCAACTGTTGCACTCCCTTCCACCAACTATTCACCTATTCATCAATCCATCCATCCATCCATCATTCATCCAACCACCCCTCTAGGTCTATCTATCTATCTATCTATCTATCTATCTATCTATCTATCTATCTATCTATCTATCTATCTGTCTGTCTATCATTATTTGCACATCTATCCATCTTCTTCTGTTTCCATCAGTACAATGCATCCATCCATTCTGCATCCATCCAGCCTTTAGACTTCCCTAATCTTCCACCTGTTCATCTATCCATCCATCCCTCTGTTTATCTAAGGTCAGGTGAGGAGAGGAGAGACAGCGGTCACTTACATTGACACTTTAGCGCAGCGCTGCTGATCTGGCGGTTGCAGGCGTCGCACCAGTCCTGGTTCAGCCGTCTGGAGATGAAGATATGGCCCTCTCCCTTCTCTGCCTTCACCCTCGGGTCTCTCTGTTTGAAGATGGACCATGCCTCCATCCTGAGAGGCTCGCTTCGCATCTTCACTACTCCTGACCTTGCCTGTGTCAGCTTGTCGAACGCCAGTCCTTCCAGTTCGTCTGTCGGGCAGCTGAAGTTTGACCGCGCCGAGGGATTGCGAACTTCTTGTGGGGATGAAGACGCATGGATCTTTGCCGTGCCCTTCACCGAGCTTCTCCGGCTCCCGGCACTGTGCCTGCGAAATATCCCGTTATTATTGTTCGCGTTCTCTCGGTCTATATCCACAATCGGTCCGTCCATTTTACTACGTGGCGAAGCGCCACGGCTGTGTGATGCTGAAGGCGGCTCGTGACTGAATAACGCGAGCGATGCTGAGACTGCCGCTCTCCCGCTGTCCATATCACTCGCTCTGTTTCGCGTGGTGATCTTGTCCAGCGACCATTTACGCGTGAATTTCTTCCTGTCGCTCGATTTCAGTTTGTGGAATAGTTGCTGATCCGAGTCGAGGTGGTGTTGAGCAGGGTGCTGTCCTAAAGTGACGGACGTCATCATGTCTTTCGGCTAAGAGTTGTATGAGGGAAGAATACAAACTAAATTGAAGCGCCAGCGGCGTGAGTGTGACGCGCACACTGAATCAGCCGCGCGCTTTAAATGTCACTGGCTGCGCGAACCTGCCCCTCACAAACCAATGATTATCGCTCACTTCTGTTATTGCAACTAAACATTAGAAGATTTTTTTTAAATGCCAAGACTCCCCCACACACACAAACTCATGATTTTGTCGATCACATAGGCTGTTATTCCACTAAATATGAGACGGAGAGTAAAAAAGGGCATGAATAAACTTTGTCGTCACTGTAATTGAGTTTATAAGAATCTCGTTTACTGTACAACTCATAGTTGCTGTAATTTTTGACATTTATTTTGTTCAGATGAATACTCACATTTCAAATATCAACGTCAAAGTCAGCTTTATTGTCAATTCTGCCACATGTACAGCACATAGATACAGATAATTGATATTGCGTTACTCTCAGACCCTTGGTGGATACAGATAACACTAAACACTAACAGTAGGATGTAAATACAGAATACAAATATATAATATATACATACATATACATATATTACATACATATACTTATATACACACATATACATACATACATAGCCTACTTATATAAACACACATACATACATGTGTATATATATATATATACATAGAAATATATTTGTATTGTGCATTTTTATGACTATACATCAATCTATATATTGTAACATCTGACATATAGCCTACATACATACATATTACATGACATGACACACATTTTACATGACATAATGTGCAGTTTACTGTAGTATATTTAAATTAAGATGAATAATGCTCGTTTACAAAAAAAAAATGATTTTCATCAATTGTGTTCATGTATTTATTAGCGCCATATATAGTATGTCAAGTACCACTTTACATTGAAACGATAACTCTTAACTCACAAAACAGAAGTGAAAACGTAAAAAAATACAAAACATTTAACACGTAAGTTTACAAACTGGCATAAAGAAAGTTGACAAAATTCCATTTGAAGTCAAATATAAGCAAGCTTTGACAGTGAACCACAGCGTGGTCACCATAGTTCCCCCAGAGAGAGGAATTCCCCTTAACTCACACTGTAACGTGCCGTCAGAACCCACCAAACACATCTTTCACTTTTCATGGTAATGATCTGTAATACAGCACGGTATGAGTCTATTGACTCTTGTCAGTATTTGCATGTTGATAATATTCGGAGTCATTTGTACGGTTCACACATTGTCAAATAAACAAAGCCACCTGAGCTCCATGCTGTGTGATACTCTGTTGTGATCAATAGAAGAATTAAATAAGTGCTATTGCAAAGTTATCTATCAAAACGGACTCATTACAAAGCAGACTGAACTCTTCTCTCTTTATCCCATGACTGTGCAATAATTACACCACTATTGTCAGCTGAATGCACTGTGCCATCCATATTTAAGTCTCATGAAAACTGCCGTAGTAGTTATAACAGATCTATATTTCTATTTTCTTGGCTGTTAAAGTCAATACTACTAGATTGCTTGAAGATAAAATGCAGTAACTACATGAACACTGAATCTGAGAAATATGACTTTTGTGATTCATATGTGCAGATTTAAACATTCCTGTTTTCCTTTAATCTGTCATAGGACAGTTCAGGGACTCGAGACCAGTCATAACTCATTTTTGCTTTGCACATCAGTAGACATCATGCAATTTCAGCTGCCTGCCCTGCTAACAGCTATTACGCCATTTATCTGTTCTTTATGGTTTGAGAGGTTCAACCAAGGACTTTTTTTGAGATGTTTTGTTTTGCTTTCCCGTTAGCTCACAGGTCCAGGCTCTGTAATATAAATATTGTTGTGCATTCTTTGAGGTCTTCATGGTCTGTTGGCTTGAGGTACTTTTTTCTCCACTGGCAGTGTAGCAGTAACTACTGCAAGGCTTAAAAAGATGTCATCTTGTTAAATTTGAAAGGATTTTCTACACAAAATTTTTGGTTGTACACAAAAACATTCACAGCTAAATACCATAAAGTACCTTTCTATCATGTTGTTGTTATTCTGTAGCTCCCGTGCCACAGCCTCCATTTCATCCTTTAATCTGTTCATTCTGGAAACAATATATATTTTTTTTATTATTTGGAA
Source organism: Ptychobarbus kaznakovi (assembly GCA_027422405.1). Lineage (NCBI taxonomy): Eukaryota > Metazoa > Chordata > Actinopteri > Cypriniformes > Cyprinidae > Ptychobarbus > Ptychobarbus kaznakovi. The sequence continues at coordinate 10,631,782 of CM049795.1, read as the reverse complement.
CTGATAAATGCTGTGTCATCTACAATGCAATGACATACTTGAGAATCATGTGCTCCTCTTTTTTCTGCCCATCCACCCCCTCAGCTCCTACAGGCTGCTGGAGAGCTCCGAGAACAGCTCTGTCCAGAACCTGCAAAGATGGAAAGGGACACATGGTCAGGATGCTCTATATCCAAGCTTTTTGAGGATCAGGAACTGTATAAACGTCTGACTTCAGAATAGCATGTTAGGTTTAGGCAGAAAGATATGTGAATTATGAGCAGGAATTAAGGAGGGGATCATACCTGAACGTGCTACTGTAGCCAATGATTAGACTCTCCTTACTTATTTATAGAGCTAGGCGATTAATGCACATAATGAAATCAAATGTAGTGTATTGTGCACTTTTTCATTTAAAAGTATTGCTATATGAACAAAAGTGCAATAAAATATGGTTTGCAAACACTAATATGATTAATGTAATCAAATTAAATCAAAATCAAAGCTATTTGCCACTGCAGGGCATTAACGTTTTTATAAAAAATATTTTCCAGAGCCTCGATCATAACATTATCCCCCAGTTTCACAGACAAGGCTTAAGCCTAGACTAAAATGTAAGTCTTAACCATTTCAACTGAAATAAACTTGCACTGAATTATATCTTAAAATATATCACAGGGCCTTTGTTTTGTCTCAAGGTGCACCCCAGTAATGTTTTTTTTTCTAAGCATGTTTATAAAAATTACTTAAATGTCCTAATTGAACTATGGCCTAATCCTGGCTTAGTCTAAGCCCTGTCTGTGAAACCAGGCCTATAACATGCACCTTCCTAGTACTGACCTGCACTGTCGTGGGACTCAATGCAGCAGAGTGCAGCGCGGGACAACACTTGATGGGCGAGAGCGGGTGCAGGCGGGTAGAGACTTGTGTGTGCGGGATGCGGGAGAATAAGGGTGTACTCAGACTAAGACAATCTTAATCGTTCATTTAGCCAGCCCTGGCTCGGTTGGAAGAGGTGGGCCAGGCTCGGGCGTGGTATGCATTTAGTGTGTGAGCACTAACCGCAACGGAGCACAGAACTTCTGATACGTGCAGCATGATTGCGTGTACATTTCTGAGCTGCAAAAGTGATAGATCTGTAAAGCAATATATTGTGAGAGGGCCGTGTGTTAACGTGTCCCAAACGACTCCAAATAATAAACCACAAAGTTAATAAAAGCGATGCACTCCACTTCGCTTCTCTGCTGTCTTCACGTGCTATCGGAAACTTCCTGTTTCCCACTTAAGTCGTGAATACAAGCATGTTGCATTATTTTGTGTTAAAAATAACAGTGAACAGTGGTTTGTGAATGTTGATGCTTAGCCTAAATAATTTTATCAGGAGAGTTTGTGTGAGCGCTGCTGCAGTCTTAGGCCCCCCAACTCAAATTCACAATGAAATGTAGCAGTAGTTCAGGTCAAAATAAACAATAACCACTGTGAAAAATACTAATCTGCCCTCACAGGCATTATTTTAAGATGAGCTTGAGCCCAGAGTAGGTCAAAAAACTAATTTATTGTGCAATTTTAACAGAGGCTGTGTGAAGAAAAACATATAAATGTGCACTTTAGATGGCATTCAAATTAAGGCATTCAAATGTCTCTAACCTCCTCAGGGATAACTAGTTATGCCTGAAAAGGGCTGAGCAGCCTTGATTAGACTGTCTTTATTGATTTGAATAATTATCATTTAAAATTGGAAGTGATGCAAGTTCCACTTGAAATTAATTTTACTTAAAATGACTGTGCACAAGGCAGCATAATGAGAAATGTAGCTGTAGTCATGCTATACAACTAAAGTCAACACAAATAAGGAGAACTGCTGTAAAAATGTAAGTTCTGCCCTCACAGACTTTCGTTGGGACTGAGCTCAAAGCCAGCCAAAATTTTATTTGCCAACTAATTTGTTGTGTAATTTTTACACTGCCTTGTTCAACTTTGGAGTGAGTCTGTGAAACACTAAATTTGGATAACCTCCTCAGGGACAACATGTCACGCCTGAATAGGGCTAAAGACAGACAGTGTGTGTCTTTTGTGGAAAAGAGAGGGCTGACCTTGTTCTGCTGGGCCTCACACACATGCAGATCCGCCATCCTCTGGCGGAGGACAACTCCAAAACGCTCTAGACTCGCCTGCATCTCATAAAGAGTCCTGCAGAAACAACACTCACATGGTCATCTGCATATGTTGTTCATTGACTGCTTTTTTTGCTGCTTTGACAAAACACCTTTCACTGTAATAAAATGTGTATCTATATGTTTGACATTATAGGGTCCATACATAATGTGATTGGATGGTGTATTCTCAGTCCATGTGACCTCGGTCATACCTGTTCCAGTTGCCAGCAGCCATCAGAACATCCTGGTATTTCTGCAAACAGTCATCCTTGTATAAACTCTTGACCTTCTTTATGTATGAAGACAGATTGAGCCTGAGCAGAAAATAGTCGTTTCTCAGTTTAATCCCTGTGAGAACGGACACTCATTCAAGATGCTCCTGGTGTTTAATACTTACTTCTCAAACTTGTGAATCTGTTCATCATTGTAGCTGAGCTCTGGGACAGAAAGAGATTAAATGAATAGCAGTCAGACCAGTCTTTTGAAAACCTCAACCCAACACTGTAGTTTAATTTCTTTGTGACTGCTCAAGATAAGCACTATTTTAGCTGACTGGCTTCTCTGCTGAGTCATATCTTACATTATCAATGCAGCCAGGCAGAAAGGGGTTATATTCTTCTGTCTCTGTCTTCTGCCTGTCTGGAATGGTCCTTGCTGTCAAATAAGGCAGCACAACAGTGCCTCCCTTCCCTGCGGCGCAGTACTGAGAACTAATCTGACTAATCTCAGCACTGGCTCTACTCATCAAATCCCAAATTCTGCTCATGAAGTGTGAGGGACAGAAACGGGTCACTATCTAATATACAGTAAAATCACACAGTTTGGTGAATTCTCGCTAAGCTTCCAGAAACCATATGACCTGTTCAGAACATTTATCATGGGTTTAAAGTACATAATCCGCAGAACCTCAGAAAGAGTCCTTTGACAGGTGTTGTACTGTAGATTAATCTGTAATTTGTTGTGTTATTTTAATATGAGAGAAAAAAAACATGCATCCAATTACTTCCTGTCATTCTGTCTTTGCAATACTGCTGATGTACGGCAACAATCTTCCCCAATAAAACCTCCATCTTCTGGATGCTGCATTAAGAGAAAGAAAAATACATTTCATTATTAAAATAGGATTAAAATGTAATAAATACATTTTAGTTATATAATAATATAATCAATTGTGTTATAACTTTCCATATTAATATGCAAATGTATATATTTTAATCAACCATTTGAAGTATGCATTTTTATTTATTTATATTTTGGAAACAATTTCTAATTAATAAATGCTTATATTTTTGTTTATGTTATATATGTGATAATATGCGATGTTTATTAATGAATTCAATTTACAGAACGAGTTAAACCAACATTTGGACAAATGCTGTGCTGAAATGTTTTACCATGTTATGGCACTGCAAGATAAATATATCTATAGTTTTCAGGTTTTCTTTCAAGGTTTTTCAATCCAAATAAAATAAGAGAGAGAATAAAGAAAAATCCCTTGGCACCAGGATAATGATTTTATATGGTCATGAATACGTTTTAAAATAGTAAGCTATAATTTTCCTCCAAATTATCCTACCAGGTTGCGTTACCTCTTATCCTGGGCCAGTGTCTCAGAGTGTTTAGACAGCATCACATGCGAATGCTGTAGTTGATTCTGGAACTCTCTAACTCCACTGCCATACATCCGCTGCAAATCCTCTTCAATCTACACACAATGATAAACCTCAAGGATGCAAACCATAGACCCTTTTAGAGCCGACGTCACGATTACGTCACAGCGCTAGCTGGAGGCAAAACAAAGCGAAAACTGGAGGCGGCCCATTCAAAGCAGCGCAGATTCTTCTACACACAGAGCTTAAAATATCATCTTGTTGTGATGTTGGGTGCCTGAATCGATGTAGTAGAGGCTCCAATTTGAAATTTTAAGGCATACTTGCTGCCACTGCCAGACAAATACAAACGACTACAGCTGTGGTTAAACGAGATAAAACGAGCGGACAAAAATGCTAGTAAAAAAGGCTCGCAGCACACACTTCTTATCAGAAAAGGTTAAATAAAGTATTGTCTTTTGTTGTTATGGGCGCATCTAAAGATTTTTTATGCATCTCACTATGTCATGTATGAAATGTCTGTGAGTGCATGTGTGTAAAACAATAAACTGACTATTTATATGCTGCTTAATCATATGTAATTGTATATACATTGTCGTGATTAATTGTGGCTGGAATAATAACGTAGCTGTACAAATAGTTCCCTGCTGAAATTGATATATATACACATCTTCATGACTAGATATTGACACGGTGAGTTTCTCTTTACTATACACGTTAGATGTGAGTGTCTCTCAACCGAAGGGAATCCTGTCAGATCGACCAAGCTTTGATTAAAAGTGTGTGCGGGTCGCCCAATCTGGTTTCGTCTGTCAAAGTTAACCTTTTCAAATAACAGTCGCGGTCCCGGACAGTGAGTGATCTTACATATGCAGGTTAAATCGGAATTTCTCCAGTTATTGTTAAAAAAACAAGCTAACAGACTTCATAGCTAGCGTTAGTGAAGCAGTCAGAGGAATCTTTCAGCCTCCAGCTAAGCTCCGCCCACAGAAAAACGTCACTATGTTTACTAATATAAAAAAGGGTCTATTGTGTTCATTTATTCAATACTACATTTCACAAAGCACAACTCTTACCAGTGGGATTTTTTTCTTATTGTCTACAAAGTCTGGAAACTCGTGCGCAAACCTCTGAGCACTGGTTGGGAAGAATCAAGAGACATCCATTACTAAATACCTTACTACATATAATGCTTATTAAACTAGATTAAGCATTAGATTCATGATACCATGTAGTAAACTAAAACACAAAATCTCACAGGTGGATTCTTACAATAGATGAAGATGCTCCTCAGTGCTGATAGAAGAAAGCAGCTTCATATTCACCATGGCAATCCTGTGTGCCACATTACTACATTCAAAACCGGTGGTTTCACTGAAAAGCCAAGAATATTGTTATTGGACACTAAAAGGTCAAGAACAGGTTTGGTTTTCTTGTTGCAATAATTATCAGGAGACTGACTCATGCAAAATAGTGATTATATAAGAGCTCACATGTAGCTATAGAACCCCTGCAGAATCAGTTCCCTGTACTGCTGGAATGAGCGGGCAATCCGCAGGTACTGATGGATGACCCCGACAATGGTCTTTAGGAGGATCAAAAACGACAGGACACAGTGTGAGTCTCAGTGATAATGGTGTTATAATGTTCACCAAAAATAAGCACCAGAGATAAAAACAAAGAGGCTTGCTTACCTTGGAGAAGGTGTAATCTGCCATGACGTCAAACTTCGTGGGCATCACAGGGGCCTCAGCTACAGAAAAAAATCAAATAGAAGGCATGGTGGAAGAAAAAATAGAGACAAATTTATCTCTGTAAATGTTACCAGTTTACTTGTGAAAATACATAAACTACATTACACTGAAAAACAAACTTGAGACTTCAGGGTTCACAAAATGGCTCACAAACTTGGCTTTTGTGACACACACACACACACACACACACACACACACACACACACACACCACACACACACACACCACACACACACACACATTTATTATGTACATACGTTCTTTGTATGGATGGCCTACTAGTTTCTCTGGTCGTCGGCTGATGAGAATGATAGGGCGGTCTGGAGTCGTAGGGGGAAGGTTCACTACTTTCGAGCTTGGCTCCAATATGAGAGGATGACCCTGAAAAAGGTACTGCTGAGCTTCCGGTTCAATTCCAGTTTGGGCCTGAACATCCTCAAACAAGATTGAGACCCTTGAGGATAATAACAACAACAACAACAAAATATTTTATATTTCAGTAATCACTGTGAAAAGTAATTCAGCCTTATTCATACCTATATAAAATTGTAGGTAATCATTTTTAATTGATTTTAAATGATCATTTGGGGACCTACACCCAAATGGCATCTGTATTTACAAAAAGAACCAGAATGTCCATATACAGTCAGCAACCTAAAAATGTATTGTGCCACATTTGAATGAAGTTGCATGGAGTACTTCAGCCGTAGTTGCTGTAGAGAAGAGATCAGAAATCAGAGCCCACATACGTGTTGTGAAAGTGGATGTAGATGCTGTGTGCTGTGGCCTGCTGGAGAGAGAAGATGTGGACTGTGATGCGGTGCAGAATGTCAGTAGTGGCAGCAAAGAACTGGACGAAGTCCCAACACTTCTCCTGATTGGCCTCTAGTATGCTGGCTAACACTGGGACCAGCTGGGTCTTTAAACCCCTGTGAAAAAACATAGCTGTTGGTCATGTGCTACCAAGAGGCTTCAGTGTTCAAAGAAATATCAAGGATTTCTTTCCAGGATGTTATTCATAATGAATAAAATCATGAATCATGAGTCACAAAATTATTCATTTTTTGACATGAAAGAAAACAATCCAATGAGCTGTTTTATTTTGGATCTTGGTGTTAATCATTAAAAAATTCCAGTAGACAAAAAACTCAGGCAAACATGAAAATTAGACATGACTTAGGACCTTAAAGACCCATTCACACAAAGAACGATAACTATAAATAGAATAACAATAGTAGTGTCCACACTGGCAGATAACATTATTTATCACATGCATGAGCTGCAGTTATGCGGTTTTCAAAAAAGTTCCTTTAATAGAATTAGAATGATTATTAAGATTTGTAGATATATAGTTATCATCCTTGCTGTGAATGGCCCTTGATACAGTGTGACACATTGAATGAATGGTATTTTCCTCTAGCATATAAGTTAAATATAGCTTTACTGATTGAGGTCCATTTACAATTTCCTTGCCAATACTGTCTGTCCACAAAGTTTTTAACCACCCGTTTACAGAGAAACTCACTCTGAAAGTTGGCAGCAGTGTGGCAGTCGGTAGCTCCATTCAATGGGTCCGTCTTCCGTCTTCTGCGCACCTGCTATGGCTCCCTCTGGCTTCTCTGTTGTGATCTTGTACCTGGGGAGAGCACCAAAGGTCACCAAAAATAGCACATTAATAAGCCTAATATAAACAGTAATGTAACACACATCATCATTTACAATTATGATTAATATATAATTGATTATAATAAATAGAATTAAAACATTTACAGATGAGACTTACATGATTTTCTTGTTTCTGCGTGGGCCTCCAAAGGGTATAAAAGGAAGACTGCCAGTGGAAGCATGGTAGAAGGTGACACCGATGCTCCACAGATCCACAGACACACCATACACTTTATGTTGGGGCTTCTTCAATACTGCACGCTCATACATGTCCGGATGCTGGACCACACAAGTTATTATATAAGTGTAACGGCTGGATAAATCAGACACATTATTATTTGTTATATTTAACAAATAATCCAACAGACCCCTTATCTAAAACTGTTTTTGATTCTGTCACTGCTTGCAGATCAATGTCACTTAAACGATTCCTGATCTAGCTACATGCTCTAATGCATTAGTACTGTAAGAAAGTTATTTCCTGTGGCCACGAAAATAACATTTCTTACAGTTGATGTGAAATTACACTGAATGTTCGCTGGACGAACAGGTCAGTTCAATGTAATATTAATACTGCTACAGCTACTTCTGGTAGCTTAGATAAATAATTAATTGTAATTATATACATTTTCGTTTTGAGCTAATTTGCTACATTAGATAATATGTTTATTCAGAGAAAGATTAAAGGAACCACATTAAGTGCCTGATTACATTTTTGATAAGCAACTGCACGTGCTGTATTTTCTGTGAATCACTGAAAGAGGTACACAGGAAGAGGCACCTTTGAGTTTTTTTCAGCATTAATCAAGTAAAGATTTTTTTAAACAGCACTTCCTTCTTACCAGATATTCCTCTGTGCCATATATGGACACAAATTTCTCATCGTCCTCCAACTCACGGGCAGCACCAAAGTCTGTCAGCTTGTACACTGAGCGTCCATCCTCACCCACTTGCCTCATGATATTGCCGGGTTTGATGTCTCTGTGCACCACCCCATTCTCTCGCAGGTGGTTCATTCCTTGGACTGTATATGACCAAATGGGAGAAAGACAAACTATGAGGAGAGCTCCATTTATCCACAGTAATGCCTCTCAAAAGGTGCATGACGTGTAATGGAGTGGAAACTAATTTAACTACTTAATTTCCTCTGTTGGTTCTTACCCACACACTGTAATACGATGAGGAACTCTGACTCAGGAAGTCCAAACGCATTCTCAGCCGCCTCTAGCAGGTTCAGCAGGCTGCCACCTGAACAGAACTCCATCACCAGAACCTTCTGCTTCGGGTTCATATGCATCTGACATGCACAAGAAAAGAAATGAAGTGAATTAGAATTCACCTCTCAGGTCTATGATCTATTTTTGGTGGGGAGTCAAACAAGTTTAACAGAATGTATTGAAATGTTGAATGTCACCTGCTTGTCTGAGAAACGGTTAACTGCCATATGGACTGATAGTGAAATATATGGACTTTTAAAGTAATCTATGGCTAGTTGTTTTGAGTTTTATTCAATTTTAATATACATAGGTTGGTGAAAAGATTAAAATAATAATACAAAACTTTATTATTACTATTAGTAGTAGTAGAAGTAGTTTTTTTTTATTGTTTTGAGGTCAGTAAGAACTCTTACGCTCACCAAGGCTGCATTTATTTAATCTAAATACAGTACTGTTGTGAAATATTTTAAAATGTAATGTATTCATGTGATGTTAAAGCTGAATTTTCAGCACCCTCAGGCTTCAGCGTCACATGATCTTTCAGAAATTATACTTATATACTGATTTGGAGCTCAATAAACATTTCTTATTATCAATGTTTTGTTGAGACCATTTTTCAATTCAATTCAATTCCTTGATGAATCAAAAGTGTGTTTATTTAAAATAGAAATATTTTGTAAAATTCTAAATATCTTTACTGACTCTCCCTGACACAACGCATCATGAGAAACTCAAACATCAAAGTACCATCTGAAAAATCAGCAGTACTGTGGCTGGAAAATCTTGAACAGCGTTACAAACCACATCAGATACGTACCTCCTCCACAGCAAAGAGTTTAACAATGTTGACGTGATTGAGTTTCTGCAGCACCTCAAACTCCCTCATCTGAACTTCATACGGCCTGTTGTAGCTCACCAAGTTAAAGACCTTCACGGCAACCAGCTCACCTGTTTTCTACAGCAATACAAAACGTCATTTAGCAAAGCATGACCTGTTTGAGTAAAGAAAATGGGAAAACTGTAATAATGATAAAGTACTTTGTTTCGTGCTTTGTAGACGCTTGCTGTGGCCCCTTGACCAAGAACATCATCCAGCGACCAAAGGTGGTTTGCTGTACTAGCTGTCATTGTGTTGACACAACCGGATGACATGATCAGATCTGTGTATGACAGAAAAACAATCAAAGATCTAGAGCAGTAAATATTTCATGTAAAGTTTCCTCCTCTCTCTCTCTCTCTATATATATATATATATATATTTCTCTCTATCTGTCTATCTCTCTCTCTCTATAAATATTATATATATATATATATCTTTCTCTCTCTCTTTATATATATATATATATATACACACAGCTTTCTCTTTCTATATATATATATAGTACCCACACACACGCACGCACGCACTCTCTCTCTCTCTATATATATATATATATATATATATATATATATACACATACATACATATACATAAACACACACACACATATATATATAATATATATATATATATATATATATACACATATACACACACACAAATTCATGCCTACTGTATGCTAAACTGAAGTGTGTCTGTCTCTAATATCATATTATCCTGAGTTGATACCTGAGTGAGTTCATGTGATATGTAAATCACGTTGCCAATGAACGTCTGGTTAGTACCTTTAAATAGTATGTTAAGTTGAATGAAATCAAGATTGAAGTGCTTTATTTTTAGTGCTAAATGTAAGGTAAACAGAATCAATGGTACACATAGTTTTCGCACCCAACACTGTTGTATTAAGCAAAAGCTACTCACCGAGTTATTCTTAACACAACACGTCTCAAAAGTCACAACAGAGGCGTCAAATAAAACCCATTTCCTTTCTAGATGACCTGCAAACACGGAAAATATACATAAACATCATCACATTTCTCCAAAAAATAAGCTATTATATTTATGTTGACGTGCCGACAGCCTACAGTGACTGAGGATTTCCCCTTCATACATCGCTCTGACTGACAGCACACGAAACCGCAAAAACAAACCAACTAACCATTTGTGGGTTTGATGCCTGCGCATTTTCCACTTTTATCCGAATTTGTCAATCTCTGTGTTTTTCTGTGGACTAGTTACACCTGCAGTCCTGCTGTGTGAGTTTTGAGAGCAGCTCGACGGAAACCAGTGTCACCAGCAACTTTCATTTCTGTCAGGAACTTCCTTGTTCGGTGCCTCGCGCTTGTGTTAAGGGTAACGTTACCGGTGGATTTTCTCTTAACATATGTTTTCATCTGAAAGTTAGATAGAAAACATAACACGAGTTAAAATAGTATGTTGTGGGTCATTTTAAGTAATTTATGTGTAAACACTAAATCTTTTAGTCCACCAAATTAAAAGTGACAATGAACCAAAAATGGGTGTCGCCCTCTCGTGGACGGAATTTAAAATAACAAAATAATGCAGAAGGGCAAACATAGGCTACTTTCTTAATAAAAAGCATTTTTGACTGACGTCTGTTCAAAATATTAACGTAAGACACAAGGAAATAACTTTTACCTAGAATTGCATATTTTAAGTAAATTCTTTACAAAGCTTTCCTGGATTTCTTTAGAAAAAAGATGCCACCCCCAATTTCCTGCTAAGGATAAATTATTAATAAGATTTTGGCACTTTAAATATATTTTGAATTTCCTAAAAACAGAATAGGCTTCTCAAGGTTCTTCATAACAGAGAGGTGTCTTTTTATTCTGTACAATTTGTGTTGTCAAAAATAATAAATAAAATAAATCATGTTTGATCCTTATATAAATATCATTTTTATTCCTTAGCAAGTGATCAAAGTATCTCGTAATGAAACTTTCTAGTCTCTTAATGAAATTCCATACTATATTGGATTCATTTTTGTCCAGTGAATGAACGCTAAAGAATCAGGAAATTCATGAGAAATTGGAGCTGCAGCTGGACAGTCCCTTCTAGTTCCACAGAAAACCTATAGATATGATGTGAATCACTCATCACTCACTATTTTACAAACAACAAATGTGTGAAAACTAAATGTGGGTACTTTTTGTGTAATGGCTGGTAAAATTGCGTAATGCTAGTAGCCACTGAAACAAGAGATCCATACCCAGTTATATATGTAAACCCCAAAAAATCAAAACATTGGCAAAAATTATAATGAAAAATAAGTGTTTTTATAAATAAAAAAAAAATAAAAGTAGGGAAAAACAAATTTTCACAATTTAAACCTTTTTATTCAAACAAACAAAAAATGTTTAGCAAGCATGTTTTCTTTAAAATGAAAAAGTGACTGGCAAAATGGATTGAAATAATCAAATACACATTTCAGCAAGCAATTTTTTTATTTATTTAAAAATGTTTACTACAAGAACTACACGTGGAATTATAGAAGGTATATTTGAGTGGCAACTACTATTGCTGCAACTGTACAATATTGTACCAAAAAAAAAAGAAAACCACAAATTATGAAGAAAAAGAATGTACCTCTGTAATGTACACTATTGTATATACAAAGTACATCTGGACACAGGTTTCTCTGGTAACAGATTTCTGAATGGACAGCTATAAATATATCTGACAAGACAAGTCATTTTTCAGTCTTCAATTTGACAGGAATTACATTTTAACAATAGCTATGATTACAAAAAAAGAAAATCTCCCTCACTTAATTTGTTCACAAACATACAATGCAGATTCAAGTGTATAATGATTGATTTCAGTTTACTCATTGACAGAAAACAGTATGTGTGTAAACGGAGGCCGCGGCCAACAGCATACTATTAACATTACACATTACACACACACACCTTGAGTCTCCTGCAGTCATTTGCATGTAAAAGTCCCGCCCACAAAACAACTCCAATAAGACAGTTTCCAGTCGCCTTTATGAGGTATCAGGAACAACACACACACAGAATACTTCCAATCATTAACACATGAACAAATGTAACCACCTGTGAAGACGTTTTCAGAACACGACAACACATTCAGAAAATAACACGCGAGCAAAAGGCTTGTCCTCAAAAAAGTCTGTTATTTGGGGGGGGAATGCCTCAGTCAAAAACATCTCAGTCTGTCTGTAGATATTTTCCAGGAGTCACAGTCATTGCTTGTAAGGCTTCAAAGTGAAGCAGGTTACTTTGCATACCACCACAACTGATTTTCTAGGACATTAAGGCCTCGCTTAGGAAAGTACAGACTTGTCCGATCCATTCTGTCGAAGGCATAATCAGGCAGACCGAGTGATGAAGATTGTCAGACTTTTAAAGAGGCGCTTATCCTTTCGGAGTGAGGAAAGCAAGCAACGTTTTTGCATGTTAGTCTGTTTTAAGTCTTTCCCTTTTTTGCATCGCCAATCTCTAAAAGCTGCTGTTAGGCTGCTAAGATTCAGAATATACACACTGTACGTAAACACACATACTAATACATAGATACCACGATACAGACCCAAAGGTGAGTAATGACCTAGGGGAAAATGAAATAAAATTGTTTCTTTATGTTTTTCTTTTTTATACATGGAGAAAAAATAATGTGCTTGCATGACATTCCTCATTTTTAGATCCCTTTTTCCAGTTATAATCATGAGCATTAAACTTATACAAAACAACACCCTCTTTTTATGCGCCCTCTGATATAATAGTACAATAAAACCACACATTAGACTGTTGATCATGTCAGAAGTGCTTTTGAATCTGTTTGCTCAATCCACATTTGCCATGTTTGTGAATCCTCATGCAAAGATGTTCCTATTCCTTTATTTGCTGTGTTTAGGATTGGTGTGTTTAAGCAGAAACTGTGGATTATATGAACTGTAACTACTGATTATTGTATAACAGATTCTTAGAATCTGAAGAAAAGACAGATTTGGATCAGGATGTTATGCTGTTGTGTGACAAAGAGCGGCAAATTGATATCAGGAAATTTGTTTCTATTTACTGAGATGCTGCGCCGTCTGTAAACTGATTCAAGATGCACCAAAGTCTGAAGGGGAGGAATGTGTCCTCAGAAAGCACTTCCACAGCTCGTTTGTCCTCAAAGTCTGATCCCTTTCTCAAAAAAACTCCAAACCACTATTTTGGGATTAGAAAAGAGGGATTGCTGACGTCCATGTCTCAATCCAAACTAAAACAGTGTTGTAAAATCACTCCAATATTCCACATGTGTATATTAATTCCACACACACACACACACACACACACACACACACACACACACACACACACACACACACACACACACACACACACACACACACACACACACACACACACACACACACACACACACACACACACACACACACACACACACACACACACACACACACACACACACACACACACACACACACACACACACACACACACACACACACACACACACACACACACACACACACACACACACACACACACACAACACACAGCTCAATCACGCAAGCATCCAATATGAGTTTGAGTCTGTTAAGTTGTCTGCAGTTTTTCATTAAGAACCGAAGAGTCAGTATTAGAGGGTGCTCTTGGAATTACCAAGAAACCGATCACAGATCGAGGCCGTAAACCCTCAGACGGGGCAGGACTTGTCGGTGGGTGGTGGAGGGGGCGGTGGTGTTGGCAGTATGGTGGTGGTTGGGGATCCCATCGCCGGACTGCCCCCTGCCGAACTGCCTTTTGGGAACACCACAGGCTTGGGTTTGGTGGCTGGGGGTTTGTTATCTTTAAAGGTGGAGCCGGAAGCAGACAGACCTGTGGTAGACATTGATGACAGAGGGCTTTTGGGACTCGAAGCTTTTGCCGGGCCGGAAGGTGGAGGGCATGTCGTTGGCCGAACTGGCGCTGCGCTGCAGAGGATGCTGGGAGGAGTCGGCCTCACGGAGCAGGCGGGAATGAAGCGGGCTGGAGGGTTCAGATGCCCCTCCGCTCTTCAGCTGCTCTAGTGTGTCAAGCACAACGTCAGGAGTGTGTTTGACGTTGCTCTGCCTCTCCAGCTCTCGCAGCTCACTCAGAGCCGTGTTCATCGTCGCCTCAATGTCCTGAAAGAAAGAGAAAAACCAAGACAGACAAAATGAGAAAATGTCAATATCTATTATTTAAAACCTTTTAAATAGTTTTGAATAATTTTAATATTATTGAATTATTAATATTTTAATTAGAATTATTTATCTGTTTTTTTTCCAATGAAAAGAAAGATCCTTATTTATTATATTTACAACAATAAAAAGACTTGAATTTATTTTGAAATATTTATTCATTCTTTTCTAATGAACATTTGTTACAAACAGCACAAGACACAGCATACGTTTCTTCTTATATATATATATATATATATACACACACACACACACACACACACACACACACACACACCCAACACACACACACACACACAACCACACCACACACAACACACAAACAACATTTAAATTAATACAAATAATTAAATTAATTTAATTTAAATTAATTAAAATTAATTAATTAAATTAAATTAATAAAAATTAAAAAATGTTTTTTAATTATGCTGATTTATTATCAGTGTTGAAACTGTTGTGCTGCTTCCTATTTTTGGAACCTGTGATACCTTTTTTCAGGATTCTTTGGTAAATACAAAGTTAAAAAGAACAGTGTTTATTAAAAATAGAAATTTTGTTATAACACAGGACACTACTATTCAAAAGTTTGGTCAAATTTTTTTCTTTCTTTAAAAAAAAATAAAACAATTATACTTTTATTTTGCAAGGACGCGTTAAATGGATAAAAAGTGATAGTAAAGTCTTATATTGTTAGAAAATATTTATATTTTGAATAAATTCTGTTCTTTTGAACATTTTATTCATCAAAGAAAGAAAGAAAGAAAGAAAGAAAGAAAGAAAGAAAGAAAGAAAGAAAGAAAGAAAGAAAGAAAGAAAAAAGGTATTACAGGTTCAAAAATATATTAAGCAGCTCACAACAGTTCCAACACTGATAATAAATCAGCATATGAGAATGATTTCTGAAGGCTCATGTGACACTGATTAATGGTTGATGAAAATTCTGTGAAAACCGTGGAAACTTATCTAGATCATCGGATAGACCTTCCAATTTCTTGGATAGGCAGAATAAACTTGATCAAAATGAATGTACTTCCTAAATTACTGTACCATTTACATATGATTCCATTATATTTTGTCAAAAAGATAATTACAGATTTAGAAAAGTATTTTAGCAGGTTTATTTGACATAAGAAAAAGTCTACAATTAAATTATCCAAATTGCAATTACCTGTAAACAAAGGTGGCTTAGCACTGCCTGATTTATGTTTTTGCAATTGGGTCGGTCACATAAGAATTTTTTCGAGGTGGTTACAACAGGCCACAGAAACAGAAATAGATTCATGGTTTGTTCATCCCTTCTCTTTACATTCGGTGATTACCTCAGAACGGAAGTCCACTGGCTCAGAAATGTGCAACAAATCCTCTCTTACAAAGCACTTTAAAGATCTGGCGAGATTTCCATCAGTTTTGGGGAAGTTGTACATTTTTGTCACCGCTGATTCCTCTTATTATGAACACAGCCTTTCCCCCTGGGCTTCAAAATAGTGTTTTTCATCAAAGGGCCAAAGCAGGAATTGGGTCAATATTAGACTTGTATAATAGGAATTCTTTGTTATCATTTCAACAGCTACAAGTATGGGTTACCTTCTCATTGTTTTGGATTTCTTCAAATTAGACATTTCATTGACAAAACTCTCACTTTCCCCACAGATCAAGAGATGTGTACTATACTAGATCTGTTTTTGAAGCACTCTTCGAACACAGGGAATGTTATTTCTAAGATTTACACCTTGTTAGTTTCTAATTCAGGAAACAATTAGCAAGCATTGTTATCAGGGTGGGAAAGGGACTCTGGAGGAGAAATGGTCAAATGTCATGTGAAATATGAGGTGTATACTGCTGTGTAACAAGGCACAAGAAGCACAGTTTTAAATACTGCACCGTATACTTATGTACTTTCTAAGATTAACTCGAAGCGTTCACCAGTCTGCCCTCAATGTAAATCTGGTTTGGGTACACACTCCCACGTGTTTTGGTTCTGCCCTTTGATAAGCCACTTTTGGGATAAGATTAAAGCAAAGCTTGAATGTATGTTCAACTGCATTATTTAGAAAGACCCTTGTTTTTTTATTTTGTGGTTATTCAGTGGATTGTCACTTCTTAAGGTCAAGCTGGAAAGCTAATTATTATTTGTGGATAAATGTATACTCGTTGTCTGGATTAAACAGAAACCTCCAACAGTGGACCAATGGTACAACAAGACTTTCAGAATTCTTCCGTTAGAATGTCTTGGGGCCGTTAGCAAAGGAAACGAGTGTTCCTGTGGCTCAGTGGGCAGAGCATTGCGTTAGCAGCACAAAGGTTGTGGGTTTGATTCCCAGGGAACACACTTACTGACAATATAAATGTATAGCCTGAATGCACTGTAAGTCGCTTTGGATAAAAGCGTCTGCTAAATGCATAAATGTAAATGTAAATGAAACGAGGCTGAACTTGAAAATATATGGTCCCCATTATTTTGTAGTCTCGCTCAGAATATATCTCAAGTTTGAAAAAAAAAGGCAGAGTATGTTTAAATTGGAAATACTAAAATGCTGTCATTGATGCTGGAAGATACTTTCTGCATATGTTTATTTGATTTAACATTGTGTGTCAAGCATTTGTCTCTCGTATGTTGTTGTGGGGGGTGTTCCGTTTTTTGTTTTGTTTTCTTCGATTTGTGAAAACAATAAAAAAGTTATTGTACAAAAAAAAGAAATAAATGCGCTGTGTCACAGAAATAAATGATACATTAACGTATATTAAAATAGGAAACCAATATTAGAAATTGCAATATAAATACAGCCTTGATGAGCATAAGAGACTCCATTAAAAAACATGAAATATCTTACTGATCCCAAATGTTTGAACAGCAGTGTATATATGGAGTTATTTTTTAGGCGTGAACCCGAATAGTCGACGATTCGATGCTTTGATAGGAGGAGCCTAATGTATTTTGCCCCACCCCCAAATATATGATTCGACTATCAGTCAAATATCGGCAATATTCAAAAATTCCGATTCGACTATCAAAATCCTTATTCGATGACACTCCTATTATTTCTGTATTTTTGAAGCTGCAATTTCAAAAACATTACTGTCATCTGGCTTTTTTTCTCAGTTTAGTGCCATTCTCCAGCATTTCACTCCTTTTCAAAAAGACAACATCTGTAGCTTTGGCTTTAGCTGAGGTCAGTCACTTCTGATTTCTGATGTACAGCAAGTACAGCAACAAAACTGTGAGATGTCCACAATCATAATGACTGGACTGCAGGAACTCCAACTCAATCACATACAACCACAGCCGGGATCGATTCTGGACCTCTATCCAGCCGTGAAATTACAGCTCAAAGAAAGATAAATAGGACGTTCTAAAAAACACAGACAATCCTCTGGAGAGCTCAGCACTATTTTTTGGAGTGGAAAATGGATTTTCTGTTTACACGCGTGTCATTCTTATTCATTGCAAGTTTGTATGAAAACTGACATGGTCTGAAATTCCTGAATTTAAATAATACTTTTAAAGCAATCAAAGCAGTGTCACACTGAATTAAATTCCCAGATTCTGGGTTTGTCGTACCTGTGAGCTGTGCTCCACCTGAGCGATGACCTCTGGGTCCAGTGGTCTGTGATTGCTGAAACTCTTGGATCGCCCTGCAGGTGTGGACTTGCGGAGCTGAGGACCTTCCACCTTAGTCTTCAGAGAGGAGTGTCGGGTGATAGAGTTTAGGATGCTGTGAGCACTGACCGGTCGCTTGTCTGTCCCTTCCTTAGTCAGTCCACTTGCTGGCATCTTCTTTAAACCCCCTGTTGCTCCGGATGAGCCCTCACCTTGTCCCTCCACTGGCCGGAAAGTTCTTCGGATGCTGGGCGCTTCTGGCCGTTTCATTATCCTAAAATGGATAAAGTGTAGGCAAAATGATATCATAATCAACATTTAGTTCCTTTTTTGTTTACACGCACACATACTGTATCTATATATATACTGTGTGTGTGTGTGTATATATATATATATATATATATATATACTGTATATGTATAAACAGTCATGGCCCAAAATATCGGCACCCTTGGTAAATATGATCAAAGAAGGCTGTGAAAATTAATCTGCATTGTTAATCCTTCTGATCTTTTATTTAAAAAAATTCACAAAAATCGAACCTTTCATTGGATAATAAGAATTTAAAATGGGGGGAAATATCATTATGCAATACATGGGCCACATTGGCACCCTTTTATTCAATACTTTTTGTCTATATGCTCTACATTTTCTCCTATAATGCTTGGATTTAGAGAACACTGACAAGAGACAGAGACCATCATTCAGAATCACTCCAGACCCTTTAGATTCCCAGCTCCATGACGGTGCTTCTTCTCTCAGTTCACCTCTCATTTTCTACAGGGTTCAGGTCAGAGGACTGGAATGGCCAGAGCAGAAGCTTGGTTTTGTGCTCAGTGACCCATTTTTGTGTTGTTTTTGAGGTTTGTGTTTGGATTATTGTCCGGTTGAAGATCCAAACATGGCCCATTATAAGATTTCTAACAGAGTCAGTCACTTATTGATTTTTTATCTGTTGGTATTTGATAGAATCCAGTGATGCCATGTGTCTAAACAAGATGTTCAGGACCTCCAGCAGAAATATAGCCCCACACATAAAAATACAGCAGTATATTTCATTGTACACATGGGGTACTTTTTATCCCTGTGTTCACCAAACCCATCTTGAGTGTTTGCTGCTAAAAAGCTATTTTTTTTAGTTTCATCTGATTATAGAAGCCAGAACCTATTTGAAGTTCCAGTTTGTGGATGAATATTGGAGATGAAATTTTTTTTATTGAAACCCTCCCAAACAACATGTGGTGATGTTTGACAATTTTTTAAAGGTTTTCTGACCCGAGACTCAACAATTTTCTGCAATTCTCCAGCTGTGGTCCTTGGAGAGTCTTTAGCCACTCAAACTCTCCTTCTCATCGTGCATTAGGACGATATAGACACGCGTCCTTTCCAGGCAGTTTCGTAACATTTTCTGTTGATTGGAAATTCTTAATTATTGCCCCGATGGTGGAAATGGGAATTTGCACTGCTCTAGCTCTTTTCTTAAAGCCACTTCACTAATTTGTGAAGCTCAATTATCTTTTGCTGCACATCAGAAATATATTCTTTGTTTTTTTGTTTTCATTTTGATAGATGATTAAGGGAATTTGGGCTTTGTTTTCCTTCCTATTTATATTTCTTTTCTTCAGGAATCCGTGGCTGGATACTTTCATGTTCATAATCACCCTGGAGTGCTCAAAATTGTGAATATGAATGGGAATATACTTTAGAGATATTTTACTCATAAGAATTTCTAGGGGTGGCAATAATTGTGTCCAACGTGTATTTGAGAAAAACATTTATTTCAGAATGATATTTCCCCCCATTTTAAATTCTTACTATCCAATGAAATGTTACATTTTTGTGATTTTGTTTTTATAAAAGATCAAAAGGATTAACAATGCAGATTAATTTCCACAGTCTTCTTTGATCATATTTACCAAGGGTGCCGAAATTTTTGGCCATGACTGTATATACTGTGTTTGAGTGTGTGTGTGTCTACGTATATATTTCATGGACTGTGATTAATTCGCAAATTTAAAATACTAGGAATTACCTGTAAATGTGTTGAAATAAAGAAATGCATGACAAGCTAGTTTAAGTAAACTGAACTTTTCACACCTCCTCCAGGTATGAGACATAATCCTTATTATTCTTTTGTTTTTATTCAGCCATTATCAGCCTTTATACTGGCAATAAAACGTTTACCAAGCCACATCGCTTCAATCCCAGTATACATTTACCCAACTTTTATCAAAAGTATTTCTAAATAATACAACAAAACATTTTCTTGCGACCTTACATGGAGTATTATGACAAAATGCATTATGAAGAAGAATTGGACCTGTTTCTGGAGCTGCATTAGAGCTAACATTAGCATCATGCTTCATAAGACAATTTATGAGATTAATAGTACACTTTTACTCAGAACTCACTTTAAACCACCATCAAGTGTTTGTAATAACATCCTTTTGCGATCACAAGTGTACATATACACTTTGGGCGGCCGCGGTACATTATAAAAGTAACTAGCCCAAAAAACCACGACCCACAGCTCAGTAATTTGTCCCGCGACTGTATTTTCAAAATATTCTGTGCGGGAAAACCGCGACGCTGGCAAAACTAGTTCGCTGTACCCTTATTACATATCCATTGAGGACTGTCGCTCTCTCTCTCTCGGACACACTCCTCTCTCCGCATTCGCTTCACTTTTGTCTTGCCTGGCGCCTCATAATCACACAATCCCTGCATCCCAATGTGCATCCTATCCACCCTATCCGCCCTAAATAGTACTGAAAATGACTAATACCACATAGAATTTAGGATGGATAGAATGCACATTGGGACGCAGGCAATGACGGCAAGAAGATGGGGTCAATTTTACGCGTTAACATTTTTAGATTAATCGCGTTAACGTTGCGTTGTATTGCGAATATATATATTATATATATATATTATAATATATAGTTTTTTATTATTATTTTATTAGGATTCTTTGATTAATAAAAAGTTCAAAGAACAGCATTTATTTAAAAAAAATATTTTGTGTTACAATATACAATGCTATTCAAAAGTTTGGGGTTAGTAATTTGTTCTTTCTTTTTTTAAAGTAATTAATACTTTTATTCAGGAGGGATGTGTTAATGTGTTTATGTGTTAGTAAAGACGTATATTGTTAGAAAGGTATTTCTATTTTGAACAAATGCTGTTCTTTTTAACTCTGTATTCATCAAAGAATCAAGGAGAAAAGTATCACAGGTTCCAAAAAACAATATTAAGCAGCACAACAGTTTCAACACTCATAATAAATCAGCATATTAGAATGATTTCTGAAGGACACTTAAGTAATGATGCTGAAAATTCAGCGCAGCATCACAGAAATAAACTCTATTTTAAAGTATATTAAATATAGTAAACAAATATTACAGTGCAAAAATTAAAGTGCAATAAGATTTCACAATATACACTTTTTTTCTGTATTTTTGATCGAATACAGCCTTGATGAGCAGAAGAGACTCCCTTAAAAATATTAATAATCTTACTGATCCCAATCTTTTGAGCGGCAGTGTACATATATATGTACAAATTTTCTTTTTTCACTGCATTTTATTAATGCATACCAGATGAACTGTTAACTTACTTGTTGAGGTTAGCTAGGTAGATATCAGCGACATGACCTCCAGTGGGTGAGCTGGCACTGGCTCTGGTGGACACCTCTTCCACAGCATCATGGGAAGCCTCTAGGTCAGCTTTGGGACTTCCTCTGCCTGCATATCCATCCGGCCTATCAAACAACATCACAGACACCTCCAGAATTCACATATACTATGGGCGGTCTTACTGATAGTTAATCAGTAATTACTAGTAGAACACTGAATAACTGGTTAAAGAAGCAGTTCTGATCGATTTTACTAATTCAAGTAAAAAAAACAGACAGCTTACATGTCTTGCACTACTAAGTACTGGTGCGGCACCAGTCCCTCAGTGCCGTTGTGGCGACCCTCCCACCAATCCTCAGATGCACGGCTGTACAGCAGCAAAGACGCCCCCTTCTTAAAGGAAAGCTCACGATTGGTGCGTCCAGAGTAGTCAAAACGTGCGATGGCCTCAATGGGGTCAGACTCTGAAACGTTCAAGGACCCTGACTTTACTATTTAGAGACATGAAAGACAGGGAAAGACAAAGAGAGAGAGGACAGGAAGGGGAGAGGGTGAGAGGGGAGGAAGAGCACAAGGAAAAGAGGAAGGGTTATTGCACAAGAAGCCAGGCATGTTAGAGCACATTTATCATAACAGGTTTGGAGTTGCAGAAGGGGTGCGTGGACAAAAGAGGGCGTGAAATAGGAGATTCCACAATAGCGAGCTGACTGGTGCTGGCGGCAACAGTGTGCTTTTATAAAAAAATTGTGCTCTTGTTAGTATGGTCTTTTGAATAGCATCTGGGCTCACCTTCATCGCTGTTGCGGATTTCAGAGGCAGCGTCAGGTGCAGGTTCATCCACTAGGGGGGGCTCAATGTGTGGACTATCACTGTCGAATTGACCACAAGAAACAAGTTTCAGTGAAAACCTCAATTACACAAACTTTAACCATTGCTTTGATACAGAAACCAATATTTACATGCAATAGACACGCATCTACATTAACCATTAAAAAGGAGATTAAAATTAAAAGTTGATGTTGATCTTTTGATCTACAGCTTCTGCTTGAATGCTTTTTTATATTTGATTATGTGAAATTACATTATAAACGCATTTACTCTCACTTTTGATCAATTTAACGAAGTCTTGCTTAATAAAGTAAAGAAAATGATTGACCCCAAACTTATACACGTAGTGTAAAAATAAATAAATAAAAAATGCACCAACAAAGAAAGTTTGATTAGAAGCATTTGCACCACTTTTTAAAAGCTCATAAGCCTATTTATTTATTGTTTATATTTACTATCCTTAATATGCATGATTATATATATATGATTTTAAATGCTTAATTTTATTATTTGCATTCACATCGTTTTCCCCTGCTGACCCAATCAGGACACATTTTTTAGCCACATTCTGCTATTTTTCCCCCATAAAAATAGTAATAACGAGAAGGAAAGAGCAGAAGAATGAAAGCTAAAATAAGCACACAGTGCATGAGGACATTTCTGAGAACCAGTTATGATTCTCTATGTCTCACTCTTTCAGGCCTGAAACAGAGTGTCCAAGCTTCTTTGAAGCAAAACAGGAAGCAGAGCCCAGATACGAGGATCAAAGCTGGACTTTCCTGTGGCCTCTTGACTCTAAACTGAACCTGCGCTCACTCAACTCAACTCCAGTACGGAATCTAATGTGACCAGAAAACACAGGAAAATGGCTCGTTTCCAAGGTCATTAGGACCTCAGTGCTGATAACAACTCTGTTATGACATTCACAGGCCAAGAAACCCTCTAATACCCTAGTATCAATTTAGTAAAATATCCAATTGAACAACCTGATCTCCTATTGAGCACTCAAGCAAAAACACTGCCTAATTTACTGTCATCACTCTACTAATAAAAGCTGCTCTCTCGTAACATATGCTGGAGTAAATTCAATCTCTGCAGAGTGAAAGTACAGTGCTCTACCCAGCTGGAATATATCTCACTAAGACCATCCCGGTTTATTACATAGACAGTTGGCAAGCATGAAGCCTGGGCTAATGAAAAGCTTAGTTTCATTAGAGAGCAGCTTTAGACAGAAGGAAGCTGAGGGTAATGACTGTATAATGTAGTAATCTCTGCCTGGTGTGTGCAGGGAGATGCTGTCAGACAGGTTTGGCAAAGTACACGTCCATCACAGTTTCAGTGAATCTTTAAAATGACAGACTGGCCTCATTGAGCAGTTAGCTGGTGAAGAAGATCCTGTGATCCTCCTGTCACTTCATCTGAGAGAGCGAGTGGAGCTTTGATCTGGGCTCTTAAGGTAAAATGATCCGTGTGGCTTCTTCACCCTCGAGCAGATGAGTTTGTGTTCAGGGAGGTCAGAAGCTGCTGTGATTTTTAATGTCTTCCCCAGAGACGCTGGATATGTCATTATGCTCTCAGCATCAGTCTTTAACAAAACTTTTACTTTAGCATTTCAAGGACACTGCGTAAAGTAAATTTCACTGTCAAAAACGGTCTGGGTCACTTTTTTTAGGGCATCACAACTGTACTCAAATTGTCATCATTATAGGAAAACAGAAGTACTATATATATATATATATATATATATAGAAGAGTTTATTTACAAAAACATAACTTTTAATTTTTTTTAATCATGTTTTTATTGTGTTAGTTAGCTGTATTTTTTTTGTAATTTTTAAACCTAATCAAAATAACCCAAACCTGGATTGTCCAAAGTGCTTTACAACAAAAATAAAAACACATTTACTTAAAAAATCTGACAAAAGAGAATAAAAGTAAGATAGGAAAGCATTAATACAGATTATAAGCCTTATCAAACAAATTTATGTTTAGGCTAGACTTAAAAGCAAATAGTGGATAAGTGATCTGGCTGGAAAATGCTCAATCATTAGGTCAGAAATGCATGAAAGTAAGTATGAACAGTAATTCCTATCAGGGCAGGAACTGAGCATGCAGCGTGTCTTGACTTCACGTGACCTAAAGCCTCAGGAAGCTGAAGCGAGACTCTGACTAAACCCTGAGCTAAAAACACATCATCTCACCAGCTCAAAGTCTTAATTACACCGCCCATGCAATCTAAACAATCCAGTGCATGAAAATCTCATGAGCCTGCATCTCACAAACAAACCTGAACTGGACATGTTGCGTTCTTTTCACGATGACACAGCTATCTGAAGTCATTTCCTCTATGACATCCAAAACAGTTATTAAAAAGCCGCAGGAGGGCATTTCATTAGCACTTGGCCTTGAGCAGGGTAGGATAACCTCGTTTTTCATTTAAAAACGGACCTCATGATGGTGGTTTTTGAGTCTGGCTGCCTGCCACTATTCTGGTTGCTTTCACGGTGACATCTTTTGGGAGTCTAGGTCATGTGCTGATACTCGAGAAATGCATCTGTGCCTTCAACCACTGAACTGACGGCTTAAATGAGCATAATATATATAGGAACTTTAAAAAGTGACTGACTCCCTGTGGGGGTCTGTTGGTCTTTATAATGTCTCTTTATCATAATGCTCAATCCATCATGTCTGACTGGTTCTGCATTAAATCAAGCTCATCTGATCAACTCATTTCTGGTTTTGTTGTTCGGCTGAACAGCTGCTTCAATAAAATGTGGTGCCAGTATTCGCTGCCAATGAATTTTGCCAAGATTATGTGGTTCATTTTCATTCTTCCTGTTTTTTTAGACTCACCAGTATTCCTCAGCGGCTCCTCCACGGTCATAGATGGGCCCCTCCAGCTCACGGGGCCCTGGAAAGATGGTCTCGTGATGGATAATAATGCTTTTGATGAGCTCGTTCACATGTGCCTGGCAGGAGACTTGGTCGTGGCCCTCAGGCACAGACATGAGTGTGGGGCCGAAGCAGATAGCTAGGTTGTAGGGGTCCATCATGTTGTCATCACTGTACTGGGACAGACTAGTTAAAAGAGAGAGAAAAATAAGAGTTAACCAAAAAAAAAAAAAAAAAACAGATATGCAAAGTCTGTTCAAATAACATGCCTGTTGGCGCCTTATTTGCTCCTGGTTGCAATAGCGCTACTGTGATGTAACATGGTGTAACGCTGGTAAAATGACGCTACAGTCTCGTGACACTATGCTCTGCTAATAATAGCTTTGAAGGACTATATATTATTTAGATAATTAAAACAATATCTATTAAATCTGATTATGCTGCATATAACTAAATAAAAGTGATACATTATTGATATTTAATATTAATATATTTTCTGTCTAATTAGTTTAACTTTTAATACAAGTGTGGTTAAATTCAGTATGACTAAAATTAAGTTAAACTAAAAAAATATTAAATAATTATAAAAAAGCATTTTCGGTTTTTGGCCATGTGCATCCAGAATTTTAATTTCAGTGCATCCCTAACAAATTATTGTATGCTATTTTAATGTCATTTATTACATTCAATTATTTTATTTTATGCACAAGAAACCAAACATCTTTGACTTCAATATTTATTTGAATTTTAAGTTAATATTTTAATAACAAGAACACATTTGCATGTTCACTGTTCGCTGATAAATGGTTACACGACATGCAGATAAACAAGATAAAATATCATAAAAAAATAGATCTGAAGAAAACACAGCAAATCATTGGTTTCCCACAATCCCTCAAACATTCACAAAATATTCACAAAAACTATTATTAACTTTCCCAGGGTTTTATAAACCCCAGTTTGGGAAACCCTGACTTTCTGTACATTTCAGTTAAATAAGTTAATTAAACTTCCATTTTGTCTGCATTAATATTCTATTATAAGATTAATAAGAAATATTGCATAAAAACATTAAGATAGCACTTTAAATGTTCCAAAGAACATATCTATAAGAATGATAAATAAACAAATACAGAAAAATAAGAACTATACTTAAAAACATTTCTATTTCTGTATATTAACAACTGATGCATGGCTTGAAGTGCACCAAATATAAAAAAAAAAAAAACAACAAGAACCAAAAAAACATACTAAATAGTCATACAATCCAGAAACATGTTAAAATGATCCCTGATCATATGACTATCCTCATGTAGAGACCAGCTCCTGCTGGACTAATGTGAAAAACAGATTGAGTTCCAGACTGAATCTATATCTACACTTCCTCACAACAGATCATTTATCATGAGCCTACGCCAGCTTCCTCCCATTTATGCGAGTCTGTGAGAGTGCTCTGAATTGGTACACCTTTTTATTTGCTCCTTTCTTACTCCACAGTATGCGCACTTCATTTGATTACCGAAAACATGGATGTGTCCAAAGTGTTGGGAGAGGAGTCCTTAACCCTGTGTGTTTTTGTGGTAACGGGGGGTTGGGATAAAAGCAGTAGGGGCTCCAAACCAAATTTATGAGCACCGTCCCGCCCAGACAGTTACAACAGCACAAGGTCTTCCAATTACCTCTCTCTCTTTGTTTATTTTTGACTGCATTGCAAAATGAGATCTCTTGATGTGTATCTGAGTGTATGCCATGCATACCTATGAACAATGCACATGATTGGCTGTAACGCATGCTAGAGCGCATTAGAGAGAGGTGCAGTTCTTCAGAGACCTATTCTGGCACCTCCATTGACTTTTATAGCAGAGGAAAGATCTATCGGTTGTAGAGCAAACAGAGAAGCCATTCACCCAGAGCTACAGACGTCCAGCATGGGAGCACTAATGGTGGCTTGATGCGACACCATATTTCAACACACATTCGCTTCCCCCTTCTGGCTGTGATACGAGGGCTGGAAAGGGTTCAGATGCTTTAGGAAAACCAGACACGCCTGCGTGCACAATGGCGGGTTGGAGTAGAAACTAAGATCGTGTTGTGGTCTGGAGGGTCTTTCAAAAGGACCACAGGGTGGAAAAAAGTGGAAGAATGAGAGGCAGAGATACGGAGGGACGCGTTCCAAGAGGCTCGAGTGCTGTAGCCCTCAGCTGAGGTTGGGTATAGGCCAACCTTCTCTTTTTGGTAAGAGAATATTTACATTTGTAGTAAAAAGGTCTTGTAAAATGGTAAGTTTAGATTGTACATAAGCTCTTTGTATGCTGGGCTAAGGTTAGCTGTAATGAATCACTGTAAATTGGCACTGGTTTAAAGGAATCATTCATCCAAATAATTCTGTCATCATTTACTCGCCCTCATGTTGCTCCAAACCGCTAACATAATTACTTTATTCACTGAAAATCTCATATCTTCAGGGATGCAAACTCATCAGGGGTATAAAAAAAAGAAAATTGACGAATGGACATGTTATGTGAACATTTTCTTTGCTTTCAAATGTAAAACCATACAGTTTTTTTTGCCAGAATGTTTTTTAAATTGAATAATAATGTAGTAGTCTATGAAATTACTTGGAACATTGAGCACAAGCAATCTGGACCACATTTAATTTAGTTAAAGGAGATTTTTGTCCTTTCCTTTTCATATGGAAATAAACACATGAGACATTCTGAAAAACATCTACTTTTGTGATCCCTGGACATAAGAAAGTGATACGGGGTTGGAAGGACATGAGGTTGAGTAAATGATTGTCACAGACCTTGTCTTGAGTTAAAAATCACAGATAAACAAATGAACCGAATGACTAATGTGGGAAAATTCACTTACTGGTTGAGGAAAGCGAACAGGTATCGCATGATAACCAGGGTGCTGCTGGGTAGACACAGCAGGACTTTGTGGATGTGGACAGCTCTGTCCTGGAGGTTCTCCATGGCTGGAAAAAACAACATGAACAAGAAACGTGTTTATTTAGGACAAAAGCTTCTCCATTGTCTAACCTGGTCTGCAGTGCGCACGTGTACCGTGGGTGTAGAAAATAAAGCGGACACTCACAGACACAGGACATTAGGTCATGGAAGACTTCCTTAGGAAAGAGGGCGTTCTCCAGGCCTCTGAAGTAGAGCTTTAACACTCCAGCGATGGAGTCCATATCGTGATCGTTCTGGTCCCCAGCCAGTGGGTCCTCACCTGAGACACACGAAAGTAAGAACCCTTTAAGAATGCAGACTTGATTCGAAATAAGAAAAAAGAAGGTTCAGCATATGACAGTCCAGAGAGACTCACCTCTTTCAAAGGCGTTCTTAATATCATTGACCTCCACTTGAGAGCCGGACACCCTGAATATGCCTTCGTGATGGAGACCTGTACAG
The DNA here is from genome assembly GCA_027422405.1 of Ptychobarbus kaznakovi. Classification (NCBI taxonomy): domain Eukaryota; kingdom Metazoa; phylum Chordata; class Actinopteri; order Cypriniformes; family Cyprinidae; genus Ptychobarbus; species Ptychobarbus kaznakovi. Next base: position 10,602,940 of record CM049795.1, on the reverse strand, counting down.
ACCCAGACATGACGTTATGAACAAACAATAGACAGGAAGTGTCTTACTGGTTTACTCTGGCACTTGAACTCCTTGTACTTCATAGCAGATACTAATATAATCCTAACTATTTTAACTGAACTGGGTCTACTGAATCTTCAGTGTCATAAAAAAAAAGTTTAGTTGAATGGAAAAAGTTTAATGTGATTTGGATAAAATTTCTTAATTAATGCAAAACAATGAATTATTAATGAATACTAATAAATTATTATTATAATTGTATAAATAAATCCTTTTGAATTGTATGATAAAATGCTAAATGTAAAATATAATATATATATATATATATATATACTACAACGTTTCTTATTTACAAAAAGGTTCCAAAGGGTTTTCTTTTTTAAGCAATTCCATGGCAGAAATATTTTTGATTCCTCAAAAAACTTTTCAGAGAACAGTTCTTGAAATAACCTCTTTTTAGTGTAAAGAACATTTAAAAAACAAAGACCCCCCCCCCCACACACACAATAAAGACCCTTTCCCAAACACACACACACACACACACACACACACACACACACACACACACACACACACACACACACACACACACACACACACACACACACACACACACACACACACACACACACACACACACACACACACACACACACACACACACACACACACACACACACACACACACACACACACACACACACACACACACACACACACACACACACACACACACAATAAAGACCCTTTTGTGTAATGGAAATGGTCCATGGATGTTGAAGGTTTTTCATGGAAAGAACCTTTATTTTTATGACTCTTATTTTCTTTTTCTTTGGATGAATCATTTAAAAAGAGATTTATGTTGTTGTTTATATGCTGAATTACTGCTGAATCAGTCAGAGCAGTTACTAGAGTTTCTGACTCATTTGTCTATCAGACAACCTAGTTAAAGATACACATTTCAAAACAGAGTTTCCACCCATTTGACCAATGAGTATCTATGACTTCACCATGATTTTTGAATAAGGATTATTTTAACAAACAGTTTTTAAAAATCTGAATTTCTACACTATCAAATATTTAACAGAGCACAACCAGAAAAAAATCATATTCACTAGAAACTTTAAATAATTCATTAATTCCAATAACTTTTGGAGATCACTAATTTCCCTGATATTTCCATGACACAAGTAATAAATGCTCTATGAAATAAACAAAATAGGAACTAAACTAAGTTGAATCCTCAGATTCTAAAAAAAAAATAAAAACACTGGAAACCCTGGCTAGTGCTAAAGGAATAGAAGTGGTATATACTGTATGATAGAAAAATAAATGAAGCAGAACAGAACAATGTGTTCATTTCATCAGGGAAAGTCTAGAGAGCAGCACAGCAATAGTGCCTTTGGAAAGAAAAGGAATGTGAGAGAGAGAAAGCTCACCGTGTCGACTGATGAAGCGAATACAGCTCTCCACCATCAGGGGAATGATTTGGCTGGACTCCTAAAAGAAGGAAATAAAAAAATAGAACACAAAATATGAAGGAGAAAATATGCAGGTCTGTTCAGATGTTTCAGTGGGGTTTTGCAGCACAGGAAACCTTTCTGAACAAGGGTCTCTGTTTCTCGGCAGAGTACTTAAATAATAATAATATTTGCAAAGGGAGGCAGGCATCAGACAGAATTTAGGAGGGATGAAAAAGCAGCACAGTTTGAGCCATGGGGAACAGGGCAACGGTTGCTAGGAGACAGCTTATCTCCACAGATTCCTTTTGTTTATTCGGGTGAGCAGGAAATGGCGAAGTCGAATTTGGGCCACGTCTAGCCTGAACTTTACTGCTTGGAGTCCAGCTCACAAACTCTTATACATACTTACAGGAGTATAAAGCATAATTTGGCTTTTTTGTACCCCCCTCCCCCCAATTAAATCTTTGGTTTCTCATATTGTTTGTCTTCTAGTCACAGAAAACTGTTCTTATATCGTTGTCCCTCACTAGAGGGCGATATGAACATTGGGGTGGTTAAATGAGGTGCTGCGGTGGGTCCTTCTCTTTGTTCGCCCATACTGCAGGGTGGTAAACCCCCTGTAGGGTTTAGGTTGTAGGTTGCACACTAAATTTATCTCACTGGCCCATTTTACAAATGTATCCCACAGCGACTATGAGTGCAGTGTGGCACTGCTTTATTACTGTTATATTACATATCCTAAAGAGACACGCACTGAGTACCAATTTACAGCAAAAACTGTCCACAGACAGTATTCATACAAATACACGTCACATGGAAGTAAGGTTGGGAGTTTTCAACTGTGATTCACATTATCTCGATTCAATTCCAAAATGATTTTCAAATAATTTTTCAAAAAACATTTTTTTCATTGACAAATTCTGGGCAAAGATTCTGCATAAAAGCATTCATAAGAAATGTCTTCTCTCTTCCGCCAATAGAAATAGAACAAACTTGGTTTATGTATGCTGTTTATCAGGAGAGTGACTTCATTGAACTCTGATGTCCTTGATTATATATATATATATTCATAATGTAAAAAATAATAATAATTTTTAAATAAATAAATAGTATGAATACTATTATTAAATGAATAAACAGTATTCATACTATTTATTTATATTTTATTTTATATTTGTTATTTTTATTTCATGTATTACATTTATTTATTTTAGAATAATTTAATTAATACAATTATTAATAAAATTAATTTAATTATATTATTATTTTTTTTTTAAATTGTATGGGTTGGTATGGGAGAGATTGAAAATCTAAAAAGTATTGTCTCTATACAAATAATCGCTTTCATTCCAGCTAAATAAAAATAATTATAAAAATAAAAAGAATAAATGAATAATAATAACCTAGTATCAGTGTCTTTTGCTTCGAGTAAATAAACTGCCACATCAGAATGAGCATAAACAAAATAAAACAAACAAAAGAGGAAAACATCAATATAAATAAATACATGCACAAAGAAATACACAAACATGCAACCCATACATAAACACACAGTGCACATCTTGCTCGCTGTAGCAGTTTCAATTGTATGACAAACTGTCCTGAGTGAACACATTTCCTTTAAATATAAAGTGACCAGCTAACACCTTTTTGCACTTGATGTTTAAAATGTATAGTTTTGTTTGTTTGCATGTCAGCACACTATATTAGGACATGTTTTCCCAGCACTGCACACCACTGTAATATTTTATCCTGTATATTGATTTCAATAACAGTAAGTGATTATGATCTTTAGCGGAATGATCCAGAATCAATTCCGAGTCAGTTCTACCAGTGAGAGGTGATAATTACCTGTTTCCGAACAGTGGAGTTCCTCCGTCCGCTGATGGACACAAGCAAGAGAGAGATGGAAAGAAAAAGAGAAAGCTCTGTCATTACGATGGATCATTTTTCTCTCTAATTTCCCTCCACATTCAATTTACAAACTGCCTGTGGCCATCAGACCAGTAGAAATAACCCTCCTGAGAAAGGTCCTAGTTTAATACACTGGTCTTAAACACACACACAGAAAGCTTTTAGTAGTGTTTGTTGTGAAAGCGTGTTTTGTCTCTTCAGTGAAGTCTTGTTTACAAGTCCGTTCCCATTTCCGTACTTCATTATAACTGTAGAGTAAATCACCTACCTCTGGCTTCAATAAATAAATCAGCAGATATGAATAAAACATTAATATGTCTAGACAAGATATTCTTCTATAAATGACCCTGAGACATCTGCATGTGTGCTAAATTAATTCTTGAGGGCGTAAATGTTTGTGTCTTGTTTGGTTTTGTTGGCTTTCCCACAGCACTCACCTGGCAAGGCAGTAGTCGGTTTTCTGACCTGAATGGAGAGATAAGAGGAGAAAAAAAGAGAAAAAACAGTTAAACGGAGGCTGGATGTGTGAGGAAGAGGCCACAGCTGGACAGTTTCCTTTTGGGAATAAAACACTCGTCCCGCTTCTTGTCTGTCACGAGGATCTTCCTGTGAGACGTGACCTCATATCCACACATTACACTCCAAACACATTCAGCGGTATCACAACGTGTGCCAAACGTGCAACAGACTTCAGTGAGCTAATCATCTAAACCACTTTGTTTCCTTCAATCTGTGCTGGAACGTTCTGTCAGTTTACTCAGGAACAGCAGCTGGGGTTGCACACACTGTACTCTGTACTATTTCACAGCAAAGGCTGGATTTAGTGAGGCATTTTGACATTCAAATCTGTTTTTGTCATTGGACAAAATAAGAAAGACAGCTTGCGAATAACCGAGGTGTTTCCAATTCGCTCAACAAATTACGTCAATTTAAAATCAATCAAAATCCCAGTTGAAAAATGATTAGGTGCTCTGAACAATGTAAGTGATGTTTGTCCATGCAGAACAGGAGTCTATTATCAGTATTGATTAATATTGGATATTTAATTTAACATGCCTTTCCTATACTTTTTCCATTCAGATTACATTTGCCGTTATCTAACGCTCATTTAAATGTAATCACTAAGAATGACTAATAATGTTATCTTTGGCAAATCTCAAAATAATTACACATTTTTCATACTATACATTATAATGTTGAGCACCAAATCAGCATATTAGAATGACATCTGAAGGATCATGTGACACTGAAGACTGGAGTATTGGAGGAGTAAGTTAACCTCTACAAAATCACTACTTTAGGTCAAAATGAACAGATCATCTCAGCTAGCATGCTTATTTCACTATAGAGTAATCATCAACACCATTGCTCTCCCCATCACACACAATTATCTCTTCATTATCCTCTGTGCCATCAGTCTGATTCTCTCAGTTTCACTTCCTGTTCACTGCCAGTCCGAACTGACTGGCTGACAGTACCGTTCAGTCTGGAAGAATGAACGTGGGAGGAACATCAGAGTGAAAAACACTCCAGGAAATCCCCGTTGTACTCTTCTCTTTCTTACACAGACTCATTTTCTTTGTTATGTAGCATGGCACATGCCCTTTGACCTCCACCATCCAGGACTGCATATGAGGGAGTGGATAAGATCATGCTAAGGTCCAGAGGACAGCAGTACAGAGCGGCACTGTGCTGTTAAAGCTTCAAGCTCTGATGAGACTGATGACATCAGTACCATCCTCAAGCTTACACACACACACACACACACACACACACACACACACACACACACACACACACACACACACACACACACACACACACACACACACACACACACACACACACACACACACACACACACACACACACACACACACACACACACACACACACACACACACACACACACACACACGTCAAACCCAGTACCCTCTCTGCCTGACCCTACAACATCCCACACATGCATATTAACCCTAACCCTACACATAAAATAAAAATATTTTTTATAGATAAATAATGAAATAATAATTGTATAATTTTATGTATTATTTAACACACAGACTAACGACAAACCATAGGCTAATTACAACACTGTTCTGTCTTTATGAGGGAGTCATTTAAATAATTCACTAAAATGATTCATTCAAAAACACTGGTTCATTTGGGAACAAAACACATGACTGTCTTAATGAGGGAAATCATTCACTTAACTGATTTGTTAAAAATATGGATTAATTCCAAGATGAAACAAGTGACTAGGTATGTTTAAATGCACTATTTTTCATTCATCTGAATAAATCCAATCTAATTTCAGATTTTGAAACTTTATATGAATCTTACATTTTGCAATCCGATTCACATATTATTTTGCATGTGCATTGAACAAAATACAAGTTTTTTAAATAAAATTGAGGAAATAGCTAGTTGGTCAACTTCTAGTCCTTACTTTTGGTCAAACTGCAGTTACCAACATTTATTTTGGTAGCTGTTTTATATGTAGTATTCAAACAAAAATAATCATCAATTATTCTCTCTTTAGACCAAATAAATTAAGCTTATGATAAATTGTTTTAATCAAGGATTGAATTTGGAAAAACTGGAATACATTTTCGTTTTTTGGTAGAGAGACAAATTAAACAAATTTTCAGATACAGTAGGTTTACTTAAGTATACATTTATTTAACATCTTTTGTTGGTTAACACTGATGACACCCTTCGGGTGCTGAGGAGGCCATTGTTTCAGATCGCTAGTTCGTGTTTTGGAAGCCTATCCGTCCAGTGCGGCTACCATACTGAGACTAGATATGCAAACGCCCCTTATTCAATGACAGAGACACACATTTAAAAAAGAAAATACAGTTAACTTAGCCTATAGGATGTATTTTGAATGTCCGGTAGTCATCAAATTAAATGTTAGTCCCATCTCGTCTTGTTAACGAAGACATGGCATAAATTTCGTCATAGTTTTATCATCAGATATTAGTTTTAGCTCATCAACATCTAGTCTTAGTCACAGAAAAAAGGTTTGTTGACTAATATTTTTCATCATCGTCTTCGCTGACAAAATTAACACTGGTTACATGCGTATTTCTATGGAAGCTTGTTTCCGTCACTGAATAATAAAAAAAAAAAGTTAATTGCGAGTTTTTATCTCACATTTCTGATTTTTTTGTCGCAATTGCGAGTTTATATCTCGCCAGAATTGTGAGATAAAGTCGCAATTGATTTTTTTTATCTTTCAGTGGCAGAAACGGGCTTCCATATCTTTCTTGTTTCCTATTGATCAGATTATTTTGTCTACACCACCCCTTCCAAACAAATACAAATTTAATTAAGATCAAGCTCAGTTGGATTGATTTAGGTGTTGACAAAGTCTTTTCAGTCCGACTGATTTGTGAATCCAATTACTGGATAATTTGGTTTCATGTACAGTAAACTTATTGTCTTTATGAATGACTCACAATGAATCATTTTCTCAACCAACTCATTCACTGATTCAGGGTTGTGCTGAGACGCTCAAAGGTGGATTCTGCTTTGACTTCGTTTTGAAGTATTTTCACTTGGTAAGCAAAACATAACTGGTACTATTGTGTCTAAAATATGATTTACTCCAAATTAATGTGTTGCTTTTTGAAAAAAAAAGCATTATTACACCCACACCATCTAATTGATAGCATTAGCTTTTCCATTTAAAATGTGCCCAAACTACAGCTCATAAACCCACATGCACAAGTCACTCGAGAAAGATTACTCACTTTCTCCCAGAGTCTTTTGGATCAGGTCATGTTTAGCCTGTAATTTGGTGATGAGGTTCCTGCCCTCCAGAAACTCCTTCAGTTTCTGAAATAGAGAATATAAAAAGTTTCAACTCCAGCCCAACTGTAAGTTCATCTCAACACTTATGAACAAACACTGCTGAGACATTTCATTTGAATAGCTATTAAGTGAGCAGTATAATCAATCTTCCTTCCTTTCCTCGGCTTTCTGGCAAAGGATCCTTCCTCCACCCTTTTCAATTTGCTGTGTAGTGTCGAGACTATACATCTTGTTGGCGTAAACATTAATTTCATATCCACTGGAGCACAGGGAGGCACTGGATCTATGTGCTCTAATAGCTTATGGCTCTTTGGGGGGAGAACCCTGACCTGATGGAAACCTGACAGCGGAGAGACAGATAGAGGAGTCAGGAGACGGATGGAGAGAAACCTGAACTGCGGAGGGAATGAGGGAGCTGGGTAGACAGATGCTTACAATTTCATCCATCATATATCACAGCCATACCAGCATTGCAGTCATGCAGACTCAGGAAGGATAGCCAACACATGGAGCCATGCACTAGTGCTTTTGGCAGAAAGAGACGAGCTGAACGTACATAGGGAGTTAAAGAGAAAGAGGAGAGAGGGAGATATAGGGGAGGAATACATCAGGATATGATCTAATGAAGAGGATGTGATAAAACAGCCTGCACAACATCAAGTGACAAACCTCTGCTTGCTAATATTGTGCTTCCATTGATCATATGTGTAATGTTAGGCCAGAGTGAATGGAAATTCATGGTCTTAAAAAAAGTATTGGAACAGTAAAGACAAAATTGCTCTGTTGGCAGTGGAGTCAAGAAATTTACAAATATGATTAAAATATGAATATGAGACACACTACAGAATGTCACATTTTATTATTGGGTGATTCAACTCATAGATGTTTTACCAGCTAAGAAGTTCAGCACTTTTAGAGTTTCATCCCCCTATCTGATGTGAGCATAAGTATTGGAACAGTTGCCTCAGAGGTCTTCTAAGTAATCAGCTGTGTCCTGTTGCATTAATTCTTCAGGTATTAAAAGCAGGGAATATGCCGTATCAGTTATATCCATTACTTCTGTATTCTGAATCTTGCATTCGATGATGACTCACTCAAACCAGGATGAAGACGAGGGAGCTGACTTTGAGAGAAAAGCAAGCAATTTGGATGCTAAAAGAAAAGAGGTAGTCAATTAGAGCTCTAGCAAAAACAAAGGGCATGGAGAAATCAAGAGTTTGGAAACCACCAGCGACACCAGCAACCAACAAAAACCTGATTGACTGACATAACAACAGTAGTTGATGACAGACAAATCATAAAAGCTGTGAAAATGAACCCTAAAAGACGTGTCTGTAAAATCACCAACAACTTCCAGAAAGCTGGGGTGATGTTCTGACAATCTACTGTCCTCAGGAGACTTTGACACAGAATTACAGATGATACACAGCAAGATGCAAACCTCTGACCAGCACCAAAAATAGAAAGGCAAGATTAGAGTTTGCAAAAAAGCACAAAGGTGAGCCAGAAGAGTTTTGGAACTGTGTTTATGGACTGATGAGACAAAGATGAACCTTTATCTAAGTGATAGGAAAGCAAAAATGTGGAGAAAAAAAGGTAACTGCAAATGTTCCCAAGCATACAGCCTCAAAATGGTGGAGGTCATGGCATGAATGCATATCTCATACTGATGACTTAGTATGATGACAGTAGTGAATTTGGAAGGGTACAATCTTGACCAATATTAAGAAAATGCCACCAGATTCATTGGAAGTGCTTCATATTGCATCAGACAATGATGCCAGTTCAGTCAAGGAATTTATAAGGGCAAATAAATGGAAAGTCTTAGATTGAAGTCAATCTAGATTTAAATGATTGAACAAGAATTTCATGATTTTTATTGGCTGTTCTAAAAGTATTTCAAAGGATGAGACCAAGTGATGTCTGTGGGTCATAGTCACTGCTGTGATTGCGCACAAGGGATCTGCAACTATAACGTATTTATGTTCAACTGTAATACTTATGCTCACATCAATGAGTGGGATGAACTCTAAAAGTGCTGTCTTTTATTGGTAAAACATGATTGAATCACCCAATAAAAAATGTGACATTCTGTAGTTTTGTCTCAGATTCATCTTTTAATCATCAATTAGGGCTGTCAATCGATTAAAATATTTAAATCGCATGATTGTCATGAGTTAACTCGTGATTAATCGCACATTTTTATTTGTTCTAAATGTACTAAATGTAACCTAAATGTAAGCAGTACCGACGATTCTCAGAAACTAAATAAAGTTTGGGCAATTTTTTGAAGGGAAAAAGTAGCTAAAGTTGGCAACACCGTGCATCTCCATTTCTCCTACTACGGTTGAGCCACGGGTAAAACAGAAAATACGTGCTGCGTTAATAAAATTAGTGCTGTTAAAATGAATTTCTGTTAACGCTTTATTAACGCGTTAACTTTGACAGCACTAATATATATATACACACACACACACAGTTGATTGACTAATAAACAAATAAATAAGTATGACTATTTCGGGGGTTTTGAACTAGCTGTTTGAATCCATCATATAAAAACTACAGATACAGAAAACAAGAATTTATTTAAAATTAGTTGACTATAACATCCCCATGTGACCCCATTTTCCCTTACAAAGTTGCCACAAAGTGCTATTAGTGGCTCCCTGGCCATTGCTATACTGCTGCTACTGTGTTCTGGGTATCTGGGGATGTTTGGAGAACAAATTCCTCTGTAATTGTATTTGTCGAATTACAATGTAACAGTTTCAGTTGTCTACAAACAAGCACAGATCAATGAACACCAATCAACATCAGCAGTCTCCTCTAACTGCAGTCTTTTCAATCAAAGGCTTCTTAAAAGACTCTGATAGAGTAGAAAGGACATTAAGCTGTATCTCAAACACTCAATCTCTTATCTCTCCCTTCATCACCCTTCCTTTCCCATTTCTCTTTCTGTCCTTTCAGATTTCCCACCGTCCAATCCTCCACACTCTTTCTTCAACCCTGTGACCCTGTATTAAACTGATTTCTCTCCTTCCTCATCTCATTTACCGTGAAGTAGAACTGTTCTGTCTCCTGCTGGTTGGCTCGTCTCTTGGCCAGGCTGGGTTTGCTCATGAAAGATTCAGACACAGTGGACTTGACCGACTCCATTGAGTTACTGTGGTGGAAGCAGTCAGTCACATCAAAGTCCTCAATGGTCACCATGTCCTGGATGGTCTGTAGAGTGGCCTCCATCGTCTTCTTAACCTGGAGAAAGAGTATGTACATTATAGTTGCTACATGTTGGCAATATTACAACGTACAAAGTACATGAGTGAAATGAAGCAACAACAATTTCTCCAGCTGTAATCACTCAATCAAGATATTTCATTTTACAGACTGGTGCACTGCATTAAATCATTTTCTTGGTTGTTATTTCTGTCTTGTTTTCCATTAAATGCATCCAAACATCCTTAAAAGAAGATAAGTAACACAATTGCATATGAAAATTGCATATAGCATATGATGATTTTTAATGTCTTGAATTAAGTTTGTTTCTCAGACCACTGGCTAATTGATTTTTATATTATTCATGAGAATAACTTCACTGCATTTTGTTAGATTAATATTTTAGAGCAAGAAAAAAGATTAGGCCCACTTAAAATTGAATGTACTTCGAATAATTATTTTTTAAGGATGTTTAAATATGTTTACTGAAAAACAGGTCAAAATAACTGATTAAGTTAATGTGTTTTTTTCCATTGTCAGAGAAACTGTCAATCTAAGTTTTTGTTTTTAATATCACAAACGTCTGAGAGAAAGATATATTAAATAAAAAAATACAACATTGAGAAAGTTTAATGCTTTATTTGAAACACTAACATTAACCCATTAACACTGTTACATTACCTCCCTAGTCCAACCAATTCTATTTAATTCCTTTTTTCCCCCCCACTTTTTCTGTTGATGGATTTCAACATAAATGTTTAATGCTAATATTAAACAGAGCTACACTCTTCATTGGCAGCTTAACATTTTATAAAATTAGCCATAATACTTGTCATGGGTTCGATTTATCCGTGGAATTAGGAATGTATGTGTAAAGATGACAGCTGAATCAAAAATACTTTTACTCAAGCAATGCTCTGATATGAAGAAGTGCACAAAAAGTTTAAAGTTTGACAGATGTAATATAAATAAAGAATGAATGTGTTGTGCACATTGTATTTGTTGGACCATGTGTACGTCACCTCTTCATTCTCTATTTTCAGTGTGGACAGGCGGGACTGCAGCTGCTGGCATCTCTGGATCAGCTCTCCCTGCACGGGCTGCTGGGCACACAAATGTCCCATCTGAGGGAGAAAGACAGAAGAAAGTGCTTGAGAACTTCAACAACAGAATGAAGGAGAACTAAAGCAAGCCCATCTCCAGCAGTGATAAAGCTGATTTCCCCATATGCTCCGAAGAACAGAGTGACCCGAGCAAGCCTCTATCTGCCTCTTGCTCACTTTCTTTCCCACTCTCTCCCTCTATTTTTTGCCCATAACAGCTGGGGAACATCTGGCTCACTGTGGTCCACCCTCTCCCTGAGGGCTGAACACACGACAGGGCACACGTGCACTGGGGAAAACCAGCTGCTCTGTTCATCACACACATACAAACATCCAGGACCCCTGACGCAAGGTTGGCTAATTACAAAAACATCATCATAAAGTTCAGCACAGCAGAAAACACTGTTGATTGATTTCACAGAAAAAAAAATTATAGTCCAATTAAAAATGTTAACTTTTAGGTTGAGCTGTAGTGTCAAATTTTTTCAATGCTAATTGAATGCTCCTTCTATCCCAGTTTAATATTCACACTGTATCTCTGTGATGCTCTTAAAACATTGCTTTGTTTGGGAATCCAACACAGCAACATCAGCTCAGCCAATGGCATGAGTTAAACTATAAGTTTGACTACCAATGACGGAGCTTAGAAAACCTGTTTGTAAAAATCATTATGTTTGAAATTATTATTTGGTGACCAAGACCAGTTGTGATATTTTAAGACACAAAATTTTGTAAGATCTGTCAGATAATACTGACAATTTCTGCATGATTCAATATACAAATTACATCACCTACAAGGTTAGCAGTCAATTTGCCACATGAATAGTGAATAAGATAAAACATAATAACTGGACAGTCTAAATGACAACCTATAATAATACAGGGCTGAAGCAACTGTGGTCTCTCAGCAGGCATGTCTGTCACTGTGCAACAATCTGATTGAGCAATGCTTCATTCCTCTTGAGGTGTCTGGGTTTGTTTGGACATGCAAGAGTCACACGTAACAGCAGGACACAGTCTCAGAGAGACAATGCTGATCATAAAAGTACCGACTGGTATTTAGCGAAGCTGATTTCTTGATATCATCAAGATGTTTGATGTTTTGGAGCAAAAGCACTTGGCATCAGTAAAGCTGCACTCAGTTGCCAAAGAATGTCTGTGTGTCATTGTTTACCCACATTGTGAGTCTGCTGTTGGTATATTGCTTGGGGCATGAAAATAATTACCATCACTGCATATTCCATTACTTCATTTCACCACTGTCATGTCATAAGCAATAATAATCACACCGACTGACCATATCACCCATGTGAGACTGGAAGTCGAAGCGTATCGGAGGGCAGAAGACGTTGTTGTAGGTCTCCATGAGCCTTTGCTTGTCTGCGTTGGCCTCCAGGTTCTCTGCAGCGTTCTCAATGGTCTCTAAACCACCGTGCTTGGAAGTCTCAACGTTATACTCAGCCGAGAGGTAGGTACGCAGTGCACGGTTCAGGCTGGCATGGTAGCCCAGGTCACAGCACTGAGAGAGGGGGAAAAAAGGGGAGCATTTGGTTGGTATTTTGAGCTGTGAATGTAAAAGCTGTTAATTGAGAAAGGCATTAAAATCCAGAGTAAAGCACAACATCTGTGAAATCGTAAATTACTTTCATTAAAAGGATTTTGAATACGTTTTATTAGTGCTAAAAATTAAATAATTAGTGATAAAATAACAATAAAAATAGTGTGCCCTTTGTACCCCCCCTGAACCAATGCATGGTTAAAACTTCACTTCCATGCTCTGATTGCTTCAAATGAAGACAATACAAACTTAATCCATCATTCACAGTTCCTCACTCAAAAAGAGGATGCCATGTTGCATGGGCCCCTGTGTGCTGAAGTTGAGGGTAATACGAGAAGGAGATTTCAGCACTTTGTGGGTGCCTTATAAGGAGTCTGATGTTGATTTGGTGGGACAAGTGGGCCCTCTTGCGGAGCTCACATGGGGGGATGCTACAAGTTCACCTTCAGGGTCACACTTGAAGAAAGAAAGCTGATGAGGCAGCAAACTGTCAGAAGATATTCCTACATTGTGGGACACTGTACATGGGCATATTTAGGGCATTTCAACTTAAACGCCCATTTAGGGCTGCACAGAATACTGGAAATAAAAAATAAAATACAGGGGTACGAAAAAGTTTGCTAGTGCTCACAAGACAAGGACAAAAAAACAAATAAAATGGCCTGTTTAACAAAAGGGATGTCATTTACACATTCTTAATGGTGGAATTTAATTACTTGGTGATTATATTCTTATGCAAAATGAATGAGAAGACCGTCATGCGACAGTTCGGTGAGAACTGTTAAAAAGGAACTTCATCAAAATGTTCATCAAAATTAAAATGTTAAGATTAATCACAATCAGCTGTCCTGAGCTTGCAATCTATACTGATATTCATGGCATTGTAAGTTTTAAAATCCCTTAGATCAAACTAGTTCAAACCAGTGTTGTTAAACTAAAACAATGAAAAAGATAGTAAAATCATACTAAAGATACTAAGAACTAAAAATATTATAATTTATACATATACAAAGCTAGTAAAAAATTACAAAAGCACTAATAGAAGCTCATTTAAAATATGAATAAACATAAATCTATAAATAATACTAAAATAACAGAGGTTCAAACAAGTTAAGCTTGACTGCATTATAACATCCAATATCAAAAGCTTTAAGAAGGAATATTTGTGATTTAGCTAAAAAAAAAACAGTGTGGTAAACATTTCTCTAGAACAATACACTAGAAACACATGGAGATTCCTGAACTGGCTCGCTGGAGTGATGAGATAAAGGTGAACTTACATCTATGATGTCAGACAGATCATGGATGTAGTATTTGAAGACGCAGCTATTGGTGGCCTCCAGAGCCAGAAGGTACTCGTTCCTGGCCTTGATGGCTTTCAGCTTGTTTTCAGTGTATTTTGCTTGCCGCTAAGAAAAAATAAAATCAAACCAGGAGGATGAGACTGTGGTTGGGAAAAGGACAGATTCATTTTTTTTTCACAGTTCATAACAAACAAAGGCTTTAAATGTCAGTGTTTACAACTGTCATGCAACAAAACATCTTAAAGTCAATCATGGTCATAGAAGTATGGGGCAAAAACATCTGTTTTAAAATTTGTATGTAAAAATAAAAGTAAATGAGGGTAAATAAATAATGACAGACTTATTTTTGAGCGAACAAAACCTTTAAAGCTTACGCTAAACATGAGCTCTTGATGGATGGCATGCTGTTTAACTTCTACTAGCCCTCTCTGAATACGCTCATGTTAGAGCTGCCACCACAAACTGTAATACATTTCCATCTGTAAATGCTGCTGGGGTGACCACAGGCACTCTCTAGTGGGACACACATAGAGCTGCTGTTGGTCTTGTGGAAACAGAGGTGGTCCTGGAACAACCCAGCAATGATCCCATCAATTATTTCGTAAGCTGGTGGTACTGGACAGAGACGGTAACCAGAGGACTCCAGAAGAACAAAGACATGGATTGACAACAATATCTGGCCCAGACATGCTAATGCCTGACCCCTGCCCCCATGTCATCTCATTACATCATCAAATGACATTCTACAACACAGTGTATACAGTCATGGAGGAGCCATTCACTTGATAAATCAAGCTGCCGTTAATGCTTGGGAATACCACATCGAATTGAAAATTTCAAGAATTTTGCAGCCTGGAATCTCAGAAATACAAGAGTGTATAATTAAACCATGTTTCACCATAAGAGTTTATTTTGTGATAATGACCAGCTGATTGTACTTTATGCTGTGTTACATTGCTACTTACAAATTAAATATGTAAAACGACAAGAAAAGACCATTGTTGGTCACCAGTTGTGACTTCTCTCACTCTCTCTATATTACTTTTCTATGTAAATGTATATAATATATTGTTTATAATATATTCAATTTACTATATTTTTAATGTATTATATATTTAATTTAAATTATTATGAATTTAATTTAAATGATGACATGAAAAGTCACTTACAGTATTTTATTTTTATCTATAATGAATATGGAAACCTATTTATTTTATTTTGTATTTTTTTATTTTCATTTTTTATGAATGCAGAATGGCGTGACCAATGAGAATCAAGTATTTCACAGCGTCGTGTGATAAGCATAGTATTATTTAGGCCTGATAAGCATAGATTCTGTATCTGACGCATGTTATAAATTGAATAAACCACTGTCAACAGGTCATTAAAGCTGTTGAGGATCAGGTTTAGGACCCTCAACACCATCTGGCAGTGACGGCATCCTCTGTATCTCTCACCAGCTCATTGCTCCCTGTGCTCTGTATCTTTCAGCCTCTCTCTCTCAACTCCAACTCTATCACCTTTCCCATTTCCCTGAAATCTCCCTCCATCTGTTCATTCTTCTCCTGCCCACGTTCACCTTTCCTCCACATTCTCGGTTTAACTGTCCAAGAAACTGATTTCTCCTTCCATTAACTCTTTTCTCACCCCATCCCTTCTCATCGAACCCTCTGATCTCTCTGCTCACCTTCTCCTTCATCTTCTCGATCTTTTTGACGGAACTGCGGCGCACATGTTTCTCCTCGATCTTGATGTTTGTGAGAGAGTCGGGCGAGCGTGGGGTCTGCCTGTCCTCATGTCGGACGCTGCGGCTCATCTGCTTCTCCTCCTGCTTCTCTGCATCCTTCAGCTTGCTTTCAGCATTGATGCTGTCCATGTTGTACATGTGATAGGTCTTCATCACCTGTGCAGTAAAGAAAAGGAAGTTAAATGTGCATGAAATCCTAGATTAGGACGAGAAAATGCATAATCTCCAGTGATGTGATGACTTTTTTTCATCAGAATTGCAAGAAAAAAGGTCTGAATTGTGAGGTATAAACTTGGAATTGCATGATAAAATTATGAATTATAAGATAAAAATGTTTTATTACCTTTTTTAATCAAGCTTTCAATCAAGCTTCCATATAAACGACAGTACAAACAATTAAGCATAATTAACTATAAATATTTTCAGCATGACTGATTTTGGTGTATGAGTCATGGTGTTTCTTCTTTTTTTAAATAAGAATCCTTACATGTGGTCACGTTTTAAATGAAACATTGCAATCAAGATCCGGGCTGAAAGAGGAGAACACATGAACTGATGACCTATTAGCCTCAACAAGCACTGCACACAGTTATTCACATAACAACCAACTCAAAAAACAGGCCCGAAATCATTCACACAAATGCTTTATACTCACAGTCAGGCATGCAGAACCTGTTTAGCTCAAAGTGTTTGTATAGGCAGAGAGGCAACGGGACAATGACTTTCCATTACAAGGACTAAAACTCTAGCAGAGCTGCTCTGCTGAAGAAAATTACATAATCTAGCCCAATTCATTAGCCCTTATTGCTTATTCCTTGTACCGCATAACCGCATCAGTTTAAATTACAGAGGAAGAAAATGCAGAGCACAGATTTATTACTTTGGGTGGACTGCAAACAGAAGTCATATACTGTAAATAGAATACTCTATCATACACCGTAAAAAAAAATAAGTTTTCTTTCTTTTGAAATAAAAAAAGTTTGATGAAAACATCCTGAACACTTCCAGAAAACAAAACTTCCTTCTAAAATGGCCAATCATGTAAATGTAGATGCAAAAACACCTCATTCCGAAGTTTCTTACAATAGCTCATTGAATACACTCTAAAAACAATTGGTGCTATATAGCACTAAAATTAGTTCTTGGCTCGTAATCATTGGGGAACCACTTTTGGTGCTATATAGCACTATACCTTTGTCAAATGGTGCTATGTAGAACTATACGAGGTGCCATATTGAATTGTATTTCTTTAACAAAAATGGTGCTAAACAGCACCAACAGTGGTTCTCTGGCTCGTAAAGAACCTTTAAAGGAGCTTAACAGGTTCTTTGTACGGCAGTGGTGCAATATAGCACCTTAAACACCCCAAAGAACCACTGAAGAACCCCTGAAGCACCTATATTTTGGTGCTATAGAGCACCAAAAGTGGTTCCCCTATGATTACGAGCCAAAAAAAACACTTTTAGTACTATATAGCACCAATTTATTTTGAGTGATAATTTCATATCAAAAACCTATTCTGCGTTCAATCTTAAACACCAGAAAATGTAATAAGAGTAAAATGTGGGAAAGTTGTTATAAATATAATGTGTTATATAAATACTAAAATAGATTAAATAAATAAGTTATTTATTACTATTCCATAAAATAAAATTACAAACATTACGAATCACAAGGAACATCTAAAATTGTATGACCCCAATAAAGAGCAGTTTATGTCTAAGTCCAATGAGAGACTATGGTGAAATATCTGTTACTGTCATCTGTGACTGTTGCCAATGAATGGAAGACACCACCAAGCTTGATAGTTAGTATCCAGCAGATGCTAAATTTGGGAATGGGATTGAAGGGAGGATCTCATTCTGAACTTCTGCTCCTTTCAGAAGTATGTCACAAAGAGTGACGCCATTCTTGTGCTTGCACTCAAACACACTGCCAAGACCGGAGAGATGATACCAAGCCATCGCTCGCTGTCTGTGAGAGAGAGAAAGTTAATGGAGTCCATTTGCACTGGCTTTCCTGAGGGTGTCAGCCTCCATGGCATAATAAATTTAATAAGCTCTTTGCAATGTCATCATTAATAGGAAACACTTACAGGAGGAATTTGGCAAAGAAAATGGCCTTTTCTTGATCTTGTAAAGTGCAAAGAAGCGTCCGGCTCTCTTCCAGTTTATAAAGAAAAAGTTCACCAAAAAAGTATCACAGAAGAAAGGTTTGGATCGACACAAGGGTGAGTAAACGATGACAGAATATTCATTTTTGGGTGAACTACTGAACAAGCCACCATTGAGCTTATAAACAAAAGAACGCTAAAGATTGTGAAGAGGAAACTAAGTTCATCATGTTTTCACCATTTTCAACCCTATGGGGTTCCTCTCTGATCCAAAAGGCTGAGATAATCATCATCAGCTTTTCCATTCATTCTTTCCTTACTTCATATAAAGCACAGATGTCACTAAAAATGGTGCCAGGTTTATTTTCATCATCCTTAACTCTTTAATTAAAGAATCTGCTTACTTTTTATGGGTATTGGAATTGGTTACAGTCATTTCCCAGGAGAACATGTGTGGATGTGTACGTGGGGGGAATCTAGTCGCCATTCGAAGAAAGCCAGTATCCCGGGTCCTCCCTCCTACCACATTTGAGCCCAGAACACCCCACCCTGAAAACCCCAAACTATTCTTTCCTCCCCCACAAAAATGAGAAATACAAAAATTTGTGGCCAAACACAAAGGGCATTTCTAATTGAATTTATTCTCCCAGTAAAAATAAAAGCTTTAAATTATTGGGATGATTTAGCTGTGGCACTAGGCATGTGCGCATGGAAGCCTCGTTCAATACTGTGCTGTGTATCAGAAAGCAGCACCCCCTATAAAGCAGGATAATAACATGACTTACAATCCACTGAATCATCCCTGAATTTTCCGTGCACCACTGCTAATTTCAGCACTGTCAGGGAACATGGGTCTCTGCGGTGGTATGGATATTGCAACGCTAAGTCTATAAAACAGTAATCATACTGTCACTGAGGGTTAAAACTGAGGTTAACTGCCATTAAAGTTTTTTTGGTGCTAAAATATAAATACTGGAGTTCCCTATAAGCCACTTTCCAAAAATAGGGTACATGTTGGTATCCCACTTCTCCACTACTTTTAATAAAGCATAAAAGGCAAAAAATCTCATGTTGTTATAGTGACACGATATAGTGACACAATAACAGTGTCAAAATGAGATAGCATTAAACACATTTACTGTCTGTAATCATCTAGCTCAACCATTCAACCCTGTTACCAATCTTATTGTAAGAAAAATATGATCAAGCTAATTTATTTATTTTACATTTGGTCTATCTGATTTCAACAGTATAATATAATATAATTTAATTAGCTTGTCTTCCTGAGGTAGGCAATCAACATCCAGCTCCATTTATTGTTAACTATTATTAGACAGTTATATATTGACTAAACTAACTAGTCAACTTTGTTAACAGATTAAGTAAAAAATAAATATTACATGAAACAAAAAAAACTTAAAGTCCCCCTGAAGTAAAAAATTGTATCCCTTAAAACTCATCTTTGATCATCAAAATTACATATTTAAATGTTTTTTCTTGTGAAAATAATTTTCTCATACCTTAAAATAGTTTAAATGTAAAGCCCTGTTCACACCAAGAATGATAACTATAAAGATAACGATATTAGCATCCACACCAGTGAACGATGTCATCTGTTTATTCTAAGCACACGCGCGTCTGCCGCTTTATCTTTATCGTTATCTTCATAGTTACCGTGCTTGGTGTGAACGGACCTTAACTCTACAATCTTGCCTCATTTACTTTACGCGGATCTATGAATACGCAAATTAGCCCTGCCTCCACTCAGTCACACCAGGGCCTCCTGATCCATGTACAATGACTGATAAAAACTATGTTTTTACTAACGGACAACTACAGGGGATACTGTAACAGTCATTAAAGTTACTTGACGATGTTGTGTCCTCAAAATGCCTTGAAGACTCGAATGCAGCCAAGTTTGAGATTCTTAATTCGCGCCCCCGCGAGCATACACAAGTGCAGACGCTGATGCGGGAGAGGTGGGTCTGACTCCGGGCTACTTTTACACTGTTGCCGTGGGTTATTATTCAAGCGGTTATAAATCCACGTTAAACCACAGATTCATGGGTTTTTGCTCTATTTTATTTTTGATTTTGTGCTGGTAATCCTATTGGTATATTTTGCATGCGATCTCTAAGTGCGTCGCGTTTTTATAAATGGAGAGAGGGATATGCTAATGATAGGAATATATCCCTTGACGTGATTGGTTATTGAATTTTGTGACGTAGCAAACCAAGGGCTGTTTCAAATGGCATTTCTGGGACAGCCTTTGGTAAACTACAGTTTTGGTGTTGATTAATGGATTGGCACATGGTTTGTCTAAAAGCAAATTAAAACCATTTCAAAAATAGCATATTCTGTGGAAAATAATTAGGACAGAATATAAAAAGTGATTGATGCTTGAGGAAGACTATAAAACACAGCATAGCTGGAATATCCGAAAATCTTCTATGACAGCAGTAAGTAATGCGTTAAACTTAATTCTGCACCTCCGACCCACAACTGTTGCTGTTCATTACCATCCCGAGAGCATCATCACCATTTGGAGAGCTCTTATACTCCATAGTGTTCCTCTGTGCCACTGCAAAAGCAATAGATCTGCTTTAGAGTCTGAGGTAGGCTACAAGCAGTCAGTCGGCATGCCAGGAGGTTAGATTCATTGCAGACTGACAACTATAATTACCATAATTCGCTACTTGTTCATACCACCTGTCTTACTAAGGAATTACAAGGACTGCCTGGTGAGACATTGTTTTGTTCATATACACACAAACCCATTTCAAGGCACATAAACATTAAACGGTTCCTTCTAGGCCGTTTGGAAACTACGATTCGCACAAACCCTGCAACACAGCAACACACATGGGGGCACACAGTGACTAAAAGTTCTCAAAATATTTTAAACAAGAAGAAAATGTAACTATAGCCAACCCCACGCCTCAAAAATACTGATTGAACAACAACCACAAGAGACCAAAATAACCACTCGGCTGAAGCAGAGACTCAATGCCTCATCACTGCAGAAGGCTGACGCAGAGGAACCAAAGATATTAAGAGAAAGAAACTGAGGATTCATGCACTCCGTTTGAAAATTTAAAGTGACAATCATATAATGAAACTGAAAAAACTGAATAAAGATGATAGCCTCAGATTTAGTGCTGAAAACAAAGTTATGCTCGACTGTGCATCTTACCGTGTACAACTCGTTGAGGACCTTCATCAAATCCTCCTGCAGCTGGAGGCCCACTTCTTTACTCTGTAAGAAAAAAATCACATTAGTATAAGACAATAATGGTGTAGATCATGATGAACAGTAGTTTCCTATTCTCTATTGCAACTGAGGATCCGTTTTGGCTGTGAGCCCTGAAGCTGTCACTGTTAGACCGATGATATATTTTCTGCCCTTTCAGTAATGGAGGTCATCACCAGCTAACTCAAACACATCTAGTTCAATACAATCTCAGCCAAACAGTCACATTATACTGGAACAATGCACACTAGACTGGATTAACCATTCAGGCAATTGGGCACATTAAAAAACGTACAAAGAGTTTTCAAATGGCGCACTATGGCCAAAGCCTCTTTTTCTGCTTATATATTGTGTTTCAGTTGTAAAAACATCCTATTATGGAAATAAAATGGGTTGAAATGCCAATTTATTTATGACTTTAAAGGAGAAGTTCTACCCAAAAAATTTCGAGAGAACTATCCCTTTAAGTGACTAGCATCGTTACTTTCAGTTACAGCAGTTCCGCTTGTGAACTTGTCTAAAGGCCATACTTCTGTTTGAGCCGTTATCAAAACTGAAGTGTACAGACAATGCAAAAGTATTGAATTTCAGTTCAGTGTCAATCAATTACAATGAATGTCAAAAAGTGGGCAGCTGAACTGAAACTGGAAACCATTACTTGTGATTTTGATAAGACTTCCTCTTAGAGACTGTGGAATAAAAAGGTCTGTTAAACTCTGAAATGGAAACGGTGGTTTACTGTTCTGGTGGATGCTGGATCTTGTAAGAGGAAGTTCGGGAATGAAGGCACAGCATGACATGAAAATGAAGTGCTTGCGAATTCAAGTCCAAACTTCAATTGCTGTTGGCTGATAACTTGGGAGCTGGCCAAGAAATATCTAGCATTCACTGAGGGCTTTGACTCAGTCACTCCTTCCCTATTCCCCACATTGACATTTTTGTGGGTTTTCCTGTTTCTGAGGGTCTGAACGAAGCTTTTATGGTTGTTTTTGGACAGATGTCAATTAGCTCGAGTTCTTGACGATGAGAAGTGATTGAAATGATGGAAGAGAAAATAAATACGAAGCTGAAAAGAGATGAAGTGTGTGCATGGGCATAAAAGACAGAAGGAAAGTTAAGGGTGAAAGAGTGGGATAGAGAGCGTGTTCACAAACAGTCAATCTGTCAATCTTCACAATCAGTGATTGTCAAGTCACACAGTTCCCTTCATGCCCCATCCAGGATGGAAAGACTGGAGTTCATTTTAACCCTTTGAAAGCTGAGATGGATGAGTAGGCTGTGGGGAGGCGTCCCGTGGCAGATCCCCTTCGGGAAGTCATTCATTATGGAGCTCTGATGGGTTTTATTTGGAGGCAGTGGACTGAGTAATATGTGAGAATGCACAAGAACAGCCAGATTTAGAGCAGAGGATGAACTGCCTGTCTGGTGATGCTCACCTCACCTCTCTAAACATGTCTGAGGAAATGAGCTGATTGAGCTCATAACTTGGCAATAAAAGACAGCAAATAAGACAAAAGTTCAAGACAAATGTTAAAGACAAATAAAACAATGCCAAAGAAAAGATATTTATATTGCATTGTCTTCACTGGCTGCAGTCAAAAACAAATATATCTGTGCATATTAACAAACAAAATAATCTTAGAATATATCGATTTAATTAAATATATTTCATACAAATAAAATAACATAATCTAGTTTTTATTTACATTTTCAAATAATTTTCATTTGTATTTATAATGATGTAAAACAGCTAATTTATGCATATAATTCTTTAAAATATTAAAATGTATTTCAAATCTAAATCTAAATAACATTGCTGTACAATGTTAAATTACTATAATGAGCCTTTATTTATTTTTATTTTAGTTCAATTTATGGGCTTTTTGTGCCTTTATTTTAAGAGGACAGCAGAGAGATGACAGGACAGTAGGGGTGGAGAAAGGGGAGCGGGATAAGCAAAGGGCTTCGAGGCGGGATCAATTTCGGATCGCTGCAGAGCGCAGTTGCGTTACATGTCGACGCACTAACCACGAGGCTATCAGCGCCGACATAATGAGCCTTTATTGTATTAAGGTGTAAAATATGCCATCAAAAAACACTTTATTGAATTAAGGCATAAATTGAAAGCAAATTATATATCTGGTTTATTTTTAGCATGTGCATGGTGCCCTTGCAGTAGGGCACATTTTGTGTAAAAGTTTAGGATAATTTCCAAATATTGAAGTGCATTAGTATTAGAAAGTTAATCTATTTGTCAGTGGAGGCTGAAGAAAGAGGAAGAAAATAAAACTTTTGTTAATCTTTTCTTAATTTAATCACAAACACACATAATTAGCAACTAGGGCTGCACGATATTTTGCATGCGATAGTCATGCGCATCTAGTCAGTTCTGTGATTAGCCGTAAATTTCCATCAGCTGTTTTCAAATGGAGCGGCATTTAATACACAGAGCCGTCGATCGCTGACAAGCTACGCAATTCGCGCTCAGAATCGCAGATGAATCGCATGCGATAGTGAATGTGAGATTGCGTAGCTTGTCAGCCCTATTAGCAACCATAATCTCATGAGGAAAACACACAGACATACGAGCTCTTGTTCCAGGGATTCATAAACCCCGAAACAACCACTCAAGCTATAAAAGGCTGGTGCAATAACATCATTGGAAGCAACCTCAGACCAGTAGATTTCTCCAGTGGAAAGGCCAAAAAATACCTCCAAACAAACATCCAAATACTTTATTTATGAGAATGTTGTCCCATTACATTTTGCTGTCATGTATGAGCATTAAACTGAAGGTGTGGGAGATAGTTTATAAGCATATGGTCTCCCCAGCTGACGTCTGTAAGTTTATTTGTGCTTACAGACCTGCTGGGGGAGACACGTGTAGTGGGGTCTGTCTCCAGTCTGCCCTGCTGTTTTCCCTAATTCAGATCAGTTCAATAAGAAACATTTGATGGATTTATTCAGCCTGCTCTTTCTATTAGGATTATTAAGTCTCTAAGCTACTACTTTCCACTTTTCCTTCCTCTATCTCGCTCCACCTCTCACAGACACATATAACACTTCCCCTCTAAGCAGCATTACATTCCCGTGGTGAAATGGATCTTCAGGAGTGCGGTCGGAGCAGGCAAAGCTGCCTTCCTCCATCTGCTCAGACACACTCCAAAGACAACACAAAAAAAAAAAAAATAAAAAAAATGGGAGTAAACTATTGATTTTCCATGAAGGCCACTATGAATCTATTGGACAACAGGGGAAAGGCACTGGGAAGGGAGGACATGGATTTATGAGCCGTAATGGTGAGATGCACTTGTTAAATGAAAAATATCACACGTTTGTCTGTGAGCTTGGCAGGAGATTGGTTTTCGTTCTGCACAAATCTGTCAAAGAAGCATCACTTCGGGGTGTGTGTGAGGGGATTGGTTTACTGGCACCCAACATTAGTCACATGTCAGAGGATTGTTGATATCTGCGAGGACTGTTCTTGCGCCTCTGCTACTAATTCCCCCAATAAACAAGAGCATGTGGTTGAATTGATGAAAATCCTTCGCCTTGATGTAAAAAAATTGTTTTACAAACTTTTTATTCTTGCTCATTAATTTTTTAAAATGTAAATAAATTAATTACATATCACATTATATTAGAAGCTAAAAGTGGTCAAATTAAATTGTGCTACGTTTCTCATCATGCACTGATTAAGGGGAACAGGATTCGTCCAAAATGTCACAGCCAAAACTTCTCTTTCTCCACTTTTAAGAGTGTTTATCTTTACTGTGTGTCTATGCTTATGGTTCAATAAAGTCAAAAACATCCTCTGGACACAGCTCCTTGACTGTATTTGCATTTAGAGTGCAGAATTGCTCCAGCATGTCGTAGCGCTTTTAAGACAGGTGGGAGGTGTGCGGCACTGAGACGTGGGGTAAGACCAATCGCACAGACTTCAGCGATTCCTAGGAAGCCTCAAGAAATAGGCCGACCGGGAATGTTCAATTAAAGGACTGTTATTCCTGCAGCACGGAGGGCCGGGTGAGCTAAACTATATAAGAGAGAGAGAGAAAGAATTGAGGAGAATGTTGATAGGAAGGCTCATCCCTCTCTCTCTCTCTCTCTCTCTCTCTCCCCCCCCCTCTCTCTCACAGGAACCAAGGAACAGACAGAGAGAAGGAGAGAAAGAAGTGCTGATTGGGGTCTGAGAGACTTTTGCCGCTAGATATGCAGAGGAAAAAACATTTTAAGATTGAGGCAAGTCCTTTCCCCCTCTTGATTTTGAATTTTTAGAAGAGTTTAGTAGACAAAATGGCAATAAACCTTAAATTATGCATAGTTGAGACCTCTGACTATATCACAAGAGGTCTTATCAAATCAACATCAAAAAGTATCAAAACACCCTGCTAAACTGATGGGTTGATGGGAGACTTTTAAATTGTAGTTCACCCAAAAATGAAAATTCTCTCATCATCAACCAAAAGGTTTCTGGTCCCCATTGACTTCCATAGTAATATTTCCAAACTACGGAAGTCAGTGGGGACCAACAACTGCTTAGTTATACAGGTTTGGAACAACAAGAAGGTGAGTAAATTATTACAGAATGTTACATTTTTGGAGGTTCCTTTAATCCTCTGAATAACTGAAGCTGGATTTGACCTTAAACAGACCAGATTGAACTGGATTCACCTGGATAACCAGTGGACACTGGAAATGTGTTGATAAGAAAGCATCTCTTTCACAGCTCTGGGTCTAGATAGTGAGCAACCTGAATTCCGTCCTGTCTAACCAGTCTAGACAAGCCAAGAGGAATTAGACACCAAAGGCTGGATGCTCTCTTGCATCTACCAGCTCCTCCTGAGCAAATATGACAGGATACAGATTTTTTTTTGCTTGAGATTTTAGATTCTATTCATCTCACTATCAGCTTTAATGAGCATAAGCATGCATAAGATATCTCCACAGAAGATATGTTATGAACCAAACTGTTAACAAATACATTTAACAATCATTAATTAAAATAAATAGTGACAAATTAAATCATATATTATACATAAAATCCAATAATTACAATAATAATCAAGTCAAAATAGTCAAATTAGGTCAAAACTGGTATGTCAGTGAGGAGAGAAAGATTATCAATTGAACTGAGAGGCAAATAAAACATGAGTTCTCAAGCTCAATGACCACTACAGAGGCTTTAATAGAGAAATCGACTGGTATGCAAAGACGAATGTCACCTTTTTGAAGAGGCGTCCTGAGTCCTCGCTGACCTGGGCGAAGCGTGGGATGATGTTGTTGAGGTAGAGATCGCTGATAGTGGCATGGTCTCGACTCTCTCTTTTCACCTGAGCCAAGAGAAGGTTCCAGCAGTTGACCGGAGACAGGACATTTTGCTCTTTCCTGCAGAGAAGAGTAAAGAAAAAACTGATTTATTATCATTTATCATACAGGAGAACAGAAGAATCAGTTACAAGAAGCTATTTTAATAAAATGCATTCTACAAAATTACATTTGCAGTAGTTGCAATATAGCTGCAGAGCAACTGATAAACAATTAAATCACAATACATAATCAAAATGATTCAGAGGAATCACCTGAACATAACCAAATGATTCAGTCAAATCAATTTCAAGCCAAATAGATTTAAAACATTTAATATAAGGAGTAAATTCTAAATTAATTTAAATAATCATGGTGTTTTCCCACACAATTTTTATGTAGAAAACGAGGACATAAACATTCATAAACATTTCTGATGATGCAAATTAATCATTATATCACATTGTTTATTTGTTCACACACACACACACACACACACACACACACACACACACACACACACACACACACACACACACACACACACACACACACACACACACACACACACACACACACACACACACACACACACACACACACACACACACACACACACACACACACACACACACACACACACACACACACACACACACACACACACACACACACACACACACACACAGTAATATATCAATAATACATCTGAAATGATCTTGCTGGTGATAAAATATACAGTATTTTGAGATTTATTTAGCAATTTTGGGCTATTAAGTTTCCTGAAAATTGTGACTATATATTAACATGCAAAAAGTGTCATCGCAATCAGTCATTTAAACAGCCAACTGTATTTGAAAACTAATGAGATCAGATCACTTTGTCGCTACAAATCACTGTGAACATCCCTTGAGACACACATGTCGTCATTACAGATAAATCAGCTCAAAAAACTCTCTGGACTTCTGCTCTGATAGGGAATGTGCCCAGGATGTTAAAGGTTACTCAACTCATGCAGTCCTGGTATGGTTAAGAAGGGAACACATGTGTATAGATCCATCCTGATAAACCTGTTGCCCTATATGTGAAGTTCACTCATGGATTACAGAGCAATGGATGTCACGCCAAAGAGGAATTTTGTTAAGTCCTGCTTTACTCTGGACATATGCTGGAGGGATGGCCTCAGCGGCCTGTGCATGCCAAAGCAGACAGCTGATGCTGAGGTTCCCGTAGAAACCCATGAGGTGGGACCCATTCCCTGCTGCTAAGATGCCTCTGAACGGGTGGGGCAGAACCTCATTTTTCTTCAGACCAGACGGTCTGAAATGTCCACAGAGGGTAGAATCAGGAAGGACCGGATCTAACGAGCCCGCAGAAAGAATCCGGCTGTCTGTTAATGTTTTACAGACCGTCTGTTTACAGAGGAACAGCTAACACACGACCTTGGTCCTGCTGTTAACGGGAGTGCAAAGCATCTGTGAGAACTAAAATGTTCATCACATCTACCCAAACAACCAGCAACCTTTTCCATCAGTGGTATGCAAATGTGTACATTTAAGGCCTAAAAATCTTGTGACCTGCAACGACAAAAGTGTTGATGTAAAATACATTTCCTACCTCATTTTAGAAACATTGCAACTCATAAAAAATACTTCCACAGGGTGGATTAAACAGATATAATAACATACACTAAAGTTTGTAAGAAACTAATAATTTTATTAAGATGGGATGTATTAAACTCATCAAAAGAGATGGTAAATACCTTTAAAATATTACAAAACATTTCTAATTTAAATGCATTTTTTATATATTAAACAGCACTATTAAAGCAGCACTGTTTTCAATATTTAAAATAATAAGACATGTTTTTGAGCACTTGATGATCATGTGACACTGAATGGTTGCAGAAAATTCAGCTTTGCATCACAGGAATAAATTTGAATTTTAAAATATTTAAAAATAAAACACTTATTTTAACTTGCAATAATTTTTCAGTTTTTACTATAATTTTATCAAATAAATGTTGCCTTGGTGAGCATAAAAGACTTTCACTTTTGGACTGTAGTGAACATATCCAAATTATTTTAAAAGTGCATGCTCAAAAACCATGCTATTTCTAGGTACAGGACCAAAAACATGTTATTTCCAAAGTCCAAAATCATGGTAGTATACCTAGCTACTTTTGCAAAAATCAGACCCACTTTATGCTGCACAAATCATAGCAGGATATCAGCATCATCTGAAACCATTTTAGCATATTTAAAAAAATATATAAAAAAAACATATTGTGGGCTGAAACCAAACACTGCTGATGTCCTGAAGTAGTCTGAGTCTAATAAACCTCAAGTGATGTACAGATGTGTATTAACACTTGTCTGACACCAGTCCTCTGTATTGAAGAGCACGTTGGATTAATCATATCACTCGACAGGGATCCGGTCTCTCTAAACAGGACATTCCCTCTGGCTTCGCCTGCCGACAAGACTTCAGACAGACACTCCTCCCAACGAGTTCAAAGCGAGGGGAAATCAGCCAGCGTTCAGATCTCAGCGGGGGACTCAGTGGAGGTACATCACAGCCTATTCTCCTGCTCAACATCTGTCAGTGTTGTGGAAAGGAATAGACACATCTCATGTAATCTTTGCCAATGTAACTCTTTTGATGATGGGATCAGAACAAAAAGACCAAATATAGTCATCATCAAACATCAAGGTATTTCTACAGACGATAAAGGAAAGCAACAGAGACTCATATCGTAAGCTTATCAGAATCCTCTAGCATTACTAATTTTTGCAAATGAAAGTGATATTTTTTACTCATTTGCAAGTATGCAAGAAAAGTAAAAATCTAATAAATATCAAGCACATATTCTTTATTCAACATTTCAAATGTTTTCTACTAGTAAAGTGTCACAAAACAAATGCTGACTGTTGTGTTAAAGTGATATCCAAAAATTTAAATTATGTCATGAATTAATAATTACTCATCCTAATGTAATTCCAAACCCGTAAGACCTTCGTTCATCTTCAGAACACAAATACAAATATTTTTGATGAAATCTGAATACTTTCTGACTTTCCATAGACAGCAATGCAACTACCACATTCAAGGTCCATAAAGGTAGTAAGGACATTGTTAAACTAGTCAATGTGACATCAGAGGTTCAACCTTCATTTTATGAAGCATCAAGAATACATTTGCATTAAACCTAATGACTTTATTAAACAATGTCTTCTCTTCCATGTCAGTCTTTACTGTGGTACCCTTGTGAACACAAGGCGTAGACTTAACACATAAGAAAAATTGTTGAATTAAGTTGTTATTTTTGTTTTCTTTGTGCACAAAAGCTACTCTTGTAGCTTCATAACATTACTGTTGAACCACTGATGTCACATGGACTATTTTAACAATGTCATTACTACCTTTGGGCCTTGAATGTGGTAGCTGCGATGCTGTCTATGCAAGGTTAGAAAGACATCTTAATTAGTGTTCCAAAGATGAACAAATGTTTTACGGGTTTGGAACGACATGAGGGTGAGTAATAAATTCATTTTTCATGATTAATTCAAAGAATTTTTTTTTTGGGTGAACTAACCCTTTAAGTCCTTAGCTTAACAACATGCTAACTTCAGACTCTATTGAAATACCATTGTGACCATTAATAGAGTTGTTGCCCAAGTATCAGTAACTTCAAAGTTTTTATTTTAGTTAGAACGATGGCTTATAAAAAAGCTGAATATGTAGGGAGCACATTAGAACAGACCTACTGAATAAAAACAAGCGGCACACAGGCAGCAGTCACAATTCAACTACAATTGTAAGTAAATAAGTCGAGTGTGTTCAAAACACTTAGCCGTGCAAACCACTCTCACCAATAATGTTTCTCTCCACCAGCTTTCCCAGACACCCTTTACCCCCATCTAAAGAACAGCGGTTAAGAAGTGTAGCAGAAATAATTGCATTTGGATGTTTTGGAGGCTACGGCTGAGGTAAAGAGTGGAATGAGATCTTGATGTTTGCGCTGCCAATGATCGCACAACACTTGGGAAACAGGGAAGAATGAAACTGGTTCGAGCATGTAGCAAAAAGCGAAGTAAAAAATAAACGTCTTGCACAACAAGGGTTCAAAGAAGGTAAGTTCCTGATGGTAAACCACAGAGATGTCTGCCAAAAAATGGTGGAAAAACCTCCATTAATTGACACATGGTGCAGGACATATCATAACACAAGGAACATGAGAAGACAAGAATATACTAATGAAACAAATCTATAAATCGTCACACATACCAAATTGTGTAAAAAATAAGAATACAATAAGTGAATCCAACAGTCTAACGATTGTTGAATAATTAAAACCAACCTGAGGCACTGACAGCCTGAGAAACATCCTCCCAAACACACTAAATGTATTTTTCTTATGCAAAGAAGCTAAACACATGCTTAACCACATAAGATGGAATCCTTGGAGAAACTCAATTCCTCTAGAGAAATGAACAAAGGGACGTTGATGAGATTAGCATGGCCCCTTGGCTGACGGAAAGGGTTCTTAAATGGGCATTCAGACGTGGGAGCTCCGGGTCCTTTCTGGAAGGCCATGAAAAAGCTGAGGTCACATGAGCGGAGGAATTGCCCAATTAACAGCAAGGTCATCACAGACACAGTCGGCCTTTCACCAAAGGAACGCTCTGCAAAGCCAAGAAGGGCTAGTTCCTAGGTGACACCAGGGACGTGACATGGTGGCATGTGAAACATTTTAAGAGACGAAGAATATGAAGAAATTCTTGACATTTGGTTGGAGTAAAATGATGGGAATTGATCAATGATATTACTTCACAAAGCAAAACGAGAAGCCCTGAATGTACGCATGGACCATGAGGAGAAATGAATAGTACTCAGCAAGACTGCATTAAATTAATCAAAAGTGACAGTGAAGATGTTGATAATGTTACAAAAGTTTTCTATTTCTATACTTTTTATTCTTCAAAGAATTTATCATGTGTCAATATTGATAATACTAAGAAATGTTGTAATACTGCTGGAAATTCAGTTCTGCCATCACAGGAATAAATTGCATTTTAAAATACATTAAAATAGAAAACATTTATGTTAAATTGCAATAATATTTAATAATTTTTACTGTATTTTATTCCAATACATGCATAGAGTTATTAGCTTAGAACATACTAACATCAGAGTCCTGCTGTAAACTGTGAAGAGTGACCGATTCATTCAGTCTCGTTTAGAAGGTACATGAGAGGGCGTTGAGGGGAATTCTTCACTCTGGTGAGAAGTGTTTTACAAGACTTCGGTTTCTGTTCAGACATGATGCTGGAAAGACATCAGTTAAGCTAGTCAGACTGGAGAGGAAATGAAACTTGCCTTGCCTGCATTCTCTTACCGTCACACACTTATGAAAAGTAAGGGCAAACACACCAGACCAGATGGACTCACTTCCTCTAGTCAACTAACACTGAGCTCCTCACAAATGGGCCAGGAGTTATCGTGGCACAGGATACTGCAGAACAGGTGTATGACACTTGTATATGGAAGTCAAAAATAGACCAAATGTATTGACCAAAAGACAAACAAGGGTGTCCAGTCCAGTGTCAGTAAATTTGTTGATTTCTGAATTTGACTGTACATTTGTTTAAATATACTAAATTACATTTAAAAAATACATTTAGAACAAAACCAGCTAAGTTGAATGTATAATATATGATAGTATTGTACCATTATGATAGAATGCACAAGAATTTACTTTACAGCACCTTCATAAATTGAATAAAACCATAAAAAGCACCTGGACTAAAAGGTTAGACTACAAAATTCAAGACATTAGGAAGTGAGGTAACATCATATGACAACATTTTAAAAACTTTGGAATGACGAAACCAGCATTGACCATAACCACCAGGGGGGAAAAGTTGAGAATTGGTTTGTAGTGTAATCTTGGATCAGCAGAGTAGACCATTAAGCACATGACACATCACCGCTCCTCTTGGCACCAGTGTAACCACCACCCTTCTTATTTGTCATGAGTCCAGACATTGTGATGAGTTTCAGTTGCTTCTTTGTATCAACTCAATGCATTTGTAGAAAATCAGGCATGCTAGAAATTCGACCAGTACCATGGCGTGTTATCATTCCAGACTGCGTGTTTCTTAACCATGCTGTCCATTCATTGCTGGGCAACTCGTCATCGGGCCTCCTGCTGGCTTGCTGAACAAATGACGCACACTGTCATACCACACATAGAGGAGCCTTTGGACCCTTGAGTGGTAGAACGGAAGGCATCGAGCTGAACTCTACCCTGTAAGAAAATAAGCAGTATATCAGGGGTCTCCAAAAGATCCCCACAGATGCCCCTCAGTTTGCAGGTCGGGCCTCACCGACAGCTACATTCTTCTGGAGGAGCGGGACCGGAAAATACCTCACATTCCTTCGTGGCATCATCGTCCCAGATGTTGCCTTTTGCTTGTTAAACATACAGATGCTGGAGCTGGATAGCAGGGGCTCAAGCGACACACGGAGGGCAGGGGATGGTATTTAGACTGGAGGAGATTACGAGCCGATTAGAAAATCTATCTCAGCGGGGGTCACTGGAATCAGGGAGGGCGTTAGCAGGGGTTACTGCAGATTGTGTAGTGAAGGGGTGCTCAGAGAAAGAAATGGTGTAATGAGGCCTAATGTGGAAGAAAAAGTTAGAGCTATGAGGAAATCGAGAGACAAGCACAAGAAATTAAGTTAAAATGAAGAAACAAGTTCTCAGAGAAGAAATGCAAGCGAAAGAGAGCAAAAATACATAATGAGAATAATCTTAATGCTTAAGATTGGAAAAACACAAGGCTGTATCATAAAATTATGCATTTTCTTCTACTTCTCTTATTAGTTTCCATTCATCCATTAGTCATTTTTGATACATTTGTTTAATTTAAATCAACATAACAGTTCAAAATAAAAAATAATACAATTTATAAATGTGAATTATCCAATAATAATGTATTATTATTATTATATTATTGATCATAATTATGACTGATTTCTTATTATTTAATTATTTCAATATTTTTGCGGATAATTTTTCTATAAAAATACTTTTTTATATTGAGAAGATTGTTCAAATAAAAAAATGTATACACTTATAAATCTGTGCTATTATTATTATTAATTCATATTAATACATTATTATTATTACTTATTTCTTTATTTTAATATTTTTGAGTCATGTTTCATAATTTTTGAAAAAAGTGTTTAAAATGTTCAAATAAAAATATTATTATCTAATAGTTTATTTTATTATTATATTTTTGTTTTCAGAAATGT
This sequence comes from Ptychobarbus kaznakovi, assembly GCA_027422405.1. NCBI lineage: Eukaryota > Metazoa > Chordata > Actinopteri > Cypriniformes > Cyprinidae > Ptychobarbus > Ptychobarbus kaznakovi. The sequence goes on along the minus strand of CM049795.1, from coordinate 10,568,826 downwards.
CTTAATCGTTATTCTATAAAATGTCTATATTATGACATATATTGTTGTTGACCAAAAATGAATATTGTGGTATACATCCACCGCTTACACTGGAGCACATAGGTCTCCATTTGAAACTGAAGCTCTCCCAGGGTCTAAGGTACACAGAGGTCTCATGTGCACCATGGTCTGATAGGGCACAGAGCTATCACGCAAAACTGCTCTCAAAAAAACAAAAACATGTGCTATCTATTGATTATTTCTAGAAGCTGTCAGAGAGCCATATGTTGACTTTCCCAGACCCAGCTTCTAGCACTCAAACTTATATTAGGAACCAAAGAGTCAAGTGCAAATACAAAGAGCAAAATAACATGAAAAGACAGAGAGTGAAAAGGGAAGGAGCAAAGAGAAGCACATGACAAGGTGGAAAATGAAAGAAACAATGAAATAAAGGAAACGTTCAAGCACTGGATATCCCCCATGTCAAAACAGTGCCTGGGGCAAAACTGCCAGAAAGAAACCTGTCAAGGTACGCATACTAGACTCTGGAAAACAACTCAAATCCAGTCCAACCTATTTACACAGCAAGCATAAAAGGATGACAATGTGTCACTGCAAATACAGGCTGTTGGGAGTTGCATAAGCACTTTGATAAATGATAAATGTTCAATCGCAAAATGTTTGCTTTATAGCAGGCGGGAAGACGTTATTGTTACCGTCATAAAGGTTCTCATCAAATACTGCTTCAATTAACAAGACACACATAAGCCTGGGCAAGGAAGTACACTTCAAACTTTACCTTTTAGTTGGTTTTTAAGCTTATCTTTGTAATTCTTTGAGGATGAGGTTCCCACATCCTCACAAGATCCAACTGAATCCAACAGGATCCAAGTGTCTGACCACAGAGATCCGTTTAGACCGTATATAACACTGATTAATAGGCTCTTCGACAGCATATCCTGTCATAATGACTGCCATGAGACTGCATCATTCTCAAAGCTCGCTAGTAAGTATCGGGAAACTGGCATTCATTTAATGCCAGGTCTTCAGCATAATTGCCACTTGCCTTTATACGCAACTAAGCTTTAAAAAGCCTGTTCAAAGTCTAGTCCTATGCATAAAAATGACATCAGGGCCATTCAAAAGCTTGTTTTGTTTCACGCTAAACAATAAAATTAGCATTATAAGCTAATGCAGTCAGTCAGACAGAATAATATAAACATTTATAGCATGAGTAAGAACATAAATACTCCACTTCACTTGCTTTTCTTAACGTTATGCCAGCTGTTTCTTCATAATACAGCATAATAACTGTAACCGCTCCAGAAACAGGATCAAATATGGGTCACTGGAGCAGAACCAAGGACTTGGAAGAAAAATTTTGACTTTATTCCACTATCAAATCCCTGCTGCTATCTCATCAGATGAAAGCCTCAAAAGACTGTAAAGCTGATTCATCATCATTCTGACAAATAAGGAGACTCTGAATATGCCTACACGCTAAAAAATGATGGTTATGATTTGTTACCAAAGATTTTAATGAAATGTGAATTTCATTAAATGAATTGAATAAGCCTAAAGGGAAGTGTTGACTGGATATCACATGACCTTGGTGAGAGTTTACTCAACCGTCTCAACTTTCACTGCAGAACAGCACTTATGTAATCAGAGGTAAAAAAATAAACATATTGATTTCAAACTGTGCCCAGGTAACGGCACGGGTCACAGGACCATGATGTATCAGCTGGAAACACGGCCAAATGTTCTCTTACTTGAATTGAGGGTCCTTTGTGTAGCGTGTCTTGGCCAGGAACCTCTCGGCTAGTTTCTCTAGGTTACGGGAGTAGTCCATCTCGATCTCGGCCTTCTTGCGGAAGAAGTCCTGCAGGTCTTGCAGGAGCTGCACGCGGAGCTCGCATTGCTGGTCCAAACACTTAAGCTGCTCCACCAACTGGGCTCGGATCTCTGCCAATCAGAGGAGAGAGAAGAAACAGAGTTATTACAGAAATTCCCACTCTGGTTATGCATTCTAAAGGTGTTCAAAACCATTCAAACAATTACTGAAACACGCACACTAAACGCCATCATCTATCTATACACTAACGGGGTTGGTATGATTTTTTGAGTGTTTTTGAAGTCTCTAACGACGGCATGTATTTAACTGAAAATATGGTGTAAACAGTAATTACTGTTAATTATTACAATCAAATTTACTTTCCACTGTAATACATTCTTAAATGCAATTTATTTCTGTGATGGCACAATATAATTTTCAGAAACCATTGCTCCAGTCTTCAGTCGCATGATCCTTCAGTAATCATATAATTACCAATGTTTTTGTGGAAACCATGGAATTTTTTCAGTATTCTATTCTTAGATGAATATGAAGCTCAAAAAACAGCATTTATTTGAAACAGAATTTACGTAACAATGTAATGCCATGAACAAAATCATGCAATTTTTTCCCTGTAATTTGACAACTAAAAGCATCTAACTTATTTTTTTGTAATGGGGAGATATGGATGTCTTTATAAAATGCACAATCAAGAAATATTTATTTATGTATTGGTACACTCGCCCTCTATGGACGGAAGTTCATTTTGGACATTGTTTGCAAATGCAACAAATTTTAAAAAGTGCTTTTTACCATTACTATTCGACTCAATTAAATACAAAGAATTCCACATATTTAATCTAGGACTGCTCACTAAAACATGATTATCCTCTAATCCAGAAAAAAAATCATCCACATTTCTCAATCTGGTCTATGCGGTTCCAGTACCCCAAAACAAAGTCAAAAATAGCTGGTGAAGAGACATTTCAACCTTCTGTGCAAAAAACTATGTTTCAAAGAACAGGTTTTATATGTTTGTCATTAAGTACATTTTTCAACAGACAGAAGAACAATGCATATCGGGAGATCTTTTTGCAGAGGTCCATCACAAACACATGCACGCACGCACGCACTCAAGCATGCCTCCAAATGAATTTACTCCGCTCAATCCCGACAGCGTAATACTGAATTATGATGTTTACGTGAGCTCTTGAGAAGCCTGGAACTATGGATGGACCTACTTGTCCTGCATACTGAAGCTCCAATAAAAAAAGCATGATACGATAAAGCAGAGCCATCTAATTTAGCTGTTGTCTACCAGTTTAATTATTCAAAGCAATGCCAAGTCCTTCATCTAAACATTAAAAACAACAAACTTGCACATATTTCATCATTTACAGCTGCAGGATCACATTTCAGTTGATGTACTGATGGCTAGTCTAGAGTTAGCTGTCAAACCAGTGTCACAAGTGATGAGAAAACAACCTGAGAATGTCCAAGAATCAACAATACCTTTGCAATTCCTGCTGTAAAGAAATCGGATGACTTTTGATTCCATAGCCTCTAACTGTTCAAGCCCAGAGAAGAGAGGAGAACAGCGGGGTGTGACAGTCCCAGGGCTATGATACCCAGCTGTCCCGACTCTATTGTGCTTTTGTGCTGAGAGCACACTTTCACTCTGACATCATACAGAAGTGGGATTTCCACAGCCTCTGTGTCTTCATGGTAAAGTCAAACACAACAAAGTTCAGTCCAGTACATCCCAGGACTATAGGACTGGGCTTTTCCCACTTCATATGACTCATTGTGATGATTTTTACATGACTATGTCATAGAGCAGCCTTCGTCTGGGATAATAACTACCCGGGCCTTCTTTCTGACATGCCAACATGTGTCGATACCACTGGCACTGACACATGTAATTTTATGCTGTCCGTATAATTTATGATCATAGGAAATGAGTCATTGCCACATCGTAGTGCCTTAGCTTTCAAAGAGAGCCCTGTAATTTTAGCAAAAAGCAAAGCGTCTATAAACACGCACAGACAGAGCATGGTCAATGAGCCTACATGGGCCTAATAATGCAATTATGAGCTCACAGTTTCATTTTTATTGAGATAAATACAGACACAAAGGAAACAGAGGAATGCGTATGCAGATTTGTGTTTGGGCATCCCTAAAAATGTCCAAGTGCCTAGGGGGAGGGTAAAACAAAACAAAATGTATATTCTTCTTTCATTCTGCTTTGTAAATACTAGTCAAAAATCATAGGATTATATCATAGTTTTACAGCTGTATAGTATCAATAATTCATCAAATGATGGAGAACAGCATGATGACCAGCATTAATAGACGTGGTGCACACAAGTATTTTTGGCATTTTTAAAAGACCATTCAAGTTTCTAAATCACAATGGTGGATAGGGTTGTAACGATATACCACAATATAAACACGTACGATTATCATACCGTGTGCATTTGCTTATCTACGGTATTTGGAGAAAATAAAAGATGCAGTATCTCAAAACAACTTTCCACTTAACTGTTCTCTTGCTCCACCCACACGTGCAGCGGAGACAACATCAGAGACAGAGGCCGTTATCTCTAATCTCTATCCCACGTCCAAATATAAATTCAAATTGGTAGTATGGGAATACTTTGGATATAGAAAAGACAAACGCTTATTTGTTCTCGAGGATAGACACAGTTCACAAAAACTGGTCGCAAAGCAGCCACAAAAAGAGGAAACACATCGAACATGTTTACCTATATTTCAGAACACCATCCCTCTGTGCAGATACAGTTATGTCCCATTTATAACTTAAGATTAAAGCCTTATGATTTCCATGATGCGGAGTGAATCCCAGAATCCAGTCATGAAAATGAATTTACAATGCAGATGTCACATAAAACGTGCGGTTTGATGGATTGATGAATAAATCAAAAACAGAGCTGTCAAATCACTACATGGCCTAGTGTCTGTGATTATTAAAGCGAAAAAACACTGCTATATAAAAATATAATCTGATTGTTTTGCGTTTCTCTCTGTGAGTGAGCGGCATTGTGTCGTGTACTACATACTCAAGTATGCTCGCTGGCGCGCTCATAGTGTTTAACAGCGCCTGCTGTCTCACTATCTGAGGACAAACACTGAGAGAACAATTAATAATCCTTTCATCATTTTATTTGAGAAAACCACTGTCAAATACACTGACACTCAAAGCTCTTCACTACTACCCGTCAAAATAAACGTCCACTTTTTAACTCAAAGAAATTGACAGAAATTACGATTGTACTATAATGTAGCCTACTTCTAAAATAATAATAATAAATAGAAACATTTAAGGAATATAATTCCCCCCTCATTTTTATTTAGTAAATCTCTGTTGTGCAGCCCTTTACGAAAGCATAAAAGGATAAAAGTTATTTTCATTTGATTACATTTTAAAGCATTAATTAAATTGTTAAAGCTTTATACATTAATTTAATTACCACCATTTTGGATAGTATATTTGTATTATGTCATAAAAGTAAAGAATCCAGAAAAAATAAGTCAAACCAGAATTTATGAATTGTTATGAATTATTAATGATGAATATAAGTTGTTAAACTAATATATAATCAATGATGACATCTACTTGATTGTTTTTGATGAATGAAATTTGAATAAACACATGCTTTGTCAACCAAAAAACCCCTGTTTTGATTGTTTAATACCGTATACCATGATACCGTGAACACCGTGATATTTTCTGAGACGATTATCATACCGTCAAAATCTCATACCGTTACAACCCTAGTGGGGGAGTGATTCTGATGTTCTTCTGGCTGAATACGTGTTCATTCACGTCTATGTACAAACCAAAGCCTCTTAGCTGTCAAAGCTTCAGACTTTGATTGGTTAGGTGAAGGGCATGAGGCCAACAGGGCTGTGTGGGCTAGGAAAAGACACAGAGGCATAGATTTAATGGGAGCACATTAAGCAAGACTGCTGGAAATGTAAAACTTAAGTGTTAGAGTATAACTTCTGAACAGTTTGTGCTAAATTCATAGCTAGAACAAGCACCATGACTGATTAACTCAGAATCAGCTGAAATATAAACAATATTCACTGCTCTTTAAGTAGAGATTTGAGAAGAGCAGTAAACGTCATCACTGTCACCAAGAGCAGGAAGAGTATAATCCAAGCACTCTCACAAGGAAACTCAAATCAGATGTTCTGCATTTGTCTTAGGAGCTCATAAAATGTTTCTTAAGTCTGAGAAACACTGTGCTACCAATTCTAGGCCATCCTACTGTTCTACATCTATGGGAAGATAAAAAAAAAGCTTGAGTGGGAACAAACACACACACACTTACAGAAATAACAAAAAAAACCTTAAAAATCTCTAGCTCCATATCCACCTCCAAAGGCAGACTGAACACTTTTTGTTGCGCACTATGAATAAATAATAAATAAAAAAAAGCTTTTCAAGGATAGTATGCCTCTTTAGTCATTCAGTCCTTAGGCCAGAAATATACTTGGAAAGTCACAATACTTTGGATGTAGCAAACCTAAATACTCAATATGACAAATGTCTGTGCCATTAAAATGAAGAAAAAAAATTGTGTGTATTGTGTGTGTGTGTGTGTGTGTGTGTGTGTGTGTGGTGTGTATGTGTATGTATTATCTTAAAAAATAAAAAAGTTAACATTAAAAAATTAAACTACAAATGTATATTTTAAATATAGATTTTACTTAAAATATAAGACTTTTATAATATAAAAAGTATAAGATAATAAATTCTGTACCACACACACACACACATATAATAACTTATTCACTTAAATCGTACATGTATTACATAACAGGATAAGTACATTGTACACAAAAGGGGAAGCATAGGTTTTACTTCTGCAGGTGCCACAAAAAGCCTCACTCTCTTGCCTCACTGTAATTCTAACTACTTCAGTTAATTTTTTGGAAGAAATAGCACTTATTTTTTCCTCCGAATCAACAAACAAGGACAATTAACCTCGATTTAAAAGGCCTGTTTGATTGAGTATCATTAGTTGAGCATGTCATAAACATTAAAGTGACAAAAAATATTAAACGATCTCAGAGTAATCAGACAGCAATGACCCCTGTCTCCTTGAGTGTGCATTTGCTGAACAAGCATTAAATAATGATATATTTTCATGGCTACATGACAGTCTTTGTGACACAGCTGTCGGTGAGCACGCTGCAAAGTGCTGGCTGGGACCTTCATTATAGGACAGAACTAAACACAGTGTTGAGTAATACCTGCTGGTCCCCAAACAACAATCATCACAGCTACCTGCTGAGATATCTGCTCAGTCAGGGTATTACACAGCCATGCATTATTGATTCTACTGCCTCTTAATAAAAGGAAAGGCGGGAGTGAGCGAAACAGATTGACCGGCAAGCTGGCACCTGACAAAGGACTGAAAGATAATCTTGGGAAGACAAACACTGCATGGTGAATGACATATGAATCAATGTCAAATAAGAGAGACCACAAAAAGAAGAAAAAATAGCAACAAATTAACAAAATCACTAATAAAAAAAATAAATACATAAATGTAAAATGTTTAGCAAAATATATCTTTAAAAAAATATCAAAACCTGATATGTGTCAAAATGCTAAAAAAAATTACATTTATGTATTTATTTAGTCACCGTAGCCACCCAGATCCAGACTGTATCCAAATCAGATGGTCACTGCAGTCACCCGGATCCAGTCCGTATGCAGTCCAGATAGTGGATCAGCACCTAGAGATGACCTCGACAGCCCTGAATGTCAGAGGAGCCAATGACAACTAGATGAGCCCCAGAGACTGATCCCCTCCGAAGACCTCGTCACCTAGACGGCCATCGGGACAAGACCACAGGAACCAGACCAGTCCTCTAAGCAATCTGACTTTGCTGTTTTGGTTCTTTCGACACATGATTTTTCTGTTTAGTACTGTAAAGCTGCTTTGACACAATCTGTATTGTAAAAAACCCTACTGTATACATATAAACACATAGACTAGACTTTACTTGACTCAGTTCAGTTGAAGTCTGCGTGAATTGGAAGTTGCTGCTGACTTTATTTCAGTGTAGTGAAATATTTCCAGCTTAAACGGAATATTGAACATAGGGCGTGGCTTTATTTTTGCCCTCCTCCTCTCTGTCTCTCACTCATAGCAACCTAACGGTTGGCGGGGCGTGGTCAAGGATTTTCTGCCCAAGATGTCGAACTGATGTCATCAGAGAAGGCATGCCATTCCAGAGCAGAAGCAAATGTTCAGATTTTGATCAAAGATTACCATGGCCATTTTCAGCAGATTATCTAGTTTGTTGTAATGGATTAATTGTTCACGCCAAGACTAGCAATGTGCGCTACTAAAGTAAATAAAGTAAATTTTGATTTCATGCGGACTTTAAAGGGATAGTTCACCCAAAAAATGGAAATTTGCTGTTTCATCCCAGATATCAGTGACTTTTTTCTTCAGTAGAACAGTAAAGATTTGTATCTGAAACAGTGATCCTTGGCGATTCATAGACTGCAGGTCTGTGGCTCCTGGTTTTTGATTGTTTAGCTTCATAAGACCTCAAATGGTTCCTCAGGAGCCTTTGGTAATTTGATCTTGTCTGTATACGTTTATGTGACTCTCAAAAGCCGGCAGCTAGAGATGTGCAGTTTTTATGAATTGCCAAAGACAATGCTTTCACCTAAAAATCTCCTTTATTGTTTAATTGAAGAAAAAAAAAGTTAACTACAACTTATATGGCCTGAGGGTGAGTTAATAACAGCAAATTTTTTTTTTTTGGATGAACTATCCCTTTAAGCCTGCATGTTTAGTCTGTATGACAAATGTTATAAATGCAGATTGGTATTAAATAAAAGGCTATTATGTGTTATAATGTGTGTGTGTTTTTAGTGATGGATAGACACCAGTTAATAATTTAATTATACTCAATATAAAATATAATAACTAGTTACACAGCAATTTCTTACGATGCCCAAATAATAAATCTTAGTTGAGGTAACAAATGATTTGCTACCTCAAAATGTACAATTTGCTGCAGTTTTCTAAATGTCTGACCAATTAAAACATTTTAGTTGAATGGACTATAAAACTATTTCAGTAAAGGTTGAGTCAAATAAAAAATAATTCAGGCAACACTTTGAAGACAGAAATTGACTGATGAAATGAGTGTCATGCTACAGATTCCTGTATTATGAAAAACACTACACAAATATTTGGAATTGACATTATAAGGACTACAATGTAACTGTGTTTTCAGGGGTCTGTAATCTAATGGTGCTATCTCTTCAAGGCCAAATCAATCCTCTCCCCCTCTTCATCCCAGCTGTCACTTTGCTCATTTCCCTGAGAGCATCTCAGCCGGCTCCCCTAAAAACCCCACCCCAAATCTGTCATATCTCATTACAAGCCCTGGCTAAGGGCTCCAAAGGGCTCAGGCTTGTCGCCAGAGCTTTAAAAGCAAGGAAATAGAAATCACTAGGAGGTAGACGGCAAGACTGCTGTCCTCAAAAACAGGCCATGCTCAAATTTTGTGAACACTGGGGTGCCATGGTGACCAGAGCAGGCGAGATTAGTGTTCATAGTGGCACTTTGAAACCTTAACCAGTTTGAGGACAAAGCTAACAGAGAACAAGAGGGGTTAATATGTTGTGTATGTGAAACCAGCACACAAACAGACCAGGAAGCCTGTAGTTTTGACATTAGTCATCCTCACATGGTTGGTACGTATGTCTGAGGTATTCACCAGCAGGCAAACGCTCTTAGGCATTCAAACAGTTGTAAATTAAAGCATCTCTTTCTTCTGTGCTTCGCCAGACGAACACAACAAACAAGTTTCAATCTGTCAGGGAAGATTTGAAAGCATATTTAATTGAGAGGGTTATTAGCAATTTTCATCAGCGGGTTTTAGAAACTTTAATAGAATGTTTGCCCAAAAATGATTCTAAATGATTCCAATTACAACAGTTTTAAGTGTCTAGACACCTAAAATACAGCATTTTTAAGTATTTAGACACTTAGAACATACTTAAAATAAATGATTTGAAATTCATTAGATAGACAATTTTGATAAAACATTTTTTATAAACAAGTAGCATTTTGTCAACCAACCATAATAGCCCACAGATGGGGTATAAGAAGATAGCTGGAAGATTCACACATTTGTGCGTTTGTGAAAAAGAGCATTGTGCAGCTCTGAGCTGTGCTATTGTTTTCGTAACTTTTATGGGATACAGTCCAAAAAAAAAGAAAGGCAAATCTGAAAGGGACCAGTTGTTTCCAGGAGGTGGGCCTGATGGCGTACACTACTACATGCGTCACCAAAGGCAGCTTGAAGGAAACCATCCATTCATCAAAGCAAACAGGAAGCAAAAGTGAGCTGACAGGAAGTCGGTTTGTGCAGCTGGCTACAGAGGGAGAGAGCTCCACAATGCAAGAGGAATTGGTCTAAGACTCTTGGGAGAATGAGAAGAACAGTTGATGACACAAAATCAGGAAATAGAAAGGAAATAGAGGGGGGAAAATTACTTTGGTCACAAAGCTTCAAATTAATGAATCCAATGACTGAACGATACTTCTAGAGCATCATTGGACCATTGTATGCCGAATATCATCATACTGATGAGGGAGAGATTTGTGTATGATGAGTTTCTTTGTGAGAACCATTCAAAAGATCTTGTGCCGTATGTAGGGAGATGGAGGAAGGGGAAGAAGTGAGAAAGGCACATGAATGACACCATACTGACAGACCAGCACTGACTACACCAATGAACATCAGAATAAATAGATAAAAAGGGACACGCTCCCATTAGAGAGCAGCTGTCAGGACAAAATAAATATATCCTTGGTGAAACAAAAGAGGGAGGAAGTGTGTGAAGTGGTGTGTGTGTGTGTGTGTGTGTGTGTGTGTGTGTGTGTGTGAGAGAGAGAATAAAAATAAACTCAAGCTGACAGAACATTATCATAGCCTTCATTCTCCCAAATTTCCATTATCAAACCCGTTACTGTGGAAACCACGTTGTATGTGAACGGTGAGGGACGTGAGATTGAAAATCAAAACCTCTCGCTGAACTCCCTAGATTAATCATTAAAACATTTAAAGGAGATAATTGCTTTATGATGATGACCCATATTTCCTCCTCCCCGGCTGGCCTATTTCAGTGCGAATCAGGAAACACAACGTGGGTTTTCCTTGAGGAGAGACTGTTGGGAAAAGCCTCCGTCTACACAGCTGACGTTACTCCAAAAGAGCCGATGGGGTGGAAAAACTGTTGTCACCTACTCATCCGTACAAAACAAGGATAATTCACAAACGCACACGCATTTAACAGGATTCTGTCTCTTGAAGGAATACTGGAAAAACAAACGATGGTGGAAACAAAGGAAGACACATACTATGGACCTGGTGTACATAGTAAATTCACAAGTACATTGTAGTTTACAGCTGGCATTTTATCTAAATCTTTAGAGGTTTTGGTATAGCTAGAACTACTGTTATTATTCCTCATGCTTATTGTTAGTTTTTTTTTAAATCAGACTTTTTCTAAAATAAAACCGTACACTACACTACAGTACACAAAATATCTACAGCCATATTCTATAGACCAATATCACAGAGTATGGATCTTGACATGGACCAGAAAACAACCATCTAGCAACTATCCAGAATGCCCATACAACCATAGAATCACCCTAGGACAGGACTGCCCAAGCCTGTTCCTGGAGGGACATTGTGCTGCTGAATTTATGGTACCTTTAAGTAACATAAGAAAGATTATATTTATGAGTTAAACAAACATGAATGTCACTACAAAGTAGTAGTTATGAGTGGGAAATTCATGAATTTCTTCAAGCCCAGAGTTTCTGAGTTGAGAGCGTGTCAATAAGAAACACGGTGAAAGCAATGGATTCAGAATCTGTATTGACAGTAAATTCATGTTTGTTTGTTTTTTTTACAATGAAGCTAGTTCCATCTACAAAGTAAATTAGTATCAGTACCTAAAGAGTTAACGGAGTTAAAAATGTATAGCTTGTAGAGTTAAAAATACTGCTGTATGAATAATAGAAAAGCTTCAGTCCTAGCTTGTTCTGATAAAGTAATTTGAATGTACCTAAAGTCATAAGTACGACTTCACAGCTCGTGAATACAAACTTTCCAGGAAGACTTGAACAAATCCTTATCTCTAATTCTAATTAAACCCATCTGAACCTGCTAATCACGGTCAGGATTACTAAAACCTTCCAGGCAAGTGTGTTGGAGCAGGATGAAGCTACACTAGTTTCCCTCCAGGAGCAGGATTGGACAAAAACACTTGTAAGATCTTAACTTTTGAAACCAAATGAATGAAATGAGTGGAAAACTAAATCAGTTCAGTTTGGTATTTACATATTTTGGGGACTCATCACTTTAAGCTGCCAGTTTGCATAGCACCTAAGGAGATCAGTTTACCATTTGATGGCACAGGTTCAGGGCATTCCACCAAAGCTCCAATGAAAACATCTGGGGGATGGAGAGTGGTTCTTCTCGCCCAGTAAGTTTTGTCAGGAATGGACCAAAAGGAGAGTACGCCCAGCAGGGTGAAATTCCTCCCATAAAGCCCAGCTCTGTACTGGAGGGGAAGAGATTTTGCCCTACTTCAGGCTTCTATAACGGCCTGCCTCACAATTACTCACTAGGTCATATTATACTACATGAAGAGAGAGGAAGTGAGTGCGTGAAACAGACAAAGAAAGATGGCCAAAAAAGACTACACTAGCACTCTTCAACACTAGCAGATTCCATTTCCTAGTCTAGTTTTGTTTGCTAAGGCCTCGGGCCAGACTTGCCCTGGGCATGAGTAGAAGGGAAATTCTTTGGCTGTAAGAAAAACAGGAGTCAACCGTTACTCCACTCTACAAGCCAGTGACGAGGCCTGTAACAAACTTTACTTTCTCAAGGTTGAAATTCCTTCAGTGTCACTGTCCTCAGCCATGCGACATTGGCTTTGATGATCTAATGCCAGGGACTATGGCTGGACTACTCCAATTAGCGATTGGCACATGGTTCGGTTAACACTTTCAGCAGTCCATTTACAAACATTGACTGCTGAAGAACAAACCATTGAGAAGTCATCGGGTTCATTTAACAGCTGATGTGCTCGACTGGCTCAACAAGACCGCGTTCAAAGTTAAATCCTATTTGACCAGAATGGAGGTTTACAGTCAATTTTAATACATTTAAAAGTTTGATGCTCAATAATTATTTCCTATTATGATCAATGTTTAAAACAGTTGTGCTGCTTAAACTTTTTGTAGAAACTGCAATTTATTCAATTCCAAAGAACAGAATGTATTTAAAATAAGATATTTGTATAAAGTCTCTGTCACTTTTGATCAGTGTAATGTTTTGTTCTGACTGCAGTATTACTGACCCAAACTTTTGTACAGTACAACATTCCTGTTTGGGAAACCCAAAAGAAGCATCATATACTCCTGACAAAAAAAACATAAACAAATAATATAATAAATAATAAAATAAAATCCCTGTTCGTCTGGTTTGTGCGTCTTTTTCTTTGAAGTTTTTTTTTTTACTTCTGTTGTGATGGCAGCTGAACAGACTTTGAGATCAAACAGCACAGCTAGATGAGTGGCATCAGCATACTAAACCACATTTTCTTACATGAATTCTCATTAAATTTATTTTGCTATCTGTGACATCGCTGGAAGAGAAGCACAGCCAATTAGCTCAGCAGATGATGGGTTGCTTAACAGACAGAGAATGAGAGGGGGAACATGCTTCAGGAGCTGTTGTACTTTTCTCTTTCCCTCCTGCTATTCCACCAGAATATATTCTTGCTTAACAGAAAAACTGTATGCGAGACAATGTCTCACTGTAGTCTGTAAGCTACACTGAATGGAAATATTTCCCATTCAGTGGTAAAGGAAAACTCTGAGATGTATCTCCTGTAACCTGAGACCAAGACCAACAGCAAAGCATAAAAAAAAAAAAAAAAACAAAAGACACCTGATCTTTAACTTCAACCTGTAAATACATGGTTTTAGAGCCCTGGCCACAAAGTCTGACTCATTTGTTGACCTTGTACTATATGAAACCCAAAGAGTTAGTTCGCCCCAAAAATGAAAACACTGTCATCAATTACTCACGCTTATGCCATTCCAAATCTCATTCAAAATATCCTCTTTTGTGTTTCAGAGAATAAGTAATATGTTTGAGAGGATTTAATTTTTTCAAATCAAATCACTGCTACAAGATATTATTTTTACAGATTACCTGTGCTGTCAGAGAAAATTGTTGTTCTTGTGACATATCTTATTTTCAGTATAGCTGGAAGACCTAGTGGTCATATCAAAGTGTCTTAAACTGGTTAACCAGGTCTCCTTCATTCTACCTTTAAAACACTAATGTGTTTTTCTTCCACACTTAGACCACTTTAGGTTGAGGTCACATGTGAGCCATCTTCGATCAAATTATTAAAGGAAACCCTCCATGACCTTCCATTTCCCCTTGCCGTGACAATAAACATTCACAATACCAGCTCTGCCCCTTATTGACAGCCAACCAATGAGAACACAGACTTTTCCTGTTACTGAGACAGCGGTTATGTTCGGATTGGAATATCAGCGTAATGCTTACTACATACAAGTGCTTACTGAATTGACATCTGATTTCCTGAAAGGATGTTTACATAGCTAAAAATAGAATAGTTTTGTTTGCCATGCAGTTAGGTGCAACTATGGAATAAAAAATTAAACTAAACACTGCTATAAATATACAGTATAATATGAGTAGTACGGTAGTTTGCCAATCTGATCACAGCCAGCATACTGTTTCATACAGCATGCATACAGAATTGCTCTTAAAGAGCAAACAGTATGTAGCTGATCTGCTTTTGGCCGTAATAACTAGTTGACCTTCTGTCCGTTTTCAGGGCTTGTTTCACTGGTGCCATTTCCTTATCTCACCCAGCCTCACCAACCCTCCCCAGACCCATTGCCATGAGCGGACACGGCCATCTGTGCTGCAGTCTGGTCCCCTGCTCCACTCTCCAGTGTGCCATGTACAGCATCGCTCCTTCTACACGCAGTGAAACCAACCAGCCATCTGGCAAGACAGACACCGTGGCCAGGAATTATGGGACGGCATACTGATGCTCCCTCAAACTAATTTACCATGGCCAGGTTAGCACGGAAAAGGTACAGCAAGATCTAATAATAAACTAATTAAAAGCCCTAGAGGAGTTTCAGATTGTCCAGAAGGGATTATTTTCAAAGGCAAGCAGTAATATTACAAGTGGGGGGTTGCTCATATACCTGTAGAGAGCTAAACAAATATATAGAGAGAGCTAAGGCTTTTTCACAATGTGAATATGAATGTCTATAGACTGATCAAATGAATGATTAAATCACATGGTTTGTTAAGAAGAGAGAGAGGGGAAAGAACAAATATGATGAGTATAGTTGGCATAAAAGTCAGCATCTCCTGCATGTGCCACTTTCATCAGAAAATATAAAAATCTAGTTGAACTTTATACTGTATTGGCTGGGGGAAAATAACAAATCCTCAGCCAATCCTACAATGACAGCTGCTTGAAGAGCTAAAATTTCCCATATGGTGATTATCTGCGAGAAAATTTCACTGCAAAACCGATGGACAGATTGCTCTATCGAACCCCTCAGCGGTACAGGCAGCACTATCAAATACTCAGGTAAGACGGGGAGAAAGACGCTAACAGCATGAAGTAGAGCCCCTGATCTGGAGGAAAAACACAAGGTTTTTAAACAAATCTCTGAGCACTGGGCAGCCACACAGTTTTCACTCCCACATTCAGACAACCTAGTACAAACACGCACACACACACACACGCACACACACACACACACACGCACACACACACACACGCACACACACACACACACACACACACACACACACACACACACGCACACACACACACACACACACACACACACACACACACACACACACACACACACACACACACACACACACACACACACACACACACACACACACACACACACACACACAAAACTCCACCATGAGGCTTGATGAACTTAGACACCATCACAGTCTGTGTTTACAATTGGCCAACCCATAATAATCAGCTTTTCTGCCAGCCCAGTGATTTCAGAGGGGGAGTATTAATCCAGCAAGCTTTGACAGGATGTTTTTGATGCTAAAATAACAGATCAAATTAGCTTTTTCAAAGTGAAACTCTTCTTGTAATCTGAAGCAAATTTTCAGTCTGAATTGAGAACTTCATGGATATTTTTCACAAAGAAATGGCTTTTCACTTGTGATGTGCAGTAAACATAAATAAAGCAAGTTCATGCTTGACTTAGACAAACAGTGGGTGGCACATCCACAATAAATAATAAATACGCAAGGCTGAAGATTTTCAGGGTGCACTGTCATTTACACAGAGAACTGGGCAAGCAAACAAATCTGTTGGAGGCACAATTTAACACACTCGTCAGCTGATATTCAACAAGACTTTTTATCACTTAACAACCCTAAACAATTTTAGATTGCATGTGTAGGGATGCACAATATAGACAACATATATAGATGTAGTCTGGAGGTGTTCACATATTTTAAGGTCACATCCCCAGGTGACTAGTCAGGTTGATGCTTTTGTTGTTCTTCTCAATTCCGCTACAAGTTACTAGTGCTAAAAATAAGGACATTTTAAAGGCCCATTTACAGCAAGAAAACTAACTATAAAGATAACTGGAATGATAAACAAGCATTCACACCAACACATTATAAAGTTATGTTTATTATAAGAATTTTGTCTGCTGCTTTAAAGGGATAGTTCACCCAAAAATGAAAATTCTGTCATTAATTACTCACCTTCATGTCGTTCCAAACCGGTAAGACCTTAATTCCTCTTCTAAACACAAATTACGATATTTTGGATGAAACCCGAGAGCTTTCTGACCCTGCGTAGCAATGCAACTAATATGTTCAAGCCCCAGAAAGGTAGTAAAGACATCGTTAAAAAGTCCATGTGACATCAGTGGATCAACCGTAGTTTTAAAAAGCTATGAGAATACTTTTTGTGCACAAAGAAAACAAAAATAATGACTTTATTCAACAATTCTTCACCTCTGCGTCATCAGCCATTCATGATAGTACCATGAGGCAGAAAGCTCTCAGATTTAATAAAAATATACTTATTTTTGTTCCAAAGATAAGCGATGTGGAACGACACAAGAGGTACGCAATTCATGACAGAATTTTCAATTTTTGGGTGAACTATACCTTTAAATGCTAGAGCTCTTTAAAACAGGATGGATTCTGATTGGTTGTGAATGTTTTTATCGTTCACCAAAAAAATTCTGATTCTAACGATATTGTTCCTCTGTGTCACTATCATTATAGTGTGGACTTGCCTATTCATGAAGAATTAGAATAATTAATTATTAAAACTTTATAGTTATTGCTATCGTCTTTGGTGTGAATCGTCTTAAGGCTGGTTAAAACAACACGTTCTCACCGGATATCAAAAGGCCAATATTTATTTTCATGTTATGGCTGATAACTGATAAATGGGCTGATATTAAAATACTAGATTTTGTCTTTAAACTATATATTTTTTTGTGTGCTACAAGTGAATTTAGAATTAATTTACCTTCCTGCACCTATCTATCTATAAAGAATCGCCAATAACTAACATGGTGTACTTATATTTTCCAACCACAAGTGTCATGTATTCAAGAGTGGCATGCACTGACATTCTACAAGTCCACATTTGCATTCAGCAGATCTTTATCTTTTCCAGTCCTATGACTGAGCAAGTAACGAGACGGTAAAATAAAGAGAACGATACAGATCGGAGAGAATGGATAAATAAACGAGCGTGGAGCCAGAGAGCAGGGACACGAAGGGAGCTTATCAGAATGTCACATTCCCATGCTGGAGATAACAGCTGGCATTGGAGCCGTACAGTGTGGGGTGGGACAGTGATACCATCACCTGCCTTCCAATCATAAAGATCTACAGTCTCATAACAACATCATCAACACAGAAAGAGAAGGAGACGAGAAAGTGAGATATTTTTTTCCTAGACAGATATATAGGCAAACTAATAGTAATAATATTTCACAAAAATAAGTCTGAAGAAATATCTACCATACCTTCATCTGCCTCAAACAAAGTCAAACGGCATTACGAGGCTAAACCAGCTTGCAACCATTTCACATGCACAGGCATCTTTCTCCATTCCTTACATTCCACAAATCTCCTTTCAGATGTCTTTATTGATTAAAGATAAAATAACCACAGGGCTTTCATAGAGAAAGGCATCTTAAAACTCTCTAGGGAAATGCATTAAAGTCTCTTTGAACAATGCCAACAATGTCTCTAATATGCATCAATTAATGATCAAAAACAACATTACAGAGCTTGATCTGTTTAATTCTGCCATACTGTCGGCACCAGCGGACAAAACTGACATCATATCTCTCCTCCACATGCTGTTTTCAAAATGAAACTTGAGCAAATGAACAAAACAGGGATTCTGGCTGTGACCACCTGCAGTCAGGCTGAGTCGATGTCCTCACAGCTCCGGGATGATGTTTATGGGCATGTGAGGTAAGCTGACAGGCGGATCACCCCCTCCTCCCTCGGAGGAGACTATAGCACTGGCTGCTTAGAAAGCAGAAATGAGATTAGCGGGGCGCAGAACGGCCTGGTGCCCATTGTCTGCCCATTGTATGCCTGCATTATCACACCAACTCAGGGTGTTGACGGGCCCATGGTTAACCGTCGTTCTGCTGACGTATGCTGGGCCTTTGTGTGCCAGGTACGAGTCCCCGAGATGGTGCGTCTCTTTCTCGTGATGAGCTAACAGAGTCAAACAAACACCAATGAAGACATAATATATGCTACTATTGTTTTTATATAAAGCTAAATATAACTACTCTAACACTACCTTAAAAAAAAGAATATTAATTTTGAGGACATCTTCAAATGGATGTATTTTTTTTCAGATCTAGTTGTCTTCCCCAAAGTATAGCTTGTCGAAGTATAAATATAACAATACAATATTATAACAAATATAATATGTTTATAATATGGATGGGGATATTGACATTTGGGGGATATGATAAGCCAACAATTATTTTCATGTTATGGCAGTAGTGTTGTCAAAAGACCCGGTACTTCGGTACCAAGTCGATACTAAAAAAATGAAAACGTCATGGTACCAGGTTTTTTCAAGTACCGGTGGTACCGGAGACCCGGTCAACCCGGTTCTTGACGCGTATGGCCATATGATTTCCACGATGCAGAAAAAGCGGACGGAATAGCGGAACCTAGTTCAAAAACGGAATTTAGAGTTTACCACAGAATGTCATGAAATTTGTCAAGGTTTGGATGAATTAATCAAAAGTAGGTCATTACACTAAAATCAAATCGCGATATGGACCAGTATCTGTAAATATTAATCTGCAAAAGTCGATTCAAATATGAATCCTGCATATTTTGTGTCTCTGTGTGAATGAATGAATGGCAGAGACACACGGTTTGGTTTACTAACGTTATTACATACACTGAAGCGCGTGCGACGCTTGCAGTGATTATGTACCTATTTTACACAACCGTAGCTGGTATTAACTCACAACTGCAACCAAAATATTCAACATAAACACATGCTAAATACCCATATCCTGTACCCCAATTAGGATATTCAAAACAAAAAATAGGCCAACACCTTTTTGAGGTGTTTTGTTGTTGGATGGAATAATGAATATAGCTGTCGTCATTTACTCCCGACATCTGAGCCGCTGAAGACGCAGAGGATTAACATTACTTTCGTTTTTGAAGGGAATGTGCCGATCCCGATCTACCTAAATGTGTCTATGTTCGAAAAACAGCGATCTATCATCAATTCTTGAGGCTTAGACCTTCAGAATGATATATAGTTTGTCAAGATAAATTTTGTCACGTTTCATTTAATCTATTCGTAAACAATGACACGTGCAAACAGAGAGCGTTCAGTGTGCCGGCGTCCTGGTGCTAGGTAACAGGTTAAAAAAAACCTTATACTCACGTCTTCAGATGAAGCTGATGAAGCCATTTTGTGGGCTCACAAAACAATCTGACGTCTACTCCAAGAATCGGCTGCACACTTTGCTTACCTTGCAGTTTCTACCAGGGGCAGTGTTAAAAAAACAAACACGTACTAGATCTGTCTGACAGCTGATGATAAATCGAAGTGTTCTCTATACCTTAAACTCACAGGTAGACATGCGCTAGCAAACCCGCACACATCAGCAGTATATGAACATCTTAATTGTGGCCACATGTGCGCATGCTGGAGGCTGGGTAATATAAAACTTTGTGGGTTTAGAGTGTTATTTCTCTAACCTGAAGTGTCACTGTGTTGGGGAGGGCATTAGATGGCCCCTCAGTCACGGTAGAAAATCACATTAAGATTTCAAAGCACGACGTCTATGTAATTATGATTTAGTAGCTTGGGCGAGAAGGCTTCGGATCCACACATCCTTTTAATACTACATAAATAAAGAGGTTATTAAATTACGGTTCTCTAAGCGGACACTGCACACACCCAGTGAAGCTGTGGCATACACTGAATTCCGGCAAGATGCTGTATTTGTATGAGGGAACAGTGGTGAATTGTGCGGGTGAACAGCGGTTTACCTACGCTCAACACTTTATGGTATACATCCTCAGAGACGTTCCTCCAGACCAAAGGAAACTAACTGTTAGAAAAAAGCACACATTATATTTGTGTGTGCTTTAAATGTGTGCATACATGCACTAGAACATAGTCCCGTCGTGCATTAACTGAGACTCACATCTGAACAAACATAAGCCATGTGTCAACAGAAGCAGATAGACAGCAGGGAAGAGAGACAGCGAGATGTGGGATCAGTTTCATGGTTGATCTCATGATGTGAAGAGAGGCTGTTGAATTAATCGGGCTTGTTATAAAAATCACAGTTTGTACATCATATGAGTTAGAGCTGACCGATATTGGAAAAAACTCACATAGATAAAAATAACCACCAGATGACTGGAATAGCTCTAATTGGGAAAAAAATTATCAATGATTGGGGTGATTTTGAGCGAGTAAATCAGCATAGAAAATGAATTACAAACATAGATAAATATAACAGAACAAAGATACAAATGCATTAAACAGTGCTTTATATTTTTCAGGTAAATCTAATAGTATTCAGGAACAGAAATTGAATAAATCAAATTTAAAATAACACTGCATAGTCTTCACTGTATAAATTAAATCTAATAAGTCTGTGTTAAAACTACAAAAGTCTTTTTTCTGTTTTGTTGTTTGATTACCATTCATAACACAGAAAGCCTCATGAACATTAAACTGTTGTTAACCAATATACTGTTACACATACATTTTCTTTCTCAATTGTTTGCCTTAACTTAAGACATAGGCAACTGTGTTTACAAGAATACTTGCAGAGACATGCATTTTGACATAATTTTGCGCGTATGTGTCATTTCAGGCACAAATAGACATTCTGACCAAGGTTTTTTTATTAAGCATTGGTCCCCCATAGTAGCATACATTTAAATCATGATAAACAGTTAAAACCACACATGTAGCACCTCAAAAACATGGTAAAAATATAACTATATGGTTTTAGGTAGCCTATTTGTATGAAAAACAGTAGTCTAAAACCATTTAAATGCACACATGCTATAGCTGCCTTAACCACACATGCATAATATAATTACCATTACTCCTGTAATAAAATTCAATGTGAATATCCCACATTTCTGACACAATACCATGGTGCAGTGAGTGTTACTACAGTGAATCCATAGTAAATAATGACGATGTGTAGATTGAAAAGCCTTCTGACTGTCTCGTGGCACACAGGAGGTTCGGCTTGTGTTCTTCTCTGAATTCAAGCGTTTCACACTGACTGGATCTCACAGCGCTGCTTAGTGTTCACGTGACCTAGTAAACGCATCTGCTCTAGTGAGCTCGCACTGCGCGGCAGTTTGAACTGTGATCCGAGTGGATAAACGGTCCGTGTGACACGATTCAAATGAGTCGCACGGCTTCGTTCTGCTTTTGGCACATAAACATTATATCGAACTTTTATCGAGGAAAATTATATTGCGATAATTATTGTTATCGAATTATCTCCCAGCCCTACGTTCATGGTATTTATTCCCCTATACTGTTAAAGTCAATGTGGACCAGCAACTGCTTGGTTACCCAGATTATTCTAAATGCCTTCTTTTGTATTCAGCACAATAAATAAATTAATACAGGTTTGGGACAATATGTGAGTGAATAAATATTGACATAAATAACATTTTAGGGTGAACTATCCCTTTAATGACAATCAGCTGCATTTTTAGTTCTGTCCCTTTAAGACCTGCACGCATCTAATATACAGCCACACATTCATTTCTCTCAGCTGTTTACTTTCATTTTAGACATAACAACGAGTCTTACCAATACACCTGTGTGTTTTGACAGACTAGTTTGACAGTACATAACGACTGTTTTCCTTCAAAGCAGATCGTGGAGACCTTTTTATAGTCCACGAACATAAATCTTCATATCACACACCCCTACACCCCTACCCTCGGCAGAAAACCCAGACTGGGGGCACCGGACCACAAGGGCACTTAAGCATCGGACCTCAAAGTGGCAAAAAAATAAGGTAAGTGGTTGCTATCCATTTATTTTAGCTACATTTAAATAAACACACTTAGTTGACTAACTTTCAACATTTTGTTTTAATTTAAGTGTAGGTAAAATAAATGGTTTGCAACCACTTAAAAAAATAACTCAATTTTTTCAGTGTAAGGCTAAAATAATAAAATCTATAAATTAAAGCAATGAAAATAAATGAAAGCCTGGTAAAACACTTCCAAAAGAGGTTTAATATGACCTGCATAGATCAAAAAGAGAAAACACAAAAACCAATCCCAGGACATAAATGTGAGAAAGGTTGAAAAAACACTCATGCATCAAAGATCACAATCTGAGTAATGCCTGACACCCACTGAAAAATATGAAGTAAAAATTCATGGAATTTTCCAGTGGAATGAAAATGCTACCTGTTCACAATAAATACAGATGTCAGGTTGGATGTGAGTAGGTGAGGAAAAAAACCCTGTGCAGCACAGTGCAGCATTGACAGAATGCAGCCTGAAACATACCACAGGCTAGTCTAAACATAACCAGCGAGCAGGCATATCACTTTTAGACTGCTTTTGTGAGATATTTCGATCTCATCCTGTCAAGTATAAGTGCACAACACAACACCCAAGCTCCATCAAAGAGTGCAGCATTTCAGCTGAGAGCACTTTTTCAAGACAACACGGATGTCCTGTCATTAAAACCAAGCATTACAAATATAAGTATCCTATTTATGACCTCTGGGTCATAAGCCTCTCTTATATCCAGATGATGATGATAACCATGTGAAAAACATCAGATCACAAAAGATAATATCTGACAGATCCTAAACTACAGACCTTAACGTGAACATGGGCAGAATACAAGACGTCCAATACATTTATAACCCACAATCCAACCGCAAACAGATTAACCAGCTCAACATCCGATCAATAAAAACTCACTTTGGCATCTTGTTTGTTTTTAAGTGATCGTCAGCGAGCATGGTAACCTGATAGCTATGGGTCAATAAAACTAAGTAATTTCTGGTCTCTCAACCCAGGTGGTGCAAAACGCAATTTGATCTCAGGATGAGCTCAGTGACCTAATCTGCAAAATCTGATATAATGGAAAATGCACAAGGCCTGGTGCACTGACAAAAACCAAACAATTCTGACTAGGGCCTGCTTGATGTTGAAAAAAAAAACAGATACTGCAGTAATTTGTTTTTCTGCAATATATATGGAGAGATAAGAACTATGAATCCCTGTTCTTTGCCTGAGATTTTCACAAACAGGCACCAAGACTGTACAGTCTTATCAAAACCAGTCTCTAATTTGGGGGTCAAAAAGATACAAGCTATAATAACATTCACAGATGTGTCAAAAGTATTTTGTGTCACAAATTAAACGTTAAGTAGCTATGGCAGTAGCTCACAAACCCCGTCTTTGGATTGAGCTGAGAACGTTGTCGAGGTCTGGCCTTGTGTGACATAACTCATTCAGGATGGAGCAGCATTTCCTTTACTCTGACAAGGCCAACCTTTTATCTCCTGTAAAACTTCAAACCCCCTTCCTGTCCGCACACACAGACCTGCATTGTGCTAGCGGGCTGGGCGTCGAGTGGTGCGGCCATTCTGAAGTGCCCGAACTGCCAAGAACATGTGGAGCCTTTTCAGCAACTGCCATTCCATTCCCTGACCCAGGGAATTTTAGAGCTCCTGACTTGCCAAAATCCTCAGGTAAACATTTACTTTTGAATAATCAAAATTCAGAGAAGACATTCCAGAGCCACGATGCTCACCTGTGAAGATTTAGCGCAGGCACTTCAAGCCTGTTCATTTCTCATCTTATTAATGTTTATCAAATCAAATTCCCATCCCTAGTTATGCAGGAAGTGCGTAGCATTAGGAAGATTAAGAGGTTTAAAGATTATGTTGCAGAATCAACTAAAGAATTTTGGTGCCTTAATGATTTAATTAATGAATCGTCTAATACTTTTTCATATAAATATTTTCAATTTATGTAGCAAGTCATTAGACAAACAAACAAATAAACAAAAATAAAATAAATAAAAAATAACTAACTAAATAAATATATTTGGTCAATTTAAAGTATTATCATTTCATTGTGCTTTTTTATATACATACATATAATATATTGTGGCGGGAAGAGCAAACGACAGAACAGTGGGCGTTGGCGTCAGGCCTCGGAGAGGTTTTATTCAAACAGAAATAAATAAAATAGTGTCCAAAGGGGGATGAAGTGTCCAAAATAAACAGGGGGATCTGTGTCCTCGTCGTGCTGCGCGGGTTGTGAAGAGGGGCATTGTTCTGGAAGGAAGGGTCCAGGTAAGGGCGAGTCCGGCGGCCGCATGGGCTCCCCTCTCGGGTCGGGGCGCGAGGGCGGGGCTTCCATCAGCGGCTTCGTCCTCCTTTGGGCCCGAGGCGCTTCTAGGGGTACGGCCCAGCATCCTGCCCGTCAGCCGTCTCGCGGGTGCGGTCCTCCACGCTCGACGCTCCCTTCCTGGACCCACGAGGACACCAGCGTGCATGCACGGGAAGAGACCGGTCTCCAGAGGAGAGGCGCACTCGGCATATAACAGCGGCGGTGATGAGGCTCCATTCACTTCAGGTGTGCCTCATCACACTCCGCCAGACCTGGCTGTTTCAGCGCCCCTCCTCTCTCACACACCCACTCCCTTCGGGAGCCTGGTGAAGGCGGCGATTAAGGGACGGGGAATGCTGATAATTAGGGGGAGGCAGCCGACTCGTCACAATATATATATATATATATATTAGTGATGCACGATCATGATTTTTCCTGGCCGATTTCCGATACCGATTTTTTTCGAGCAAACTGGCCGATTCCGATACCGATACCGATTTTTTCCTTTAAGCAACCAACAAGAAATAATGAAAGATTCTAACACAAATAAAGGTTATAAGTGAATATAGATTTGATTTAACATTTATAATATTAATTGTTTAAAAAATATATATTTAAGAAAAAATTTGCCCCCCAAATTAATGTCTGTGGTGTTTCAACAATGGATGTCACCCTTTTAAGAAAAGGGATAATTCTATTGGACTACTTCCTGTGTGTAAGGGTCACTGCAGGTGCTGGTTGATCTGAGGGGTGCATGGGAGTACATTCTTTCTTATTAATTTTGAAGTTAGCTAAATCTCTGACAATTTCATGTGTTGTCATTAGTGTATGTGGTGTTATGTTGATAACTTGCAGATCTGGCATATTTAATAAAAAAAATATAAATATAAATGTTGATATTTCCAAAATGTCCCCTGATCTTGAAATCATCATGATGGTAGCCTCCATTTTAGAAAAGTCCTAAGCTGATTTGTATGTGGTGTTACGTCTCTGGTGTTAATGCATTTTCTGGTAACACAGAGCCTTTAGTAACTTGCATTATAAGGTCTGTGGTGTAATAATTACGTCTGTGGTGTTACTTCAATATGACATAGACATAAGTCTGTGTCACAAGTTTTGATTAAAATTTATTTAAAATCAAATTTTTCTTAAGCTTTTATTTTAATGGATATAGCATATTAAACACATTTTAAATGCCTATCAATATATTTTATAAGAAAAAACAAACAAGCATCTTTACAATTCTGCCTCTCATTTGCCACCCCAGTTGAAGATGGACCAAGATGGTTTTAAAATTGGTTGAAACTACATAAAACTCCCCCCTTAAATGAAAACATTAACAGTAACCATGTGAAATTAAAGGCAACATTTGCATAGTTACAATCTAAACCACACAACCAACACACATTCAACAGTCCAAACAAAGATGTTACATAATCAACATTTGTATTGTCGTTTTTAAATTTGGTGTAAAAGAAAAAAGGTATTTACCAGTGAAACTAAATACAATCAAAGTAGGCTATATAAATAAATTATTCCAAAATGTAAATCAAATAATGTTTAGTGCAACGAGCAAAAACAAAGATGCTACAGCTCGTGCTTGTTAAACCGAGTCAATGTAATTTTAGGTAAAATAAAAATAATAATCTCGACAGAACTGACGTTTATACGTTTGAACGTTTTATCTTTACAAAAAGTAGCATTTCAGCTTTGTCACAAGTTGGTCTGTTTCTTTTCTCATCCAACACGTGAGAAGCTGCGCTGAACAACTGTTCACGGTCTATTCTTGTGCAGGGCGTGGACAGATACGCTCGCGCAAATTCTAGTGATGGGAAGTTCGGATAATTTTACCGACTCGGACCTTTGAGTCTCGTTCAAGATGAACGAACGACTTCGAAAAACCCGAAGACTCGAAACAGGTGAAACTAATTCCAGTACAGAACCTTTAGGATGGTGCGCATGCGCGACTGAACGAATCACTCCCCGAAACGACTCGTTCTTCCTCGAGTCTCATAAAGATTCGTTCAAAATGAATGAATCGATCAAGACCGACCCATCACTAGCAACTTCAGCTAGAGCAGCAAATGAAAGCGGCTCTTATTTGTGTGCCAGTAATGTTTACACCACGGCTGTTCGCTTCATTGTATCTTTTATTCTGTGTTTTTGTTGCTCCTGCCGAATGTATTCCACACAAATGACATGTTCGCACTTTCGGAAAAATCGCCGAAAAAAGACAAAAACCGGCCGTTTGCCGTTCGCGCATTATAAGCAAAAACCGGCCGGTTCCGATCTTTGGCCGGTCAACCGTGCATCCCTAATATATATATATTATATATATATGCATATCACATACATATATATATATAATATATATATATATATATATTAGGGGTAGCACAGTACACATACCAAACCGTACGGTTCACGGTGCAAATTCCAAATGGAAGTGATCATCCCTATCCTCTTGTTCTGCGTCAGCAGATTCGCTTAAGGACACCAGCATAAAAAAGTTGTATACATATTCGTTTTTTATATATTATATAGCAAAAAAAACTTTAAAAACGTATGTTCATTTGCAACAGTTATGCGAACAATAAACAGACAAATGACATTAAAACAGCGACATCTGCTGACGCACACCGTGCTGTGCTGTCACGGGAACAAGTGGTTAGTGATGATCACTTCCATTTGCAATCTCACATTCACTATCGCATGCGATGCATCTGCGATTCTGAACGCGAATTGCGTAGCTTGTCAGTGAACTACGGCTCGGTGTATTGAATGCTGCTCCATTTCAAAACAGCTGAAGGAGATTTACGGCTAATCACAGAACCGTCTTTACTGATGAGATACGCATGACTATCACATGTAATATATCGTGCAGCCCTAATGCACGCACACACACATTATTGCACACAGATATAAGAGATCGCGCAGCGCACAAACAGCACGGCAACTTTTATTAGTAAAATAGCTTTGATAGGCTACTGACTCGCAACGTTATATTTCTGTGCAATGAGGGGGTAAAATAGCTGTTTTTGAAGTAACTAAGCCTCATTGCATGTAGAGAGAGACGTGCAGACGCAGGTTCATATGCATGCGCAACTTTCATCCTCTCTCTCTCTCTCTCTCTCTCTCTAATTCAAATAAATGATGAATTAATTCAAATAAATACGATCTTACTGCACAACATCTCCGTGTCTGGTTTGCTAACGAATGCTAACAAACCTTAACTGACAAAAATGACCATAATTTGCACGGTGGAAGAATTATCGTCTTGTCCATACAACCATTCATAAACTCAGAATGTATGCGACCGCTGCACCTGATGTTCACAAACTTTCATAACTGGTAAGTGTTTTTTATTTTGCCTTGTGAAATGGCCGAGCCTTGATGAATCTGTTTCTTTGTGTATTTGTTTACTGACCGTTGCATGCAATCGTGAAATGCAGCCTTATTTTATTGGTAATTCATTGTGGGGGGGGGGGGATATTTCGGGTTCGGGCTCTAAATTTAACTGTGCTGCTCGGGTTGGGTCAGACGATCTCGGGTACGGGCCGGGTTCGGCTTCAATTTTAAGCCCGTGCAGACCTCTAGTCTAAACTCCATACACCATATTGACAAAGCAAAAACAGAATTGTCACAACTTTGTAAATTAATTACAAATAAAAATCTCAAATAAGTGCATTGCATAAGTATTCATGACCTTAACTATATGTTTAGGTTAAGCACCTTTACAGCATCAAGTCTTTTTGTTTGATGCGACAAGCTTTGCTCATCAGCATTTGGCAATTATCTGCGATTCTTCTCCTCATCTCTTCACCTCTCAAGCTATGTCAGGTTGGGTGGGGGCAGACGCACATTTTCAGGTTTCTCCAGAAATATTTGATTGGTTTCAAGCCCAGGCTGTGGCTGGGCCACTCAAGGACATTCACAGAGTTGTCTATAAGCCACTCTTTCAGTGTGTTTAGGTCCATTGTCCTGTTGGAAGGTAAACCTTCTGCCCATCTGAGGTTCTGAATGCTCTGAACTGGGTTCTAATTAAGGCTCTCTCTATATTTTGGATTTTGGTGCATTGAGCTTTTCTTCTACTCTGACCCTGCCGCAGAAAAACCGCCCCACAGCATGAGGCTGCTACCAGCACACTTTACTTTGGGATGGTAATCTGCATGTGATGCAGAGTACCATCCCAAATGATCGTGATCATTTTTTTGGCCATATCACCTAGCCCTATATATGTATAAATATATGTGTGTCTAAATATATATATATATATATATTTTTTTTTTTAAGGAACCTCTCCAATCAATTCAGTGAGCCATTAAAACAAAACTAATAATTAAAAATAATAATGTGTTCCTGTGGCTCAGTGGTAGAGCATTGCGTTAGCAGCGCAAAAGGTTGTGGGTTCGATTCCCAGGGAACACACACAATGAAAACAAAATGTATAGCCTGAATGCACTGTAAGTCGCTTTGGATAAAAGCGTCTGCTAAATGCATAAATGTAAATAATAATAATAATTACATAAATCCTTTAGATTTAAAGTATATCCGTTTCATTCAGATTTTTTAAATTTGGTCACAAACCATAAGATTTGGTAGGGAAAAAAAGCTTTTCATTGCTTCATTTGTTTTTTTCTGAATGAGAACCGAATGCATTCTCAACCCTGCACATCACACTCACATCCAGCATGAAGAGTTTGTGGTGAAAGAACAAAATAATCAGGCTTTTATTGAGAGGAAAACGTATCTCCCACAATCTTATTAGATGAGTAGTGCTGACATCATGTTATACAGCCTCATCTGCACTCAAGGAGAACAGAGAGAGCTGAATCAGAATTAGTTGTTCCAATGACTGCAATCTCTTAATCACCGGCAGCTTCCTCTCTCCGCCGCCCTTCACTCTTGGGTGGTATAACTCATCCCAGCAGCCTGCAGTGTGTGAGAGTGATTTAGCCACTCGACTGGGAAACAGCAACGTGTCGGAGAGCGGCAGGTTTTTCAGGGCTGGGTGGCGGCTGCGACACCGCATGCAAGGTGAAATACGACATCCATTTAGAGATGGAGAGAAGCCTGCAATCACCAGGAGAGATGGTGCACACAGCTGAACCGCAAACATGGAGGATGCCACAACTGCAACAGCCACAGACTTTAACATTGGTTAACAAAACAAAGAGACCTTAAAATGATCCAAAGGCCAAGGAAAAACTACCTCTGACTTGATGATAATTATCAGCCCATGACCTATTCATGCAAGATGGATTGTGGGTTTTGCACAATGTCACTTTATGGATGATGCTTCCTTTATCCTCACCTTCTACCGCAGATTCACAAACACACAGGAAGTAGGCCAATGCAGACTAAAAGAGAGCAGGGAAGGGAGTCTTATCACAACTCAGCAGAAATACACTCTGGCATGCTGAATAATACCTCTGCAAAGCAAAAATTCTTCTGGAAAAAAAGGATGAAACAGAGGAAAAATTGTTCCAATAATGAAAGCTGTTGAAATGTCAATCTATGTGTAGAATATTTTCATATCTAAATATATGATTATTTATATTTCACATAGTAACAAACGAAATAGGGTTTGTTATCATTACACAGTGTCACACACACACACACACACTTCACTAGTGTTTATATATATATATGATATACA
Organism: Ptychobarbus kaznakovi; assembly: GCA_027422405.1. Classification (NCBI taxonomy): domain Eukaryota; kingdom Metazoa; phylum Chordata; class Actinopteri; order Cypriniformes; family Cyprinidae; genus Ptychobarbus; species Ptychobarbus kaznakovi. The sequence continues at coordinate 10,538,272 of CM049795.1, read as the reverse complement.
CACACACACACACACACACTAAAACTACATATTAAAGCAATATATTTAAATGTATTATTATTATATTTTAGGTATTGCTCCAATGTTTTTGAGAGCTTCCCACATAAGACAATAAGGGGAGTGAAAGGCATGCATATCATAAGATTCCAGAAAACCGACAAGCACACTTTTATCTTCAGATCAAACGCTAGTTTAAGCTGCTTTATTCATTGTTATTTTACTGATGCAGAAACCAGCCTGAACAATTACAAAAAGCATACTTAGACAGCATTTCATGTTAACTTGTACGCAATTCTGAGAAATACAAGCCAGAAACGACATCTAAAATAGATCTTGACCTGTTTTTTAATCTTGCATGAAAGACATGCTGATTTATGGCTTGCACGGCAAGTTCTGCAATCCTTCGCAACCGGTTTTATAAACTTTTAAGATCCACTGCAATTCCTTTCTTCGCAAGTTTATTTTTTTCCTCACTTGCTGGGGAATGTCTGGGGCTGTTCTAGTTCCTGCAGCCCCCAGGCACAGAAAGCTGCAATGCAGGAGAGAGCGACTGGGACATATTGTTCTTGAAACCACACCGCCTGTTCCCTGTGTGTTCAATGAATTGGACGGCACCATAAGGTGACTGCAGGTGTTCTATAACACCATGACGAATAAGGAGAGATGCCAGATTCCATATTGCAATAACACAGATGCAAACTGCAGAATTTTCATAGAAACAAAAGATCATAGTGATGCAATATCGCTGTGCAAACCATGCTGGTTTTTAGTGCAAGAATCAGGCAAATAACCATCTGCAATGAAAGCTGTCAGCTGTAGTTCAAGCACATTGAGCAATGTAAGGATAAATTAATCTCCCCTTGGGTTTAATCAGGGGTGGGTTGGGTTGTAAGCAAGAGAAAACGTAATAGCCATTTGTGCCTGCAGCAGGAGGCATGGTTATATTTGACAGACTGAGAGAATCAATCTGGCAATAAATAACACAGATTATGAAAACCATAGTGACGTCTGGATACCCAGACCACTTCCTAATGTTACGAAGTCCTCAAAACTGTGACCAAAAATGGTCTCAAAAGAGACAACAAAATACAAATGTGTGACAATATTTGAAATCTAGTCAGGAAAGCTTGGTGCATCCATATGCAGTTTTTTTGGCAGGTGTCCTCTTTTTAGAGTGTTTGCCAGTATATCTTGAACACAGATCACAGCAGGACTCATGATGTCCAATTCATGAAAAAAATGACTTTCAAACAGTACCTTTTAATGAGTCACTCAAAAAATAAAAAGCACAAAATATTAGCAAAAGAAGCAGTCAGTGAGTCACTAAGAGCCGTTAAAACTGGGTCACATCAACAATTCACAACTGACTTCCTAATATAATTAATAGCGGTGTTAAAAAAAAATCACTCCTATAAATTGCAAATAATACTAGTGGTTGGCCTACTCTTCATCTTTTTCCTCATCTCTAATAGACAGAAATATTCCTTAAATTCTAATTTAAATGGCAGAACTACTGTGTAACTAAATACAACTAGAATACACCCAAGTATTTTAACTTAAATCAGCGCGAGCTAGTGTGGTGGGAAGAGCAAACAACAAACACAGTGGGTGTGGCGTCAGGCCTCGGAGAGGCTTTTATTAAGTGCGGTTTCGTCCGGACCGCTGGTCCGGTGGCTCACATCTCTGGTGGCACAGAAGTCCCTCCACGCTCCCTTCCTGGACCCATGAGGACGCCAGCGTGCATGCACAGGGAAGCGAGATGAGCGGCGGTGGTGAGGCTCCATTCGGTTCAGGTGCACCTCATCACACATCACACTCATGTCCCTCAATGTCGAGGAGAAACTTTCATGATGGAGCTCCTCAGAATCCGTACAAAACACTTTGGGGCATTTGACACTGCATAATGTCAATGAGAATAATCAGATTTACAAATGCTAAATATCTCCAGATTGTGCACATGATGGCAAAAGGCAATTTAGAGAACTGCAAAACCTGATTAGCCTGTTGTGATTATGGTAATTATGGTAATGCTGAAATGTTTACTTGTGAATAACCACTGTTAATAAGGGAATTCAACATTTTGGACATATCGTAGAGAGGCAGCACAATGAATGAATGAATCGCTTTTGTGTATTGTTGTACACTTTATTGTACATTGTTGTACCCACCACATATTAAAATGTATTTGTACGTAGCGTTAAGTTTCCAGAGGCAGCAACCCAGCTGCGCATAAAGTTGCTTAAAAGATCCCATGCGATGCGTTTGACTTCCAAAGCCCCCTCAGCTCAGGAACATTCAGTCCACAGTCTCTGAAGGTCAATAAGCTTAGCTTCAATTCCCAGTGACAGGCAATGCGGTATTCAGTTTTGCATTGGAGAATCAGCATGTGTCAGTATAGCATTTGACCTCTACCGAGCTTAGAAATCTACAATAAGACCAAAACGGTCACCCGAGCGTCAGTCGACTCTACATTCATCCATTTCAAGATGGTTTAATGTGGAAGATGGGAGTGGTGGGAGAGGATTAATGAGGACCCCTGTGTTGTAGAAGCAGGATATTGGATCTGCAGGAGGGGTTTTGCGAGACTGTCTGAGGTGGGCCAGTCGAAAGTAAAAAGAAGGAATGAATCTGCTTTCCTTTATACTAACTTAATAGCCAAGAGACTGCAAACATGTGATGGTATTTCACTGAACTATTGAGACAAAAACAAATTAAAGATTTCATTGCTTTGACAGAATGATTAGTTGATCGGTTTTTAAAAGCGAATGGGTCATTTCTAACTACTTATTGTTGCTAGATAATGTATTTATGCAAACATTCCAGTTAACATTAGAAGACTGTTCATGATTCTTCAACTAGAAATGAATAATTGTGCAACCAACTTGAGTGACTGCAAATGGAAACTTGTGGGGGAGGAGAACGATCACAGTATCGCATCCATATTCACAGTCTACTGCACATTAGCTGCGGCAAAGCAAATACAGCTCAGACAGACGACAGCCTGATGACGGATGCTTGGGTTTGAGTTCTGTTCACCGTAGTGCTGTTCGTCCAAGTGTTCCACAGCAACATGATGCATTAGATTGTTTCTAGCCACTGTTGTGGTGGTGGTGGGGGGTGTCTCCTGTTACCATGGTAACGCCGCTGACAGGCTCGGAGGCCGCCGAGAGCAGAGGTCAGTGGCGAGATGCCAGAATCCCCCCAACAGGCGTCATTAAACAATGCAAAGTGGACACAGCATGAGTCTGGGACTCCAAGAGAAAGGCCTGCATTGATGCAATGCGTATGCATTCAGCTACTGCGGTCGAAAAAAAACACCATATCTGTTCCCTTGAGGGAAGAGAATGGCTGTGTTCACAGCCACACCCTTTCCTTATTGTCGGAATCAGGAGGATGGAGGATCTGGCTCTTCCGAGCTGAACAAATAAGATTGGGCCGCATGATGGATATCCCTGCAGTAGAGGGTTCGTGTTATCAGAGGCCTTGAACAGGGCAGTGATGGCCAATGCAAACAAAGCAAACCTCTCCATCTTACGCCACTAAACTCTCCGGTCTCTTCCCACACACCTATCTTCATGGATCTTTGCTCTCTCAGCTCTGTTTGTTACTGAAGCCAAGGACATAGGCTCCCTAATAACTGCTTGCTTAGGGTTTCCCTGTACTGGCCAGAGAATAGTGTGGAGTGTGGAGAAAGTGAAAGGAGAGGTTTGGTGGCTCCTGCTGCCTGCTTTGTGTTTTCTTTATCAGCTGCTTAGTTATTGATGTACTTGTCACACTGCTAAGGGCAAGACATGAGAAAAATGTACTTCCAGTGAGTAAGGGCGTCCAAACATACACACCAACATACACATAATATTGAGCTTTCTTTAACAACTGATAAGATGTTTTACAGTTTATCACCTCTAAATGACCCCCAAAAATTACTGATGACCTTAAAGGGGTCATCGGATGCAGAATTCACTTTTCAAGTTGGTTGAACATAAATTCAACTCCGTTTTAAAATCCCTTTTCTCAAATCAGGCTGTTCTGAGAGCCCTGTCAGAATGACGTACTTCTGTACAGGCCCCTCCCACGATAGTTGATTGACAAGGCTGACTTACCTTAGACCCGCCCTGAGTGAGCCGAGTGAACTGAGTGAGCTGCAAACAGTCCGACCGCCATTGTGTCGACTCCGGTGCAGGGGAAGACAAGATGTATCAGATTAAGCGATTGAGGTGCTTTGTTGTTGGATGTAATGATGAACCAGGGTTGTACCGATAGACGATAGTATCGTGTATCGACGATAGCAAATGTCTTTGTCGATAGTCAAGACGATATTAGGCTCATTCTCCTATTAATGTATAAAACTATTATTATTAGGTGGCTAATTATTATTGAGCTATCAAATCGCACCGCTATTTCACCTCAGCGCCGCACTTCACACACACGTGCAAATGAGGATTAGCTTTAAAACACTTTAAAACGCGGAAAGTGAAGTATACCTGGGCCTTTAGGCTTCTCCTCCTCATTGGAAATGTTTTAAAAATGGACTCTAAAACCAAGCCCACATTCAAATTGAACTGCAGGGTGACAATCTTTATTTACAAATCAGGCTATGTCAAGAGTGCAAAAAGAGACATCTTTTAGACATCTTCTTGAACAGCTTCGGGCTATGAATGAACATGACGAAACTGCACCGGCAGCATTTTGTTTTCTTTACAGCACATTAACAAAAAACATTGATGCTTATTCTTCATCATCGTTATTATAAAAAATATGCAGTTAATAAGTTATCAGTCTAAAACAGGGCTCGTCATGGGGCTGCACGGTCCGGAGCACTGTATGACTGATGTAGCCTATACGTTTAATTTAACTTTGTTTACTCAAAAATATGAACTTTTATATGAAATACTTATCTTTAACGTGTTCGTTTATGTCCAATATTTAGTGTTAAACTGTTGCTCTTTAAAATAAATCTACTTTTGATTTTCACCTTGACTGATAACTTCCGCGCTGATGCGGCAAACTTGTCACAGTAGGACGTGCGGTGTAGGACTAATAGCGATGTATGACTGCTGTATCCGAATATGAACTATATGTTTTAAATATTTTTATATTTAACATGTTAGTTTTTATCAGTATGTTTGAAAGTATATTACTTCGGTTATTGGTACTTCCAGGCTCTCTCTCTCTCTCTCACGCATGCACGGTTTAAAATCACCAAATAGTTATGAAATAGCCTAGGACATGTACAGAGCCTCTCTCTTGCCCACACCCACCCATGCACGATAATATCGTGTATCGGCGATCTCACAGGCTGGCGATATGACGATATGAAAAATGACCATATCACCCAACACTATAATGAACATAGCAGTCGTCATTTACTCCCGACATCTGGGCCGCTGAAGACACAGAGAATTAACATTACTTTTGTTTTGAAGGGAATGCGCCGATCCCTGATCTGCCTAAATGCATCTATGTTCACGTGAATCATTCGTGATCCTGCTTCCTCTACAGAAGTGAGAAGTGTTTTTTATGAATCTTTGCAAATCGCCTTTCCTAATAACGTGCTAGTTAGCCAGTTTCGCGGCTAAAGTAAACAGTACTGCTTGTCACCCCATGGAAGAGAGGGGCGGGGTCAGCAGAGCTCATTAGCATTTAAAGCAACATGGACTATAATGGATTGATGAAAACATTGCTGATTTTGACAAGGTAAAGAAAGTGTTTTTTACACTACCATTGAGACATTTTAACCAAAGTATGTTATAGACTTTTAATTAAGACCTTAAATAATCATATCAACTTGTGCAAAATGGGCCTCCGATGACCACTTTAAATGATTAGCCTTGTTCACTTCCATAATAAAAATGTCCTTATAATTTATTCACTCCAATGTCATAACATTATAAAAGGGAAATCAAAAAGGACACACAGACAGACAGACAGACAGATAGACAGACTTAATAATAGTATTGGTTAAAAATAGTTAATTTAGATGTTAATAGTTCATACTTAATTTAGATGTTAATGCTTCATCTATGTTAATCAATGAAGCACTCGCAAACCAATTTTACAGTCTATTGAGTGCATTCTAGTTCATCTAACAAAGGATAAACCGAGCATAACCACTAGGGACCAGCGACCCCAACCCTTAACCAGCTATACATTTCAGAAGTGATGTAAAAAGGAAGCCGCATTGAGTGATGGTAGTAAACACCGCACAGGACTAATTGTCTGCAAACCATTTGAGCTGTCAAGACTAAAAGTGCATTACGACTGAAAGGGTCAAATCTAAACTGCCAGCCGGGTCACCAAAAAAGGCAAAAAACAACAGTGACAGCCCCCACTATGTTTTTAGACAGGTAGTATATAGTCACTGCATGCTAGATATACAACTCCATATACATTGACCCCTAGGAAGATACAAGCTACTGATCAACTGTAACATGTCTGCTGTTTCCTGACTAAATAATGTTTGCTTCAAAATGGCAGGCTGGAAAGGAAGAACGCTACAATCCCAGCATGCATTCGTTTTTCTGGACCATATTTAAATGTTCGTTTTATCTGAAGGACATTAAAGGGAGACTGGAAACTCATCCAACCAGGAAGCTGTTTGATGTCGTTCAGCTCAAACGCTACAACTGTATCTGAACTCTAAAGCGACAGTCAGCAATCTTCTCTTTCTGTCTTTTTCTCTCTCTGCAAAAGACAAAAATGGCAGCTCCCTTCTAAGTCAACTCCCTAACTGTCATATAACTTCATAGTGAGCAATTTGATCACTACAATAGGTTTGGAACAGAGCAAACATCATCTCAATGTAAAGATTTTCAAACAAGTTTTCAGCCCTCAAAGTAGCTAAAAAATTTGAGTATTTAATACAAAAAATAATATTTAATAAAAAAGTGAGAGTAAATAAATAACAGATTAAGACACCTTCTTCAACCCCCTAATCTGAATTTTGGATGAAAAATATTGCAATAAAGTACAAAGAGCTACACTGAAATAAAGTCATGCTAATCGTATCATATTAAACATGTTTATGGCTATTAATCTATCCATCCAACAAAAGGGCTCTGTGTTTTTCCCCATGATTATGTTACACTGATGGGTTCAGAGAGACTGTGCTTGAGGGTGACATGTTATCACGCCATAAATTAGACAATGAGCTCCTGAGAACTACCTTACAGTTATTGTGTGACTAAATCATACAGGATTAAAATATTTTCTGTCCTTTCAGCATTCAGTGTGGGGTCAGATAGCCGGGCCTCCTTACTGTCAAGAGTAATTACCTCCGACTCCAATGGGACCTTTGTAAAGTGACAGGGTAAAACAGACTCATGAAGAGAGAGCGAGAGAGAGAGATACGGGAGTATAGTGAGACGAAGCACATGTTTACATCTGCGGGGCGGCAGTGTAAGCACATGTGAGATTTTGGGTGCCTTGAGTTGATTCTGGATAGGCTTAACATAAGCACATAAGCGTATAAGTGTATGTTTGAGTGACCAGTGTATGCCTACAATGTTTCTGAGGTGTGAATAAAGAGACAAACAAAAAAAACATGCTCAAGATCTGAAAATATAAGCAGGAAGCATTGGGCATCAGGAAATGAGGGACCTATGACTGCTTGCAGCAGAGTGGATTTGCTTAAATCTTCTTGCAAGTGTCATGTATCACCTTTGAAGTCTTTCTGTGTTTAACAATGCCTTTAAGTCATGTCAGAATTATCAAATTGATCACATTGTGGATGGAAGATTTCAGCTGGCACTCAAAGTACCAGAAAGCATCCATGGGATACCAGCATATAAAGGCGAGAGGCTGGAAACTAGTGATGCACCCGATCATGATTTTTCGTGGCCGATTCCGATACGATTTTTTTTTTAAGCAAACTGGCGACATTCGATACGAATTGCAACCAACAAGAAAGAATGTTTAACCAAATAAAGTGCACCCAAATTCATGTTTCTGTGGTGTTAAACAATGGATGTCACCCTTAAAGAAAGGGGGAGAATTCTATTGGACTACTTCCTGTGTGTAACGGTCCACTGCAGGTGCTGGTTGATTGAGGGGTGCCATGGAGAGTACATTTTTCTTAATTAATTTTGGAAGTTAGCTAAATTTGACAATGTATTTGTTGTCATTAGTGTATGTGTGTTCCGTTGATAACTTGCAGATCGGCATTTTTTAATAAAAAAATGATAAATACATACTGTTCAAAGTGTCCCTGATCTTGAAATCATCATGATGGCAGGCTCCCATTTTAGAAGAGTCGTGATCAGGCTAGTGCAGTATTTGGACTGCTTAATGCATTTTCTGGTAACACAGAGCCTTTAGTAACTCGCATTATAAAGGTCTCTGTGGGTTATAATTACGGTCTGTGGTGTTACTTCAATATGACATAGACATAGTGGCTGTGTCACAAGTTTTTGATTAATTTAAAATAATTTAAATGCTTTTATTTTAAAGGATATAGCATATTAAACTAATTTTAAATGCCTATCAATATATTTTATTAGAAAAAAACAAACAAGCATCTTTACAAATTCTGCCTTCATTTGCCACCCATGTGAAGATGGCCAGATGGTTTTTAAATTGGGGTGAAAATTTAGGCTAATATGAATACTTATTCCGAAATGTTTAAATCAAATAATGTTTAGTGCAAACGAGCAAAAACAAAGATGCTTACAGCTCGTGCTTAAATCGAATTTAGTCAATGTAATTTTAAGGGAAAATAAAATAATTATCTTGTACAGAACTGACGTTTTATACGTATTGAACGTTTATTCTTTACAAAAAAGAAGCTTTCAGCTTTTGTCACAAAGTTAGTCAAATCCAACACGTGAGAAGCTTGGCTGACACAATGTTCACGGTCTATTATTGTGCTGGGCGTGGACAGATACGCACTTCTAGTGTGGGAAGTTCGGATCATTTTACGACTCGACCTTTGGTGTCTCGTTCACGCGAGAGAACGATAAGTACAGGAACCTTTAGACATATTCACGTTCAAAAGACGACCATCATTGCAACTTCAAGAGCTTCGCGCATGAAAAAAAGACCGCGCATTACGGTGCATCCCTACTGGAAACAACCCACAGCTTGCCAAACATTTGATCAACCACACTGCCATTTTTGAATCAGTGCTGTGGTTATGTTGTATTTACGGACTGCTTAACTGGGAACTATTCTGCCCAGTAAAACAGCAGCAACAATAATTGACATGTCATAATGTCAATAATTTAGAAGCATTTGAGTGCATCTGAAAGCACAAGGAAACTCTGTAGATCCAATAAATATCAAGCAGCAGATGACACACACACACACATATATATATATATATATATATACACACACATACATATACATATATATATAGATATTATATATACACACTTTTAACTCTGACCGCTTAAGCAACAGAAAAATAAATGACAAACAGGAAGCTTGAAAAAAATATTACTTGGAACGAGTCTATAATTTAACTACAGGTTCAAATATGTTTGGTTCCAAATCAAGCACTATCTTCGGTTTGCTTTCATTTTAAAATTGACCAATATTACTTACCAAAGTGTCTGTACAGTGCATTACACCAAACTGATGAGTAACAGAAAATTGTTTATGTGTACTTCTGAGTGTGACTGCAGTGTTCAAAAAGTGTAAAATATTTGGGGTCATTAATTAATACTTTTATTCAGTGTGGATGCATTAAATTAATCAAAAGAGGCAGTAAAGTAATGTTACAAAAGATTTCTACTTCAAATGTACTTTCTAATCAAAGAATCGTAAAAAAATGCATCACAGTTTTCACTAAATATTAAGCAGCACAACGGTTTCAACACTAATAATAATAAGGAATATTTCTTAAGCAGCAAATCAGCATATTAAAAAGATATCTGAAGACTGAAGTAATAGCTACTGGTTTGCATTACAGGAATACAGTTACAGTTTAAAATATTTTACAATAGACAGTTATTTTGAATTGTAATAATATTTCACAATACAATTATGGTCCTTCCTGTTATACAAATTGCTGCAGTACAGCTGAAGTATTCACACCTGTATCTGCATCAATATACAAGTTACTGAAGTATAGCGTGTCCAACTTATGCCACATTACATGGAAAGAACAATTTCCTAAAGTGAAAATGTCTAGATGATACTTTAAAGATCTATTTCTACCTTATCTGACCCCTAAAATGACTTTCACTTGTTAAACAGATTGATTCAGACATACCAAGCAATTATTTTACATGAATAAAACCAGTTCACTGAGATGTTACCACATAATGCTCATTTTAGGTCACCTGATGAATGTATTGCTTTTCCAATACATTATTTCTCTGCTTGTTTGCAGCAGGACATGTTTATACACGTATAGTTTCATTCATAGCCCACAATTTTCTAGTAACTGTAATACATACTTAGCAGTTACACCATGCAAACTTTGCTCTAAACAGGATATTTCAAGACGCCTCAGAAAATGCAAAACAAACTATAGCTCTGAGAGTTTTAAAAGACACATCTGATGTATCTCGATTGAATTATCATCTCTGGTTGTACATTAATTGAAACATACATGCAGAGCTGGATAGAGGGAACAAACATGTACCAGCACACAGTGGGGGTGTGCGAAGACTTCAAAAGGAGCACATCCTCCTCCAACCTTTAAAATAAGCCTCTAAATTATTATGTAAGCAGCAATACTGTGCAAAACAGACCGTGAATGAAGCAAAGGAATGAGAGTCTCAGGTTTGGCTCTCATTATGGAGTCATGTGCAGGGTGAGCGGACATCTGGTTTGAGTAAAGCAAAGCCAGAGCCTTAAAAGCCTACGGCGGGCTGAGATCCGCCTGCCCCGACTCACAGGAACCTCCAAGGGTTGCTCATCAAGGGTCTTGTGGGTAATCCAAAACACACAATGTTGGTTTTAGTGCAAGCGTCTTTGCAATGGCTCGGTCCACAGTATGCGTGCAGATAGTGAAGCTAATGTGTATTAATTTTCTTTCCTGCCAAGTGCACACTACAAGACTGAAGTCTGCAAGTTGTCTGCAGCAGGTCTGAAATTCTTAAAAGTAAAACCTTACGAAGTTTAGTATAAATGTGGATTATTCATGTAAAATAAATAAATAAATACAAATATGATATTATATATTAGTCAGTGTTTCCCATACATTGATTTATTTGTGGCGGGCCGCCACTATCAAAACTAACCGCCACAAATAGGGATGGGTACCGAAACCCGGTATTTAATCGGTCTCGGGGCTAAATTATGAAAGACCGGAGTATCGACAAGCTCTGACGTTAACGTTGCTATATATACTGACGTTGCTATATATACACATTATCTTGCTAATTCTATCTCACCAGAGTTGCCAGCTGTTTTTATGTGCAATAATATTCAAACTTTTGTCTATGATGCATTTTTGCTATTCGCAATTCAGAAGCAAGATCGCGCTCACGTGGAGGAGTTTCAGCACGCGCAACATGAAAGCCCTTTTTAGTCATGATAGAAGAGAGAACTAAACATTAAAACATATGTTTACACTTTAGGCCCGTGACTGTTATATTAAACTACGTTTATTTAATGTTTTTTTTTTTTTTGCTTCTAAGGATTATTGCCGCGTTTCTTCTAGCACAACTTCCTTCCCTTCACAGCGGTGCGCATTCGTTTCTCCCGGACCAAAACTTAACTTCAGAATCAGATCAATCGTTTGCCGATTGTTGTAAAAATGCCGTCTTTACAGTTGCTAAATTGCTGGACATGTTTGATAATAAACGTTGAATGTACAATCCACACAATAGATGCTGTTCCCCAGTCTGAAATGTGCGTTGAATTGACACTTAATCAAAAATTGACACTTAAGACAGGTTTTGTCACATATATGCTAGCTCACTGTCTGCAGCTGGCCACTTGGTTGTTAGGCTACTTTAAAAACAAAAACTGGAATTTAACAAACAACGTTTTTTTCCAAACGTATTTCTAAATTAACTTAATAAAGAAACGAAAATAAATGCAACCAAAAACTAAATTGAACTGTTTTAATGGTTTCAACAGCAACTGTGTTATTGGGAAGAGAGAAAGAGAAAAAAGACACAGGCTCCAGTCTGACTCGGGCCGGTAATTCTGATAAGCTGTTGGACAAGGGCCGGACTGGGGCATATGTTTGAGGCCCGTGCAGGGTTCTACTGAACTTGTTTGGTACCAAACTCAATTTGGTACTTGCAAGGTGGCTTTAGACGTGACTGAGCGCACAGGAAACCGCCTCTGGAGCACACGAGTACCGAATGGCTTAAAAAGACGTACAAATATTTATTTATTTTTTTTGTGACGATGCAACATTGACCCAATTAGGCAAGTGAAAATTCTGTCAACTGTACCAAAACACGAGTGAAAGTCTTGTATCGCAGCAGCAGCTCTTATATGCAGACGAGATGCGCCAATGTGAAGCTGATTTAAGATAAATTCAAGGAGAGAAGATGCGGTTCAGCTGAATCATTCACACGGTTTTTCAAATGACTGGATTTAATCATAGTCTTGAATTTCGGCTATTGTGCGGGATTGCGCATAGGCAAATCTCTTAGTTTTATCATTCCCGTAAAACTATGAGATTGCCTATGCGCAATCCCGCACCGAAATTCAAGACCTGATTAAACAATTATATTATAGAGATTTGTGAAATAGATTTCCATGACTTTTCCAAAACTTTCTGGGTGAATTTATTTTTCCAAAACTTTTCCAAGCTTGGAAATTGCCGTTTTAACAATTTTTTTTCTTTCAGGTTTTTCATGACCATTCATGACCTTTTTATTTATAAAAATACACACACACACAAATATTATATACACACAAATACACACACACACCCCACATAAAATGTAATGCATGACTTAATAATTCACAATAAAAACATATCTTCAAAAAATAGAAACCATAAAACATATTTTAATTATTCTTTTTTTAAATATATATTTTTTCCCCATATATTATTCATTTATTTCCTCTACCTTATGCACCTAAATAAAGAAAATAGTCTGATTTGGTTGAGTAAAGTGGGCACCAATTCAGCAGAAATCAAAAGTCTTTAAATGAACACAAGCTAATGACCTTCTGCCTGTAATGTATGTTCAGCTTAAGGCTGCTTGTGAACTTGAGAAGTTACACAGGTAGAAGAGTTTATGCATGTAATGGTGGGCATACCGTAGCGTAGTTACATTATCTTAAAGTTCAAAGCAAACATGGGCTAATGTGGAGGAGGAATTTGTCTCTTTGAGCCTACACTCACATGGTGCGTACAGAAAGAAATCAAAATGAAAAACACTTTGATACACTGGAACACCTAAAATGGCTCCAAGTCATTTGTGCTAGCACATCAGAATAGAGATGAGGCATAAGCTTGGCTCATCTCCTCTCCCTCAACATCAGATCAGTGCAAACCTGAACATGTATGTGGATGGGGGAACAAAGAGAGACCACATATTAAGAGAAAAACAAAGAGAAGTGATGAATTGCTTCATTAAAAAAGCATTAGTAGATGTGTGACCCAGTCAGACAAGCTGTGTCCCATGGCCCATGGCAACAGTGCAATGTAGTACCTCATTTTACAAATGCTGAAATTCCTGCTGATATCTTATACCTGATGACTGTATTCTGTGGGGTGGATTTGGACTAATCACAAGGCCTGTATCTTTGCCAATATTCTTCATTTACAGCCAAAAAGAGCTGGTCTGTTAGCAGTTATACTGTAAACACAGTACTAGGAATACATGATATTAACATTATGGCTCCGATATAAAGATAAAACAAGTGTCGGATTTTATCTAAATAAAAGAAGAAAAACAACAGAAAATAGAAAACAGCAATTAAATACCCAATACTGGAGAGTGCATATAATATTCAAATGCAAAAAAAGTACTTATATAATATAAAATATATAATATATAAAATAAACAAATGTATGAAAATAAACAGATAAATAAAACAAATAAATGCTTAGACAAATAAGAAAATTAAACTGATAAATAGCTAAATAAATAATTAAACAAAAGACAACCATGTAGACTCCCCATTAAAGCAAGTACTCAAATGTTGTGGTTAGTAATGAATTAAAAGCCACTGAATAGCTATATCATAAAAAACGGTTCAGTCTGAAATTAAATGATGTGAATTAAGTAAAAGGCACTGAGAATCTGATTCTTGTCCATGGTAAAGAACAGTGAGATAAAGTTACAATCTTGAAGAAAATAAATTCTACTTGTCAGACTTTTGTGATCAGAGTTGACGGGAAATTAGATACCTATAATAGTTTTGGTTTGGAGGAAATGTCTGTGGTATACTGAGATGAAGGGAAAGTTGAATTATGCTGAAGAGAGACACACCTAAATATCATTCTTATGTCCATAAATTTACAAAAGATGAAGGTAGATGTCTTGTTTTAGGCAGCCAGTACTTTTTCCAGTCTACAGCACAAAGCAAGTCAACAACAAGACATTGAGGGTATTTGAATGCTCAGTGAGGATGGTAAATGTCATATTCTTCTCACAATCCCACAATTCTGTATTCTGCACTAACTCAATTTCACAGCTAGCCATTGTTCAAACCATTAACTATAAACCAAGGTGGATTAAACCAGTATCCAGCTGGATATCAAGTAAGGAAGTGAGCCAGAAAGCCACGTAGCGGTCAGTAACTGTAATCATGAACCGGCCTAACAGATGCAGGAAACAAAGCAGGTCTTAACACAAAGAAAAAATCTGTTTCCTCTCCTGACCCAAGGGACTTCTCAGACATCCAATACCTCAGTTTCAATTGTTTTTCATTTAGGCTGGGTTTATTTTGAGGAACTGCTGCCCTTTATTCTTTATTTATTGATTTTTAAATTGAAGATATGAATATGCTTTTGTTAATTTACAAAGCTTTTTATAGCTCCTTGCTTATTTCAAAACCTTTCTATATTTTGGATCCTATTTACAAGCAATATAAAAGCCAAGACATGTGGATATTCAAGATAGATTATAATTATTATACAGGCAATATAGCCTGTGGTCTCTCATGAAACTGTCTCTAGACTGAAGTGTGCCATATGGAAATTAATACAAAGTAGAAAACAACATGATGAAGTGTGTGGTCAACCGTGTGTTAAAACGTCATGTGTTTGCTATTATTAAAGGTCTGGTTAAGAAGGGGGAGGGGGGAAAACACCAAAAACCAATGTGTCATATTTCATTCTGAATGACAAACATCATTTGAGGGGTTGCGAGAAAAAGTAGGAGTGAGCAGGCCAAGAAAAAAGAACAATAGAAGAACAGAGAACGCTTTGGTCCTGCAGGTCTACACAATGCTCTTATTGTGAGCCCAGAACCACAGCAGATCTGAAAAGAAAGGAGAAGGAAAAAGAAAAGACACCAGTCCTCTGTAAAGACTGTGATCCTGACTCATGTTGCACATTCCTACAGGTCTCAGGTCTGTTGCTGTGCTAGATGTGGACTCTGTTCTCACAGCGGCCGGGCTTAAATGAGTGGAGGAATTGAAACTTCCTTTGGGCAAAACAAAGCAGAAAATGCTTCCTCTTTTTAATAACTTATTTTCTCGGAGACACTCCACAGAGTCAAGGAGATTACGTTGACAAAGTGCGATGTAATTAGCTGGCATTCTAATTTTGCATAGCAGACAAGCTGATGGAGGAATGTGTTCGTTGGTGGTATGCAAATATCAGCATACCCCTAGATTTGTTCAAAACCGAGTCACTGTTCAAGCGGACAAAGAGCTAAAGACACAGTTCATCAAAAAATGTTTAATCTGTCATTATTTACTTTGTTACTTTCTTTCAAGGAAAACAAACACACAAAAATAATTAAAAGTGAATGAGGACCAACTAGGAGTGGGTGATCTGCCAATTTTATATCTTGATCGATCTTGAAGATCTACGTTGAGATCGTGATCTTATGTCCTCATAATAATGTTAAAACCACAGCAATGAATGCCTATTAGATGACTGTGGCTGGTCAACTTAGATCATACGTCCTCTATCATGCGTCTTTCATGCATGTGATATATTTAAAAAACTCAAATTTTAGTTTCAGTTTAGATTTGTGCCTCATGCCGTTCCATTCCTTTAAAATGCTACGCTGTTGCCTCTCCTAAACTTAACACCCAAATCAGTCCAATCATGTAAAGTGACTGTCGTGCTTTATTTTAAAAGGAGTTATTAAAAGTGCATTAACTGCAACTAATACTGTTCCCCAGCTGCGTTCTGTGCACACACTCCAAGGAGGAGCTGAACACTAACAAGCAAAGTATACATAAATGGAAAAGTATACACAAAAATGTCTGTCTTGGTGAGTATTTACATAGAGACAGTCAGTTATGTCTTTAGTGAACATAAACAATTGGGGGAAATAAATAAATCGGATGCGTGTCAGTATATTAGACCTGTGCATTTCATCTCAAAGCCTAATGCAAATACCTGCTGCTGTCTGTGTCATTAATATCAATCAAACAACAAAAGACAGAAAATCACTCACTGCTCTTGCCTGAATCACTTTACAAATTAATAAGAATGAATGTACATTTGATTCATGCAATGATGCAGTGTTTTAAAGTTTAACTCAGGCTTTAATGACCATTTTGGTTGTTTAATGCAATGCTGTTTTAAAATTGTTCAAATAGATAAGTCATAGGCTTGTTCCTGTCTGGATATTCTCAATAGTACATCTCAATATTGGGAAGATCACGATTCAGATTGTCGATTGTGATTTTGTAAAACAAGTTATTGTGAGAATATTGTGTAATACCAACTCAAAAAAGACAAATAAGCACAATAAAAGCATCATAAAAGTGGTCAATATGGCTACGTTCACACTGTCAGTTTTTGGGATTGACAACCGCACTTTTTTTACAGGTGTGAGTCTCGAACCCAGCCGCTTACAGTTGTGTTTAGAATACTGTCTGTATGAATGTGCAATGGGAGTCAAGCCCGTATTCCTTACCAATAACCATAACGACAGTGACCAAAGTAAAATCAAAGATGGCGACATCCATAAAATTGAAAGTTGTATCACTTTCTGACACGACAAGAGTCCAATCGAGCCACGAGTTCTTTCGTCAAATCTTCATTAACCAACAGCAGCTTTTAAATTTGGGTGGAAAGCGGAGTAAGTCGTGCATAGAACATAAAACTGATGGAGCGGCTTCGGTGGAAAACTGATGCACAAACACGTGTCTAAATAACTGAACTGTGTGTGAACGTAACCATATTAAGGACTCAAATACAGGATTGACAACCGTATTCTGCTGCTGTGTGAACGTGGCCTATGATTCATGAACTTTATTCCAAACGTTCTGAAGCCAAATAATAGCTTTGTGCAAGAAAAAAAACATATGGGTTTCAAAAGTAGGTCAAGTTAAGGTAAATTACTTTTTTTTTTTTTCAGCAAACTGCTTCTTTTATGGTGAAGTGTGCAATTTTTGCACAACTACGGGGCAGCCTTTAGTTGTGCAAACATTGCACACTTCACTTTCCACCTCGTGGAAATCCAACATCCTCAAAGCAGGAACTAATGGAAAACAGCCATGTCTGTGACAAGCAATCCATAATTAGCACTTGTTAAAAGGTAAACCCTTCCTGTCTGTCATCCTCCAATCAGGACAGCCGACTTAAAGGAGTACATCCAAAGTGTGCACTCTGACATCTTTCAGTTGATCCCCTCTTTAAATTTAAAAACTGAGTAAATGCTCCGGGTCTTAGAGTTAACATCGCCAACTGGCACATGTGCTCCTGCCAAGCAGAATGCAAAAGTGCACTAAAACCAAGACTACCCATTTCAGTCTGACAAAGAAGTAGATGGAAGACAGAATGTAAATGGTTTTCCACTTTGCAGGCTCTCTCCAACCCTCCCCCACACCTTCCCTTGGATGAACGCCGGGAAAGTGCTTGATGACTTTACCGGTTCAAATTCAAATCACATTGTCAATCACCACAGCACAAATGCCTTGGTTGAAATTCTTATAGCCTCCAGGACAGTGAAAAAACCACAATTTACATATGGACGACAGTGACATAAACATTTAATTGGGACGTGCAACACTGCACTGAGCATTTACAGTGCAATTAAATATATCCCCTCAATTTAATATAGACTGAAACAAATTACAATGGACAGTGCAACAAAATGCACTGGAGCATTTACAGTGCTAACAGTGCACCAATTTACATGGACAATGACAGCTGTACAGAAGACTGTGCAAAATACACAACATATACTCAGCAAGTGTACTATAAGACACACTCAAGACATTATACACTATCATGCATCTGCATGTGTGTGAGCACATGTGAGATCCTCGGTGATGTGAGCCGAGAACTTAAAGCTGGTCAGCTCACAGTCTGTGATGGAATGTGCTCTGCTCTGTCCTGTAATACCATCCTTGGTCTTGTCATGTTGAGTGAGAGGTTCTTTGACACCAGTCAGGTACTCACCTCACTGTTCATCGTTGTCGGTGATCAGGCCTATCACCGTTGTGTCATCAGCAATGATGATTCGAGCTGTGTTACTGTACAGTCTGTGTGTACAGGGAGTACATTGCTGAGGACGCAGCCTGCAACAGTGTGAATCGATGAGTTGTTACATTGTAGGGAGATGATGACCATTGTTACTCCCCCTTAGTCAAGACGGGATGAGCCTGTTGCGAGCTCCAGGTCTTGAAGGTCTTCTGGACATTTAACACGGACTGACTGAGAAATCACATTATTTAGTCGAGCGTTACTCATCAGGGAGATGAGCATATGTGCATGAATTGCATGCTAGCTAATATATAGAGAAATGAAAAGGAAGTTGGAAATAACTGGTCCCTGAGCATGCCTGTAAGTGGAAGCAGGTTCATGAGGGCATTTAAACAGAGCAAGCACCTTCCCTTGATCTTCATCTGCATGTTTCTGATCCAGTCTTGCAGAGTTGTTACATTCAGATTGGGATTCACCTGGTGTTCATTTGCTGAGAAGCACAGTGGAAGACTAATTAGAGGAAACAAAGTTGATACAGCCATTTTCATTTCCACAGTAAATTATGCTGATGCAGTGCAAACAGTTTAATGAGAGTTTTAAGGAGTGTGATTTCGGTCCCATTCCTTCCTATTCTATGCCAGGTAACAGTTTGTGCGTCCAACCATGTGCATCATGCGGGATCAGGCATCTGTTGTCAATTATGGCCTTTCTGTTGCATTCACAAACATTAAGCTCTGTCTGTCCATTGGTGGACTTAGGGAATTGAACATTTCAAGAGGTATTTAGTACTTAACAGATGTTGGAAATATAGATGATTCATTGGTTAAAGAGCTCATAATGTTAAAAACATAGATCTGGACCAGATCAACAAGGTATCCTGATTACAGCAGAGACCTTCACCCTGATCCAGGTCAACTCCCTCAGGGCTGGTCCTCTGACGGGAAGTCCAAAAATTGGGGTGAGTTTCCAATTCAAAAGCACACAATAGAAACAATGCATGCGTGTTGTGCACTGTCTCCCCCTCTTTCCTCTCTTCTTCTTCCTTAAACAAACATCCTTCCTGGAGAAGATTATTTCAGATCAAGTCTGCATTTCCACATAAAGTACATTTACATACTGTATTCTAGCGCTGCATTGGGCACACCATCCATTCCACAGACTCATTAAGCGCTAAAGTGAAGCGACTTGGCTGGAGCGGGAGCCACGGATCAATGCTGGCCTGTTCTAATTGAGGCACGCTCATTATGGGAAGGGTATTAAAAAAGGACAAGAAGAGATTAGTGGAAACGTAACGATTCGTTGCAGCTGCAGCGTGGGTAAACAAAGGCTGATGCAGAGCCGTAAACCTAAATGACTTTCTCATCATCAACCTTGCAGATTAACTGAACATTTTGGAATGGGTTGGAAGAGGTGCTGCTGCTTTCTAAAAACTAACCAAGCCATAACCTTTGGAGTGATCACTAGCAATCAATGTCATTGAAATACATCCTTCAAAGCAATACCAAAATTATCAAAAGCAAAGAATGCTATTTCTACAATATAAGATCACAATGAGACCAATTATATCGATACTCATATAAAAATCTGTATGCAATTAATCAGCTTGGTGTCTATATATATATATTGATCGCTAATGTTAACATATTAGTATTGATGTCTCTCATTGGATCAGCCTTTGAATCATTCAGTCTCCTCGACCAATCAATATCTCACCCTGTCTGCTCAACGCTCCAGATGTGTGAAAATACAAAAACAATGCTAATGAAACCAAGATTTTTCTCATTGCCATTCCATCTTTTTTTGCCAGATAAAGCCAAATAACAGCTGCTCGGGTTGTGAAGACATACATTTTTCGCTTGTCAGCAGAAACACATGCTGTTGCAGAATTAGAAATGCGCAGTCAAAGAGTGAGATCGAGAACAAAGAAGATGAAATCAAATGCAACAGTCTGTTTGGGCCTTGAAACTGGATGAACGTGGTCATTACTGACATTCAAACAGGGAAATGTGGGGAACTCTGCTGAAATATGTTGAGAGAGAAAATGTTAGCAGGCTTTCGCACCTCCCCCAAAAACAGCATCAGCACTTCAAACAGAATTCAACAGTGACCTACATACATAGGCGTCAAGATACTATTAAAATCAATTTATCTACAAAAATCGCCTGACCTAATGTATTTTGCAATACGGTTTCTCTGCCATCTATAAATTACAGGAACTAATGCCATATGAATGAAGAAAATGTTAATGTTTAAATCTTCATTATAACAATCTGTCCAAACACTTCTGGTTCTGTTTCTATTGTTAAAAACACATCAGGCACCGCACATAAAGAGGGGCAAAGCATCTAGGCTTTTTTATTACCAATGCCAATTAGAGCAGTCAATCATTTTGTTTTCCCACAGCTTCAGAAAGCTCTTACATGCATACTAGTCACTTTTCAATTGCTTGACAGGCTCACTTCCCATGTCTGAGGGATTATAGCTACATTATCCAATCCTTCCAACCAGCTGTGGTGAAAAACAGCTGTACACTTCCCACCAATCCTTGGAAACGTCAAGCCCATTCTTCCATCTCCTTCGGTTCTTTCAGGTAAGAGAAGCTCTTACCGGAGCCTTTGCTTTGATTCCTTTACAAAAGATCTGCATGGAGAACCCGAGGTATTGAGATTTGCAAACAAGAGTCAGAATGTTGCAATTTGTTTATCTGAAGCCCATGTATTCACTGGATTTTAATACCTTAAGATACCAACACCAACTCCAGGGCATTGGGTATAAGAACATGATTTCAATGGAAAAACTGTATGTTTCACATCAAGCTGATGTTAATCAATGATTGGCTTAACTGATCTACAGCATTTTTTTCCAGGCATGGAGTATTAGGGATTTGCTTGTGAGGGAGGCTAGGGGTTCAAATTGGCAAGAGAAAGTGATATGACACAGCATCCAGAGAGAGGAGCTGGAGGAGGAACAATAGTGTAAAATGAATATCAGGTTTATAGATTTACATTTATCTTTGCACAAGAGCAGATCATTGTGTTGGGAATTAGATTTCTCGGGGATGTGAATGCAATTATTATTCAATTTTGCAGTTCTGTAAAAGACACTAAAGAAAACTGATTTCAATTTATCAACTTAAAGGCTGCTAAAAATGACAACTGATTGACAATAGTTTTAAGGAATAGTTTTTTTTATATATATTTTTATAAAGACAGCAGCTCAGATTGAAAATGAATGATGTGTAAAATATTGATTTAGTTACTATTTAATTATACTAGATTTTTTACTTATTTTAAATGATATTATAATGTGTTAGGCTAACCGAGACTTGTCATAGCGCTTTCATATTGTTGTTTTTTTGTTGGTTTTGATTGCTTCTATTGTCCTCATTTGTAAGTCGCTTTGGATAAAAGCATCTGCTCAATAACTAAATGTTAATGTAAATATTGCAGCTCTCTATTGGGCCCTGGCCCATTTTGTGTAAAACCAGTTTGTGTAAAACTCAGCTCGAGCATAACCATAAGAATTTATATTCAGCAACTGTAATGATTTTTCACTGACTTAATAAGATTTCATCTCAAGATTTTCATTACTTTTGGGAGGGGAAAATCACTATTTTTAAATTCTGATTTCTTACTGCTGAACTAAACAAAGAAACAGCTATGATGGCTTGCTTGTCCTAGTTGCTTTAAAGGGATACTCCACCCCAAAATGAAAATGTTGTCATTAATCACTTACCAGAGCGTAAATCGACGAAGAAGACGCATCCCTGTTCGAGGCTGACACAGAAGAGTGTACGTTTTTTGCATCCAGGGGATAATCTCCAAAATGACACTACGCTGACTCAGAGGAGACATTACGGTGTCTATTTGTTGAATACCTTAACGTTTTATTTCTGTACAAAAAGGCAGATCGTCGCTGGCCGTAACGATTGAACCACTGATGGCAGATGAAGTATCCTGGCAATGCTTTTTTCTACTTTTCTGGAGACACAATTTACTCGTCAATGGGACAGTCACAAGCCTCTCGAAGATCAACAAAATATCTTACGGGTGTTCTGAAGACGAACGAAGATTTAGGATAACGGCATGGGGGTAAGTGATAAATGATACAATTTTCCTAATGGAGTAAAAAGAAGATGGTCTCCTAGCCTAATTACATAAAAAACACCAAAACACTTCTACCAGCCAAAAGAACCATCTGAGACACTAGCTGGTTTGATTTGAACTGTTTTAGCTATTCCCATGTAAAACTTGAATTTAGACACCCTAAACCAGGATCTGGTTCTGTGTAGCAATATTTGTGTCACAATGACCTACTTGAATGAAAACTCTCATAGATGAGAAACTCACTGGCTCTTATTAATGAAGATGTCCCCACAGTCAGCAGCAATAGACAAGGCCTGCTCAATTGCTCTATTCAAAGTGCCAGTAAGAGGGCAAATACACAAAAGAGCAGGCACACATAACGGCGTGAATAACATTTTAGGGAGCTTCACAAATGAAGTGAATCATTCAATTCGTCTTTCAATTAATAACAGCTTCGTTTTAATTCATCAGACAGATGTTTCTATGGGGACGGAATCCCTAGAGAGACAAAAACACGCGATGCGTACACACATCTGTGCGAGTGAAGAAATATGCGCGGTGTATTGTTACAATTACTTCATGAATATTACAATACTACTCAAAAAATGTGAAAACATAACCAAAGCCTCAAAAGTAACACTTTACACAGCGTTGTATGAATAAAACTGATGAGGTTACGGTCATAAGCGAACTGTCACCAAGCATCACGCATTTCACGCTCAGTGGTGCCAAACCACAACAGTTTTCGGTCAGATAAAACTCAACCCGGCTTTAAACGTGTTGCCACGTCCCTGACCTACAAAACATCTATGTCAACTAACCTGACAAAATGACTGAACACATCACCACACCAGCTCGTATTGAGACACGCAGGGCAAAAGAAAACGCCCTGCCTTTTCTATACGTAACCGTTACAACCTACACAAGCTGATTGAGGGAAACAAAAACAGCACGAACGTCACATAAATAACACATCAACTCCGTTTTGAATAGTAAAATCCAGGTTAAAAGATTTGAGTTAGTATCTATTGACAATATCGCTTCTCACACAGGCGATTGACTGACTGACCGATCGCACATCTATCATTCCGTTTGAACACATTGCCACATGTGGAGAAGAGCTAGCATTGTTTCCTCACAAAGTCAAATAAATGACGGTTTTCTCGGCATATAACGTTACGGTGCGTTTGCACCACTTGTGCTCTCGCATACACATGGTAACCTATCCAACAAAAACACAATGGTAGCCGTTGAATAATGCGACATATTTCACTTACCTTTAACGTGCGTTTCATATTCGGCGATAATCTCCTTGTCCTTTCGGAATTTAGCCGGAGACGTCATATTGATCAAGTCCTGTCACAGCGAGAAACACCGCAGAACAATAGCCTCTTCGCCCGCACTTCGTCTACAGATATCCAGTGAATATGTAGGAATGGAAAACTGGCTGGGTATTGTCTCCTGCCGACGATCAATCACGCCGCGTTATTAGTTGGAACTGCCGTTGGCTTCCTAGGTTGAATATGTCCGTGACAACACGCGAGGAAATGAAGCCAAAACGAAGAGTTGCATCCCACAGGATCCGACAGACGCAGAGCCTTCAAAAGTTTCAGCCTTCCTCCTCCGGCTGTCAGGCGTGTGAGTGAAGCTGCAGAGGCTTCTCAGTGCTGGATGAATGCATGGGTTAGATTTCCCAGCATCACACTGCACACACACAGGGCAGAGAAAAGTTCACTGAATCAGATTTCTAAAGATTAGTTCCTTCCAGTAAACTTCCTCAAAATATATTCGTTTCGTTTTAAACAGACGTTCAACCTATTTAAAGCTCCTCTCAACAGTGTTTAGTTTAAACAATGTAAACTGACGCATATTAAATAGCAAAATATGAAGAGGAAATCTGATATTATTCTGACATTTTTTTTATCTAGACCATTAAAGCTCACATAACGATTTACCAGTATCTGTACACATGGGTTAGGTTAAAGAGCACTTTACACTGTCATATCATTTAAAAACACGTTTAAATCGAGGCTGCTAATCCTGAATACTGCAGGGTTGTTAAGCACTTTAAATCACTAGTCCTAAAATGAAAGAGGCTATGAGCAACAAGAGGGAGTTTGTCGAGGACGGTGAAAAGCAGAGAGGCCCCTGGTGACTCTCAGGCAGGCAGGGCTTTTCTTAAGTAGATCCCTGCATTTCATCCGGAGGATTGCGGAGGTTTCTCTAATGTCTAATGCACCCGTATCACATGCTGCTGAACTGAATCGAGCAATCACTTACAAAAGGGCTTTTTGTCGAGGACGAGTTTGAAAACCAGAGGCCCCTGGAGACTTTCTGTTACAGGCTGTTTTAACTAGATCCCTGCATTTTCAAACTCCAAACCCGCCTATTTCATGGAAGTCTAATGCACCCTCTCATTGTCATTGGTTACAAACAGGAATCTGAATCACTTGCCAAAAGGCGCTTTCCATGTCTAAAATGCTGTTGTATTTCATTACGATTTCACCTCAGATTTGAAAGGCTTTGGTTAATTCTCTGAATTTTCCCAAACTCAAACCCCGCCTATTTTCATGGAAGAGAAAGAACAACCCCTCTCCATTGTCATTGTTCATAAAACACAAGAAGACGATTAATAATCATCAGAAATATTTTTTGTCTATGTGTTTTTTCTTTTTTTTAAGATGATTCGTGAGTGAATCCTTGCGAGTCGGATATTTTCAATGAATCAGATGAACCGGTTCACAACCCCGGTCTTAACAATCGACCTGAACGATTCATTCACGAATTCTCCAGTCGGTCAAACAAGCTATGCGAACAAGTGAAAATTATGTTTTGCTTAAAATGAGGTGAGCATTTATGCACTCGTCCTATGTGAGAAAAAATACTTTCGATACTTGTGAATCCCATTGCGTATCCTCGACCAGGAGTCCATTGGAAGCTTCTTTACACCTTGCACCTCGACTTTTTGCAGTGCATTTAATGAATATTGTCTTCATGTTGTTTGATTTTCAGCTTACGCGCTAGCTAGAGGACAGACTAGACAGAAAACAAGTTATTATCGATTTTAAACAACCAACAATTGAACTGAATCTCTCGTGGAGATGGTTTGAACAAATTAATAAAACATGGAAAAGCTTCTTAGCCAAGATATCTAAATGTAATAATAAATATTTTAAATGCAAATTATTTGTACGTTTTAAATAACTTTGTGTTTAATGAGCTGAATCGCAACAAACTACCATAAATGCATGGCATTGATAAACACACTCAATAATGATATTAAATCAAAATAAACAGCAATATGTACCTACATAATTATGGTATTTTTTTGGAACATGTAATCCACCACAACGGGATGTCAGGGACCACGTTTATGATAATAGAATCACTGAACACGTTTTGAAACGGTTCTTTGAAACGTTTCGTTCGAAAGAACCGACCTGCAGAAATGATTCGGACTTCCCCTCGCTAGCGGTTTTGTGGTTTGCGGAAAGGCACTGCAACCAATCATCTAAGGATTTTAAGCCGGCCAATCATGTGTGAGATATGGTAATTTGGAACCAATCAGCGTTAGAGATCGGGCTGTTTGAAAATCTTTCAGGAAGTGTACATCCGCTCAGAAGCGGACGTAAACAAACGTAGCTTAGAAATTTAAACCCCGTTGTGACTATAGATATTGTACAGTAGTGCAATGCGTTTCTCTGCCGCCTAGATCTAGAACGATCTGATATCCGGTAACAGGTAAGAATGGTTTTATTGCATGCTTAGTGAAATACTAGATCATATATTTAGTTAGCTAGCTATCTCTCTAACGAGAAAGACTCAGCTTTTCTTAGCCTCTTCTAACAGAATCGTAAACTGAGCTGTAATTACATCCTTAATATCAGTTTGAAGGGCTTTTTTGTTTTTGTGATCAATAGACTCTAACTTGGAGATACTGTTAACGTAATAAGTACAGGTTTAAACAGGCTACACCTAGCTAACTTATCTAGACAGGTGCAGGTCGTCTGTTAAACACCTGCTGTAGCATTCACTACAGGCGCTGACTCTTTGTTATTATTTTAAATCAACAGGAACCGGCGTTTTGTTTGGAGCTTTACTTGAGAAGATCTCAACTCAACAATGTCTACTTCAAATTTCAAGAATAAGTGTGTGACGCAAGTCAACTGTATATACTGTGACAGTCTGCTGTGCATGAGAGGGATGAAAGCAGTGCTTTTGGCTGATACGGAAATAGAGCTGTTCTCAACCGACATACCACCAAATAGGTGAGGTATCCGTGATCAGACTTCACGTTTATGAACGTGGTCATCATATTCTTTTTGTTTGATCCTTTTAATAGTCTGCGTTTTCCCCCATTTTAGGACAGTTGATTTTGTGGCAAGCTGCTATTCCACTGAAAGCTGCAAATGCAAACTAAGAGACATTGCTTGTTTGAAATGGTAAAGAAGTCTTTATAACTACACTATCTCTTAGTTTGTACTTGTATTGTTTAGGATAACAAGAGTATGGAATTATAAAGTTTATTGATAACAAATATGGTAATATACAATACCATTCAAAAATTTGGGGTCAGTAATTTTTTTAGGAAATTATTTTTTATTCTGCAAGGATGTGTAAAATTGATCAAAAGTCGTGGATAATCTTACAAAATATTTATATTCCAAATAAAAGCTGTTCTTTTAACTTTCTATTCATAAAAAAATCTAATAAAATGTATCTTGGTTTCCACAAAATTAGGCAGCACAGCTGTTTTCAATGTTAATAATAATAATAAATGTTTATTGACCAATACATATTAGAATAATTGTCAGAATTAGAATAATTTCGGCTGAAAATTCAGCATAATTCAAATAAAAAAATTCTGCTTTTGCTATCACAAGAACAAATTACATTTTAAGATACTTTTTACTATAGTAAAAGTTATTTTTAAAAGTTGTAATAGTCTTTCACATTTTTACAGTTTTTTTCCCCTCCCTTCACATTAAAAATATTACCAAACTTTGAATGATAGTGTATTATCCTTTTTTCAATTTGCACTGCAGCATTGTTATACATGTAGGTTGGAATCAAACTTGTTTAGGTAATGTTCAGTCCATTGTTAACTGAGCCATTTGCTGTTCTGTGTCATTTTGCCTCTCAAAGCATTTGAATCAGGTGTTTTTGTTTGTCTCTCTGGCTCTTTCTGCACATTCAGTGGGAATGTTGTGGGATATCACGTGGTGGCCCCATGCAAGCCCTGCTTGCTCTCTTGCAACAATGGTCATTTCTGGATGTTCAACAGTGAGGCGGTGTCCACCATCAACAGACTGGATGCAACAGGTTTGGGACGTCTGATGCAAAAACACTATCTATGTCCTCTACTTATGGTCCGAGTCCGACAGCATTTGGATACCATTGCTTCAAAGATTATCTGCTCATAGCCATAAAAAAACAACTAATGAAAGTATAGTATACCCAATGTAAATGTTGTTAAATGAATCCTGAAAAAAAAAAGAAATATCTTCTAAATCAAAACCATAAAAAACCCTTTTTTTGGTCTGTCACACACACATCTAGATTGACAAACTAATGCATTTCTGTAATTTAGCTTTCCTCAGAGTGGGCCAGCCTGTCACCCTTTGAGGAAGTCTTAATTGCCAAAATGCATTAGAGTGCCAGTGTAGACTTTAAACTTTTTTTGTTTCTATTAGAAGATATGCCGTGCACTATACAGTAATTGTATCATTACTGTTTAAAACTCAGCCGAAAAGAAAAAATGCTGCCAAATGATCTTTTAAAATGAAATGTCAGTTATTGTTTGGCACAAATTAGGAGCAAGTTCTTGTGCATTTAAAATAAAATGTTGCTTAACTATACCCTACTGTGAAAAAGTTTGGGGTCAGTGGTAGTTTTAGTTTTTTCTTCAGCAAGGATTCATTAAATTGATGAAAAATGACAATAAACTAAATAATAGTTTAAAATAAATGCTGTTCCTTTTTAAAAAAAAAAAAAATTTTCCACAAAATATTAAGCAGCACAACGGTTTTCAACGTTGATAATAAGAAATGTTTTGTTGAGCAGCAATTCAGCATATTAGGATGATTTCTGATGGATCGTGTGATACTGAAGACTGGAGTAATGATGCTGAAAATGCAGCTTTGCCATCACAGGAATAAATTACATTTTAGTATATAGATAACAAATAATTTTAACCGTAATAACATTTCACAGTTCTAGTGTTTTTCTATGTTTTTAATCAAATAAAAGCCTCCTGTTTAGCTGAAAACTTCTCAAAGACGTAAAATCTTACAGACCATAACGTTTGAACATTAGTGTAAAGATCGTGTTTCAGACATAAGTTAATAAACGTTTAAAAAATGAATAAAACAAGTCTGTCTCTTTCATAGGGCAGAACCTGCTGCTGTGGGGAGATCTTCCAGAACTAGAGGACAGTGATGACGAGAGCCTGGACAGTCTCTCAGAAGAAGAGTACCTCCGATAGAAACACACACATCTAAAGGAAGCAGACTCCGACGGTAGCGAACTAGTTTACTTTCAATCACACAAGTCTCCGTTTAAAGCACATTGTCTTGTCTTTAGCTGATTGGGAATATGAATGGTAAAAATGGTCTTTACCATCCCGGCTTGATTTATATGCATTTTCTTTCTGCATCCTCTCAGATTAGGTTCAGTGTGTCAGAGTGCCACTACCAAAGAGATGTTTCTGTTTTCTTTGCTTTACGGTTTCAGTAGCACAAAACATGATGATTAGATTGAAGGATTTAGAATGTTGTCCTCATATGTCTTTATACAACATTCACAAATGGACCAGACTGTTAAAGATTGACAGTAGTGTTACTTTGAGGTGTTAATACTGGTTATTTACTCCGGTACTAATGCGGTTTTTGGGAGGCAACCAAATGGATGAGATAGATAGATAGAAACAATCTTGCAAAATGAAATACTGGTTCCGCAAGTCTAGGTGGTTTTATAGGAAGGAAATGACTGCTATTTACCATGTTTTAATGGTTTACCAGTATATTTGTCCAATTCAATTGAAAGTCCCCTGAAGATGGATATCAACTGGTACATTTAGTCTAAACAAGGTTCATCCCTGAATAATATTGTCTTGCATCTGATTATTTTCTGTATTTAGATTTTGCTCTTTTCACGGCGTTGGCATTTGAAGCGGCACAAAATGACTTGGCAGCTTTGAGTAGAGAAGTTAGGTCTCAGCTCAGTGACAATTGGCATTTCAATCATTTTAATTTAACATTATGGTTCTCAATTAATGCTGTTTCATTACTCCAGTTATGTTTCACTGTTTGTCACCAGGGCAATCATGAAAAACGACAGAAAGCAATCTGCACTTAATTGCTGTAAATTATGTGTGACAAGCTGGACAAAGCATTTTTAAGCTTTCTGAATTTTTTTTTTCCTATAGAGGTAACAAAATGATTTGCATCCTCTTCCATTTCTTCTGATTTCTAAAGACACGATAGCCGTTCAGTAGCTGTTTACCATTTCACTGTGTAATGAACTGTTTCACAGATCAGTTTTAAATATTTCAAAACTATGAAGGCTATTATGCCACTGTAAACGTCTTAGCGCAACAGTTTACGTCATGCTGTATTGAAGGTTGCATTTTAAGTTAAAATAACCACGACAAGAGTACACAACCATTATTGTGATAGCTTTCAGGTGTAGCATTTTTAGGGGTTGGCTCTTGTATGCCTTGAAGCGATCTTTAGTATGCATCTATGACCAAAATAAAACGGCGAAAAATATGTTTGCATTTTAACTTATTAACAGAGGATTTATTTGATTTATCTATATTTTGAATGTATTTATTAACAGACACGATACTGTATTTATACTGACGTGATTTAATTTGCGCCATGTGAGGATGAGAAAAAAAAAAACATTTGTACACTTTTGATCTGCACTGACAATGTTGTTGGTTTAAACTTTGGGTTATTTTGTATGCTGAATGTCTTGATATTAAATTTTTAATGTGGATATGCCTGTGTATGTTTCCTTTATTCAACAATGTAATTTTTAACTGTTTTAAACATTAATGCTTTTGTTTAACATTGCATGTCAGATCAAAACCTACACTACTGTTTATAAGTTTGGGGTTGGTAAGTTTTCTCTCTTTTTGGAACAAATACTATAAAATCAGTAATATTGTGAAATATGATTACAATAAGCTAATTCTATATTGTAATATATTAAATTATAATTTATTCCTGATGGCAAAGCTGAATTTTCCTCAACTCAATTCTTCAGTGACACATGATCCTTCAGAAATCATTCTAATATGCTGATTTGCTGCTCAAGAAACAACATATTATTATTATTATCAGTTGAAAACCGTTGTCTTGTTTAATTTTTTTGTGGAAAATGTGATACTTTTGTTACTAATTAAGCCCAAAAATGATACGTTTATTTCAACCACTATATTTATTTTGAAGTATAATAGAGAAAATTGTCAACCAGACGAGAAGAGCAATTGTCAGAAAAGTGACACAAACTCTAGCTACAATGCTGACACAGATGCAGAGCTGTTTTGCTGAAATGGCATGAACTTTGAAGCAATCTCCGGTGTTTCTCTGATTCACCTCTGAGAGTGTCTAGAGAGATTTAAAAAATCCTACAGTAAGTGTGAAACCAGCGAAAGCATGCACACATCCAGGAAACGCCTTCATTATGATCTGTGGTATCGGTAAAATCATGTGACCTGAATGCTGTACTTCACAGACCTTCTCCATTAAATGCTAATTTATTGATGTCTGGAAGTTTATATTAATAAATAAATAAAAGATTCAAGGTGGGATATTTTTGTTAAAGTTTGCGGATCAAATTCAACGTTACATCATCACTGACGGCACCCATTCACTACAGAAGATCCACTGCTGAGCAAGTGATGACTAATGCTAAATTTCTCCAAATTTGTTCCGATGAAAAAGCAAAGTCATCTACATCTTGGATGGCCTAAGGGTGAGTATATTTTCAGCAAATTTTTATTTTTGGGTAAACTATTCCTTTAATAAATGTAACCATCATATTGGTAAATAATGTCTTCCATCATATTAGGCCAAAATCCATGCCGTAATCTCAAATGAGCAAATATGATTGCCCATAAAAGGAAGATATGGGAATGTTTTCATAGTTCTTGGAATCAAACATATGCTATTTTGGCAACCCAAAACCACATCCACAAATAAGTTATTTTCCACTTGAGAATAAACTAATTTTTCTCTGGAAAATGCTGACTTACTTTGGCTGTCATAAATTGTAATAACAGTTCAGACACAGCTCGAGCAACACTTTCAGTATTTCAGGCCTATCTATCAAAACAGCCTTTCTCTTTATAAACACACCTCAATAAATGAATCATTTGTCAGAACGCTTGTCCCTAATCCAGCTGCTCTTTGTATGTGTGCACACCTCCTGACAAACACAACTGATAACATACCATACAAAATGTTTAGTCCTGCCACTTTCAGCAACATGCAAATGGTTAAAATCACATGTTGTCAAAGATGAGACTGGCTTGTGTGCTGAATCTAAATTGACATTTTAGTGGGGCCAAAACACTACGAAAATAAAACTGCACTCATAACAAAAAATGTTCCTAAAAAGGGGATTTTCGCAGTGATGTCATATGGGAAGTATTTTGATTCCTCAATGAACATTTCAGTGAACAGTTCTTAAAATAACATTTATATACAATTTATATATATGGATTATATATATATATATATATATATATATATGGAGTATGGATGGAGATACTGTATATACTATATATATTATTGGTGTGAAGAACATTTGAATAATCTATAGAACTTTTTCCAATGCAATGGAGAGATGCCAATAAAAACTTTTATATGAGTGTAAGGTGTGGCTCTACAACAAGATTGTCCTGTTTTAGGTCGCTGGCTGGTATAGTATCAACAAAGGCTCATTTGATTTACATTTTGGTATATAAGTTGAAAATTTGTTTGAATTTATGTTTTTGTACAATCTGCTCATGCCCCTCCATGGATTATCCCTTTATGGAGACATTTTATCTACAAATCATATGTTGTTGTATGATTCAGATTATACAGATTCAAATGAAATTGCACATTGCGCAATATTTACACCTATTCATGAGACTGGGTTGGGTAAGAACATGCCCAAACAAAAAATAAGCGATAAACAATTTTATATTCTAAGAACATTTTCCTACAACAAAAAGTGTAGTGGTCAAAGAACATTCTATTAATGTTACTTCAAGAATGTTTTATTTGTAACTTTGAGATGACCTTTACTGAATGTTCCAAAATGCTGTTTACTTCTGATTCTGATTAATTAAAGTGGACAGTATAGTAGTTTAACAGATAAATATGATTCAATTATTTCAGTTTCAGAAACCGTTATGTACTCCAATACACATCTGCATCTAAAGTTGTTAATCCACTAAACACTCAGTTAAGTATGAAAAAAACTTTTTTTGCAATTCATCCCTATTAAAGATGATGAGATCTACAACTGCACAATTACAACGAGGACTGCCAAAGAAGACAGCTCAAGGCATACCTCATCGAACTTACAAAGAAAAGTAAACACTGGCCTTTATCCCATGTAATATTTGTTTAAACATGCAAATAGAGATTCAGCAATCATGGCTAATTTAGCATGCGCTGTCGCCTCAACATGTAGGCTACAATCAGAATACCTACTAAATCATTTATTATACTAGGTGTGTGAAAGTATGGGGGTTGGTTTGGGTGTCACTGACAGGGTCTTCTATTGTCACTCACTGACAAGAGCTGTCAATCTTCAAGAATGACTCGAGTCGAGAGTCACCTTAAGAATAGGGGACCTGAAAAGGTCTGTCAATGGTTGTGAGAAATGGCTGAGTGTTGTTCACAGGGAGATCAAGAATGTTTGTGAAAGGTCAAAACTGATTAAATAAGTCTTGTATAGAGCAGAAAACAGTGCGTAGTAGAGCTCACTGGCAGATAAAGGTATGAATATTAAAGTGTTAAAAGAGTTACTCAAAAGCATTGTTGAGAAGGTTAGTTTGGAAATGTAATAAGTTACAGATTACAAGTTACCCTATTTTAAAATGTAAAGTAGTGTAACTATTTCAATTACGTTATAAAAGTAACGTAACTGATTACATTTGATTAGGCTACTTTTTAATTACTTTAGAAATTTCTAATCAATGTTTTCAACTGTTAATCATTTTGAAACATTTAAAGCAGGCAGGGTTAACCTTACAGTATAGTGCTCAACACTGATTACTGTCAGATTTTCAAAACCTTCTTCACTTGAATTAAGAAGATTAAAATCATGTCATTTTAAAGCACAGAAACCACAAAATCAGACTTTAGCACCTCTTTTTACTTTGAGACCGTTCTGATATTAAAATCATAAATAACAAGCTATAGTTTAATAGCTTTGATAATGTTTTTGAAATTAAATATTTGCACAGCTATGACTGGAAACACTGGCATCTAACAATGCCTTGGAAAACAGCTAATATATAAAAAATAAAGCATATGCACAAACCCAAATAGGAAATAAAACAGTTGTCCTATGTATCCTATTCTGTGTCCTAAGCTCCAGAAACATTGGTGTCTCGTATTTTAAAAAGCAATTTATGAAAGAAATCAATCACATCTGAAGCATATGTGTGAACAACATTCAGATGTTACCACCTTTGTAATCGTTAATATTTTCATAAGTAACTGTAATTTAATTACACAATTCTTTTTCTCAGTAACTGTAACAGATTACAGTTACATTTATTTTGTAATTAAATTACGTAGGCCTAATTTTGTTTCATGTTACTAGTTACTCTCCAACATTGCTCAAATACTCAATTTAAATACTCAAATGCAATTTGTAAAAAAGCAGAACTTAATTAAGTTAAACCCTGTTATGGTGTGACTACTGTCTTATTAAAATAATGTTTTCATTGTTAAAAATAATACAGGAGTTTACACTAGGAATTTGCACCTATGGCCATATCAAACTCAATAGTTCAGTTATGTTAAGTACAGTTGGAAAATAAAATATAGCCTAAAGTATATTCTGATATTCAACAACACCGGGACTTTCGTTGACCATATTGTGTTTCAAGAAAGTTTCAATAAGGTGTTAGAGCGTACGTACTACTCAACTGTACTTTACGTCAGGATGGATTTTAGAACACCATTTTGGGCCAAGACCAAACGCAACGTCCAATTTTGGCTTATCACAGGTGCGCATTTGCTTCTTTAGGTGAGCTGGACAATTTGGAAAAAGTAACGCAGTTACTTAATGTGAACTTATATTGGGCGTAAACAACATGTTTTTGATTCAAACAGAGCCTTCATCAAGCGCTCAGATCAATTTGAACTAATTTAGGGGGGGAGGGGACTAATAAAACACAACAAATAACTAACTGACTGCTTACCCTTACCAACAAAAGTAATATACTTCACGTTTATTTTATTAAGTATACTTAAGTAAAGTTCAAGTATATTTTTAAGTATACTTTATGTAGTAAGTACACAAATATCAGTGTACTAGTAGTATACTTGTAAGTGTACTATTTCAATACTCCTTGGGACTAAATTGGCCCACTTTCTAGTATATATAAGTATACTTTGAGTATATTACAGTAGTACAAATTTTGAGTACACAACTAGTTTACATTAAAGTTTTTAGCTTGGACTGCATCTATACTAAAAGTGAACTTTTAGGTATACTGACAGTTTGCTAATCAAATACTTGTAGTAGCATTTTTAGTACACTTTGAAGTATAGTCTCAGTAAACTACTAGCTTAGTAGTTTTATACTGAAAGTATACTAAGTAGGCTATACTATATAAGTTTTTTTTAAAGTGAACTTTACATCATACTTTAAGTATGCTACTATGTCCCTATTTAGGTATTAATTTCTATATATTTTGTTATATGAATATCTGAACATACAAAACACCAAAAGAAAGAACAGTGTATCTGTATTTAAACAAAACATTTTATTCTAGCTTCATGCATTCTTTTTAACACTTGAATGTGGGAAAGTTTCATAAATATTATTTTTTTTTTTTAAAAAAAAAACGCTGATAAAAGAATATGAAATGGATTCAGAATGATAATAAAAACGTAGATGGAGTCTATCAACCACCCAAAGCTTGACAGTCATTATTACCTCTTCATTGGTGGTATTTTATTCCATAACTTTACAGGCCCTGTCCCAAATGGCACCCTAAACCCTCGCGGTCCCTCTGAGTCCGCACTTTCGTGACTAATGCCAGCTTTGACTTCGGGTAGAAGTCCTGCTGCCAGCTGGCCACAAAGGGGGCGCTCGGCTCGGCAGGTCGGCAGAAAGTGCGGGATCGAGGGCGCATAATGGCACAAAGGGGGCGCTCGCGAGCACCCTTGAACACTAAAATGAGGAATGGGTCACCCTACGGTTTTTAACGGACTTAAACGACACGCGCACGCGCCATTGTAAGTTAAGAAAAAAGTGCACACAAGTGTTCCATTTGTAGTAGGTTTCTAAACAATATTAACAAAAATAAATATAACTACAAAATAAATAATATTTACATTAACATTTTTTGCATAAAATTAATTAAAATAAACTATAATTAAAATGGTTTTTTATTTATTTTTATATTATTTTTTTATTAAACATAACATTCCAGGGGATAACATTCAAACAACGATAACAAAACAGTCAAATAATACCTAAACTTTAATAAAAACAAAATAAATATAAAACTACAAAACAAATAAATAATATTTTACCATTAACATTTTTTGTTTGAAATGAAATCTATAATTAAAAATGAAAATAAAATATACATAAATATCAACTTCAATAAAATACTCAGGAGGTAACCCTTACAAAATATTTTTTCATAAATAAACGGTTGTTTTAGCAGCTTTCTTTTAAGTGATGAGCATAGAGATTCATAAATTAATTTCAAATTAATACAAAAAATCCTAAAATTGGGCATATCAGTAACTTTTAGTACAGAATAAATAGGCCACAAAGAGTTTGTTTAAGCATTTTAAACATATCCTCCAGCTTTCCAATTCCCACAAATTTTCCAAAATATATTAACATTATTTCAAAACTGAGAAGTACTTTCCAAGTAAATTACAGCATAGTCTTTGCATTAAATTTTGAGAGTAATTTCTGAAATTGAAGTACATGAAAATAACAATGTAGACTATGAAATACTATAAATATATTTAGACTGAAAATTTCCTATTTTTAGATTAAAATAGCACACTTGAATAAACGTCTTTTTCCATAAGGGTAAATATGTTTTTTTGTTATTGGCACAAGTACCTACACAAAAAAGTTTGTTATTGTTAGACTATTTACACGGAAAAAGTTATCCTAAAGCTGGCAAGAGATGCAAATATTGCACGTCATTATATTTAGAAGCTACCACGTAAATATTAGTAGGCCTATGCCTAAATGTGAAATGGTATTTTTGTCGTACATATGGTCATGCTGTCCTGTGACAAGATGTGGATTTAATCAGGTCAGTAACTAGACATTTAAAACGACGTTTGTGCTGTTTATTGTAACATGAGTGTATTTTTATACACTGTAAATGTAAGCACGGGGTTTGCCCAGTGGGTATTTTTAGCAGTGCTATAGATGGTAAATGGCTCCATCTGCTGGTTATTCATAACATGCAGTTTTGTCTTCTTCACCAATGTCCACCTGATATAAATGTATATGCACGGGGTTTGCCCAGTGGGTATTTTTAGTATAATGTTCCACATTCAAACTATAGTAACCAGTCCGGAAGGATAGATGTCTGATAGTTCAGTATTTTTTGATATAACTGATTCTTCAGTGGAACACACACTGTGATATTGGGCACATGGGAAGAAAGCCTCAGTGACTAATGAACATTCACTTGCATAATTTAGTTGACGTTGAATGTGAATGACAATTGAGGCTTTCCTTCTGCCTGACTTCTCTTTTAATATTCCAAAAAGAAAAACCTACAGGATTGGATGAGTAAACTTGACAGACTTTATGTTTTGGATGAGCAACTGTGTTTCATTTGGGGGTTAATTGTTGCAGTTGGGCACTGGCCACAAGAAGGCGCAATAATACAAGGATTCAGAAAAAGCTTATTGAACCATCGATCTTCTACTAGCTACATCTTTGTCGATGTAGATCAGAATTCAGGAACGTTGTTTTGGTCTGCAGCTCGTTCCAGTTACTTTGTTGTAGGCTTTGTAGATTTTATGATAATATGAGATTATTCGTGTTATGTATTTTAGCAGTTTAAATGCCCCTGCATATTTTCCACTCTTTCAAATATTGCACAGGTGATCAGCAAAATGACAATAGCCTATAACTGGCATTTGTAAAATTAATTTGGACTGTTGATACAGGCTTCTGAATATAGTTTAGCCTTCTTGAAATACACAACGCAATCACAATAAGAAAAGGAGGCTCTTTGCAAGAGCTGTTTGATTTTACTGCGTTTTTGAAGGCTGTAATTAATTTTCTGAAGTGACATGACGTCTGTTTAGATGAATAGCTGTTCATCTTTTGCTTACAAATCCTCATTTAAATCAATGAAATGCCACTCAGTCGTTGTGTATGTGAGGACGCTAATTTGAAGTTAAATCCGTAGATATTTAATTGTATTGTGTCACATTGTCTTTTTCCCCCGGAAATGTAATATCCTAATTTTAAACATGCGAATCGCTGTTTAAATAGTAGTATTTTATATTTCGCTTTTAATAAGACTTTGTGTTTGTGCTAAACTGAATGTACTTTGTACTGAAGGCTATAACCCTGAGCGTTACAGCGAATCCAAATAGGTTTTAGTAATTTTGTGCAGGAATTATTTTTTTAAAGTCTAAAATAATCTATAGCAACGATAAATGCCACAAGCCACATTTTGTTTTCGATTGTATTTTTGTAAAAAAAATATTTGACAGATAGAACAATATTCACTTCTAGTTTTGTAAGCTGTACAAATGATTATATACTATTATTATTGTTTCATATATTTAGAAAAAATAATGAATTGCTATTTTCCAACAAAAAATGCATTTGTTTCCTTTAAAAAATATTGCTTTTATTTTCATTTCTATAGTTATACCATTTACCTCGAGGACTGTGGGCTTTATACCAAGTCAATGTATATATTAACCATGACTAAAAAAGCATATCAATGTTATAATTCTTTGTATTGATCCGCTTGATTAGACCGATTTTCTTGTGATCAGAAATGTATTCAGTAAATTGAATTATTCTTCCTCATCAAGTGCCATGGGAATATTTAAAGAACCTGATCCAAATTCTGATCTTATTGATCCAAAATGATCAACACAACGTTTGAACACCAGTGGATGCAGGAACATAAATGTCACTATTTCTGATTGTCTTCTGTTTTAACATTTTATTCTGCGCCCTAAGAATAATGTAGTGCTAATCTCAGCAGATGCTCTCCTTTATCTAAACAAACCTTTAATGCTGCAGCACCGTTTTGTAATTAAAGGGCTAATAGGAGGTAGGGGGTTTGGTTTCTTGTGAAGGGGGTTGAGTCTGTCGGTCATGTCTGTGCATTTGAATACATGTATCATGAATATGCATCTCTTAACCTAGAGCATTAGAGCTGTGGTTGGCCAGTGGATCCTTCTGATTAATGCAAGTTTTGTCTAATATATGTATGACTTCAACTGCTGAGCTCTTCCCGAATACCACAGATATATTTTCATAGTCTATACAATAGTATAGCGTTTTAGATATTCAAAGTTAAATTATTAAATGTGATTAAAACTACAGCTAATTATTAGTTATACTACTTTTGTTTGTTCAATCTTTTTTATTGTTTGTTTTCAAAGGCATGTCTTTTAATTCATTTACTTTTCAGCCTGAGTAAAATGAACAGGACAAGATCTTACTCATAGCACAATTAAGTCTAATTTGAACGCAGCAGTATATAGTTAACCTTCAGAAAATTTCCACAGGGCTTTCATTAGTTGAAAAGTATTAAATCCATTTTCATAAAATTATTACTCTCTTCATAAGAGGGTAAAATAATCCTCGTAATCACAATGTAATAAAACTTGTAATATTTTGTTGTACATTTGGTATTTCCATTTCTGATTCCCAATGGTCTGAGTCGGGCCAAATGTACTGAAATGTGCAGCATTCACATCTGCTTTCAAGCCGAGTTAAAAGGGCAAAAAAAAATCACATATGTGTATATATATATATATATATTGCATTCTCCAGTTTTAATTGAATATGTGGCCAATGTACTAAAACCTTAATTTAAAAGCAAATTAATGTAAATTTCACAAGGACAGCGGAGGTGGCAAAGTGATTTTTTTTTAGCTAATTGCCAAGGTACTTAATATTGAGACCTTCAGTTTTAGATGACCTCAAATAGTATAAAATGAGATATGCATAATTTGTCTTTTTCAGGAAATTACACATTAAGCTTTGAAATGCTTTGATTGCAATGGTACGTTTTCTTTGCAATATGTCCGCATTGTTGCAGTCGA
Organism: Ptychobarbus kaznakovi; assembly: GCA_027422405.1. NCBI lineage: Eukaryota > Metazoa > Chordata > Actinopteri > Cypriniformes > Cyprinidae > Ptychobarbus > Ptychobarbus kaznakovi. The sequence goes on along the minus strand of CM049795.1, from coordinate 10,498,184 downwards.
TTCAATATATTTTAATTGTAGCAAAGGTCGTTGTTTTAGAGTGGGATTGCGATTTGAAAAAATGTCAAGATTTTCCGTCCCTGGCAAATGCACTCTCGACAGTGATTGGCCATTTATATGTTCCTCCTGTCTGTTGCATTGTTTTGAAGTTTGTGTGTTCTCCTTTAAGAAGGGGGCTCTTTGCAGCTGAAGAATTTGCTCTCCTGTCGCTGTGAATGGGGCCCGGGCAGGAGCTTAGCGAGGGGCCCAATGTTTTGTTCTGTTACACTTCAATAGGGCGTCAAGCAGGGTTTGGGCCCGACAGCCTGTGGATTAAAGGCTCTTACCAGAATCTGTTCGCCCCACCCCCTGACCCGCGCACTCCAACAATAGCCTGAAAGAAACACATTCTTAACTCTTCAAGTACTAAGTTGTAATTTGCAGGTGGCTATAGCCTACCAAGTCCCTCCAGTCCGAGACGATAAGGGTTATGGAGAAAAAAGGAGGGGTTAGTCATAGTCCACCTCCTTTTTTTCGCCCCACTTTAGCTTTCGTATACGTTTAAAAACATAAATGTATTTCTCGTCGATCTGAAAATCAAACTAATGATCTTACAGAACATCTTGAAGTGCGTCATTGGACGATAGACTTGAATTCAGAAAGGTACATTGTGTTCTTCTAATCCCTGCTACTTTCCAAATTGTAAAAGATACACTGGATGTCAACAGTTTGGGGTTAGCGAAGCAGCCGTTGTTAACAATAGCCAGATGCCTGCTCCGAGCAAACAGCGCTGCTCCCAGGGGCTGTAGCGATGACAAACATTTGTTGTTGCCTTCTGTTTTGACAGCACTTCCGAACCCTGGAGCCAGGAAGAAACAGACTTTTGTTTGCAAAATATCTGACACTAGAGATCTAGATGGTAATAAAACCAAGCAAAGGAAAAAAAACTTCTGATAGTTACTATTCTTATTCAATAAGATTGTGTAAGGTTCAAATGTGTTTAATCTAAATGGACCACTAGGTGGAGCTATTTGAAAGTTCCCCAGCAGGAACAGACGTGCACAGGTGATGGGTTTGTGAAGTTTGTGTAAGACTATTATTTAGATTTTCTGGGTTCTTCTAAGTGAACGTTTTTATCTAAATGTTTACATGTTGGTTCATGCAGTGTTGAAATTGGAAGATAAAAGCAGTCCTCAATCATTCATCATATCAGCTAAAGTCGTAATAAACACAACTAAAAATGACCTAAACGATTTGGTCACGTCAATCAGAGTGTTTTTCCATTGTGCTGAAATAACGCTCCTCAGAGTATTGCTGTCCAGAAGCTCTTTTGTTGTTCAGCGGAGAGGAGTCGGCTGGGTCAAGCCTTGCTCATCCTTATAGTCCCGGCCGGGTGTGTAACACCAGACTACATCTGGCCAATGATTCAGAGAGTCAGAGTTCACATTCCGTACTCGCGTACACACACACACACACACACACACACACACACACACACACAACACACACACACACACACACACTGTGGGCTGATTCACAACCCTGACACTCTTTCTTTGTGGTCAGATGATCGGTTTGATCACCCTTATTTAAAAAGTGTTACACTGAATGCTCTGTTCATTCATTTCCATATGCTCTATAACCTCCGTTTCGAATGGTCCGGGTCCAGGCCTGAAGGGACCCAAGCAAAATGTTTTTATTTATGGGCAAAATGGCATTGTTGACATTGCGTATTGGCTCTAATTGCGTGCGTGGTCAATGGTGTTTTTGAAAACTTCTCCTTAAAGTGGCAGCCTTTCAAGAGCAGCCGCCTTTTCCCCTCCGTTTTCCTGTCACCAGTAACAGAACACAGATGTGACACGGGGTAGCAATTCCACCTCTATTTGTTTTAGGGCTGATCGAGTTATTTAAAATGTTTGCAGACCTGAAAAGGGCTAGGGAGGGAGAGATGTGAGAAAGAAAAGGGGAGAGAGAAAGAGGGAAGGTAAAGTGTGTTTATGGACCCCTGGCCGGGCCAGGTACAGCTAGTGACAGATATGTAAACAGCTCGAGCACGCTAGACGCACACTGTGAAAATAAAGTAAAGCAGCCAGATTTTAAATGTCTTCTGTTTACTTTGGGATGTTTCCTAAAACTGTTGAACTGCTAGTTCATTTTCTCGTATACATGTCATAAATCCTTTACACCTGCACAGTCTGTATAACAATGTTGAGCTTGTTATGGGACGGTCAGTTTTTTTTTTATTAGTGCCTGGTTTTGTCATTATTTTTTTCTGTTTAATAATAATAATAATAACAGTAAAATACTATTTTATAGTAGTTAATAATAATATATATTATTACTAAAATAAATAATAAAATATTGTTATGATTAGTGTTATTATTATTATTATTATTAATAGAAAAATATGTACTTCTGTCACAATAGTTCATATAATAATAATAGATATGTTACTAATAATCGTTTCTTATGCTATGTTGTTGGAGAATAAGAATACTTTTTTAAAAGTGTAGTTATTATTGTAAGAAATAATAATAAAGTTAATCATATTTGTGTAATATTTATAAATGCACAAATTAGAGGTTAATGCAGGGTTTATATACCAATGCAGCACTTGAGACTTTCCTTCTCATAAAAACTTTTTGAAATCACTTTTGACTTGCTGATTACTTTTTTTTTTTTTTTTGGCGGGGTATTTTGGACCATACATGTGAAGCTCAGTACACATCAAGGTGCTCTCGAAGGCATTTTACAAACTGCCGACTGTAACCTTCAAAGAATGAAGGAAAGAATCCAGGCTGCAGTGAAATTTAATCCAGCCACAGCTATAGCTACATGTTTCCATGCCCCCCTGCTGAACTCTGACCTCTGACTTTGTCTGGGTCATCTAACCTTGCTTGAGTTATAGACAGAACACATCTTGCCTCATTCTGGTTGTCTTATGACTCTCTTTCTCTCTCTTTCTCTCTCTTATCTGTCCAGTGTGTCTCCATTGGGCCGGCAGGAGGAGAAGGGGGGGATCAACGGATTGGGGACCTTACTTGCTCACAGCAGAAATGTCAGCGAGACATTAAACAGTGAAAAGCCGGGTGTGCTTTCATAGTACAACCTGTCTGTTTTTCCTATTCTTTTTCCAGCCCCGCATATCATCAGTCTTCCACTGAGCCTTTCATGCTGTGATCAGTATGTCCTGGTCATTTTCCAGGCTGTTTGTTGAAGTTATGACAAGAATGGATGCCATGAACCAGTAACATAGTCAGTATTAATATCGAGCCCTCAGACCTTTATTTTATTTTATTTATTTTATGCATGAATATAAGGTAGAAATAATTATCAAATAATTTCATTTAAAATGAAATTGTATATCATATTATTTTATTTTATTTTACATAAATATAAAGTAAATAAAAAAAAGTCCTTCTGAAGACTAACATCACAAAATGGAACTGCAAAAAGTATTTGAACAGGTTTCCTAAATACCTTTCCCATTCCCCACTGGACAGAATAACAGGTAGCCAGGTGTCAGATTTTGCTACAAATTAACCTACGAATTCCTTACTTTCCCTTCCTTAAAGCACAATTTATACTTCTGCGTCGAACCTACGCCATAGCCTACACAGAGATGCACAGGCCTGCGCTGTAACCTACGCCGTACCTGAAGTGCACCTCTCCAAAAATCTAACAGCACATCAATTCAACACGGACCGCAAGCGCTGTGATTGCTCTGCTAGAACCCCTCCCTCCATGTGTACTTGAGTTTTGTGTGTGTTTATGTGAACTTTAATATATTTTAATGTTACATCTTCTGCTTACATCTTCTGTTACATCTTCTGCTTACATTAATGCTACATCTCTGCTTATTAAGATGGGTTACAATTATTTTAACATTGGACAAATGACACACTTCACTTCAAGTTTGAGTTTTTTGGCTTAAAGGTGTGATTGAAATTTAAAGCTGATGTACTTGGTTTTGTGTCAAAGATAACCACGCTCTATCTTTGCCAGCTATGATTCGCGGTTAGCGTGGAATTTCTACTTCTACTTGTTTATAGTGATTACAACTGGTTGCATTTGATTAGGGGCTGCTATAATTGGCTGACATTAGATTTGTGGCCGCATGCTGCTGCTCAGCAGGTGGTCCTGGCATGGACTGTCATTGTTAGGATAGAGGCAGCCATTATGTGCGGAAGTGGTGATCAGGAAGTCCTTTTGCCCAAATCAACGGCTCTGCGGCGCTATCCTCTAGAGTCCAAAAACAACAAACTTGCCAGACAAACACAAACACATAAGCCGACCTGCAGTCCTCCCCCTGTCTCTCCATCCTAACTATAACCTCGCCTTAATTGAACGTGATTCTTCTTCTCCCCCCGACGAAGTGCTTTTGTATGCATCCTTTAGTTCCAGGGCCAAAAGGCCCTTTAGTGCCCTTCAGGCATTTCTTATTAGTGTTGTAACAGTATACCTTCTTTCTCCCACCCTCCTTCTCTCTGCAGACTCAAAAACAGCTTTGAAACTCATCCTGGACTGGTTCTTTAACAGCACCTGAGGGCGGGAGACAGCAGGTTATGTGTCCTGTCCAGGTCTTTCTCGCACACCTTCCTCGACCCCATCAACTCCCACCCGAGAAGGTACAGGCCCTTTGTCAAGGAAGCGTACACAAGCAGCCCTTGTTTATTTTATTGAATGTTTATTTCATTTTTTAACGTGCCACTCAAGGCTCCGAGGAGATGTGTGTGTACCTTTCCTCCACCCGTGTAAACACAGCATATTTCGACACTCGTTTCCCGCTGTAAAAAGTTTATATCTGTAATCTGTTAAGTCAGATATTTTAAACAACATCTCGCTGTGTTTATAAATACTGCCGGGCCGCTGTAATGAATTTACGGTAATGTGTTTTTTTTTGTCTTCACTATCACTTCAAACCTTTTGCGGACGGGCCAAGTGAAAATCCTGTAAGATTATTTAGGTTTGAAATGAAAACAAAACAAAACGACTGAAATAGAAAATGTTGGTGTGACAGACAAAAACAACATGAGCGCAAACACTTCTGTGTGTAGGATGAAGGCAAACAAGTGGTGGAAGTGTGTAAATCTGAACTCATACTGATGAGGTGAATAATGAAGGATGAACACACTGTTATAGATTATTATGACCACAGGCACAGTCGTTTTTCATGGTGAAATATACACTGCCGATGATTTAGAGATTTCTTTTTTATGTTGGCGCTCATGAAAAGTGTGTATTTATTTCTGTTGGATTTTAAGTTGTCGGTTTGTGTAAAAGAAATAACACTTTAGGTTGCATTAACAGACATCATGTGCAAATTATTCCTCAAGTATCAATAAATGTTTGATAGAGTCTGGGGTGTTTTCACTGATTTAGTTTAATGTAAAAAGAATACATGCTATTGAGATTCATTGGGAGGCATCTTTGTCAGATTTTTCTGTTTCTATAGTTTTAATCACTTATCGTTTCTCTGTCTAATTTTTCACCAATCATAGAGACAAGAAATTGTGGTGGAAGAATGTGATCAGGCTGGAGTGAAGTTGCTGTATGTCCGATTGCTTCTCTACTGATGAAGCACACTTATCCTGCATTTATTGACCAAGTTGTGATGAAGGAGTGATGAATGATTAGCTACCCATATAGTACAAACGACAGCCATTGCTTTAGGAGGTGACATATTAAAGGCTGCCCAAGGTTAAAGTGCTAAACAACAGAAATAATTATTTCTGAACTCTCTATACATCGCTGTCCATGTTTAACCATGTTTCGTATGAAGTTCAATATAAATCAATATGACTGGGAATTTTGCACATTGACCTACAGAAAGCTGTTTGGTTTGAAAGAGATTACAACATCAGTACTCTATTGACAATAGAGAATGGACCTTTTTTAACTGCAAAAAAATAACAAAAATGTTGTTAATGAATGAATGAATGATGCATTTATATAGCGCTTTATTGTGTATTGTTGTACACCCAAAGCACTTTACAATCATGTGGGGGGGTCTCTCCTCAACCACCACCAGTGTGCAGCATCCACTTGGATGATGCGACGGCTGCCACAGGACAACGGCGCCAGTGCGCTCACCACACACCAGCTACAGGTGGAGAGGAGAGAGAGATGGTGCCAATCAAGTGGATGGGGATTATTAGGAGGCCATGATTGACAAGGGCCAGTGGAGGGAATTTGGCCAGGACACCGGGGTTACACCCCTACTCTTTACGAGAAGTGCCATGGGATTTTTAATGACCCCAGATAGTCAGGACCTCGGTTTAATGTCTAATCCAAAAGTCGGTGCTTTTTTTTTACAGTATAGTGTCCCCGTCACTATACTGGGGTGTTAGGACCCACACAGACCACATGGTGAGCACCCCCTGCGGGTCTCACTAACACCTCTTCCAACAGCAACCTAGTTTTCCCAGGAGGTCTCCCATCCAGGTACTGACCAGGCTCAACCCTGCTTAGCTTCAGTGGGCAACCGGTCTTGGGCTGCAGGGTGATATTAATGTGAACGCACCTTTAAAATTCCAATTCATCTAAAGCTCAAATCGGATCCCACTGTCCTGCATTGGAAGACAGGGTTTCCACGGGTCCTTAAAATGTCTTAAATTTAGTTGTATCAGTTTTAAGGCCATAAAAAGTCTTAAATTGTAGAAGAAAGTCTTAATTATGATTTCAAGTAGTCTTAAATTTAGGGATGGAAAGACCAGAAATGCGATATAGCTTAATGACACGATTAAACTTCAATAGGCTATGATTTCATTAAATAAACACGAGAGCTACACAGTCCGGTGCTGGCTGCTTTGTGTAATGCCGTTACCGGGGAAACAGTTCTATTTCTGTCATTCTGAAAGTGCTACCTGCTGGCAGAGAATGAATGTGCATTTTCAATAAGCCTGTTGTTTTTGTTCAGACCAATTAAAAAATCAATCCATATTTTTACCCTGCAAACACGCAGAGCTATAAATGTGAACTGGTGGATCAATAAGAATATAATGCACTATAAAAATCTAATTTATGTAATTGAATTAATATAATAATTTATTGATAATAATTATTGAATTTAGTATAATAACGTTCAATTAATCTGTTTTCTTAAAAATGGTTTAAAGGCTGAAATTGATCGTTTTATAGAACTTTTAGTTTTTGTGAAAACTTATCTGAACTTTAAATCATGCTTTTTACAGTCAATTTTACAGTTGAATATGTTGCTATAGACGTTTCCCTACCCAGCTTATATGGTATTAATTTGATTTGTGTAGGTCTTAAAAAAGGTCTTAAAGTCTTAAATTTGAGCTCAGAACCCCTGGAAGAGGACAGTCTGAAATTAAAGTTTGGTTACATCCTGTCTATTACTATATCTACCTGCGGAGTGTAAGAATAAAAAAAAGAGTAAATTTACTTATAAATGTCTTTTTATTTCTTTACTTATGAACTTATGATTTTATTTACATATATAAAAAAATGCTTGGTCATCTCTTTTAATTTTATTTTTAAATCATAAGAAGCTGCCTTAGGTTTTAGACACAGCAATTGTGACAGAGACAGACACACACACACACACACACACACACACACACACACACACACACACACACACACACACACACACACACACACACACACACACACACACACACACACACACACACACACACACACACACACACACACACACACACACACACACACACACACACACACACACACACACACACACACACACACACACACACACACACACACACACAAAGAGCATGTTGCACGTATCTAAACATTGATAAACTCTTGGTTGGTCTTGGGCATTGTACTGTCATACCTCTATATCAGCATGGCATTTTCTTGACAAGCTAATATCTATATAGAACATTTCTCAATTCCCATAATTATCTGATATTGTCCTTGCATTATAAACCACTAGTTTGTCAATGTGATCAAACAATCGTAAACCTTGCGAAGCTCTTGCGTGATGTCACATTCTATCCAGAACAATCACAAGTTCCATCAGAGCGACACAAAGAACGGTGAACGTGTGTGTGGCTAAGGAGGGAGTCGTTCTTCATATTCCCTCAGATGTGAGGGGCCGTATATTAAGGCAGTCAAATTGTAGTGTGTGGATGATTGGTGGCAAGAACCTGTAAAGGGAAGATTGCTTGTGAGAGTAGCCTCGCATTAAGCCTGTCAATGTACGAACAGTTCACAGGAGAGAGCTATAATTAAGCCTCCCTCATCCAGGAGAGGCTCTCCATTATATTCAAATTAAGCATGAGTGATTTTGATCAATGTATTCTGAAGGTATATGTGTGTTGATAGCCTTGGAGAGGCATGGGATTTCATCTCACCGTGTCAGACAAACAGTAGAAAGAGAGAGAGAGGGTGACAGCACCAGACCTATTTTTTTGAAAAGATTCAAGACACAGCTCGTTTTGTTTGGATTATGCTCGTATTGTCTCGTAAAGTTGTGGAAAATGTCAGATCGCCTGTCGTCATATCCGTCTGTGAGTGTGTGTTCCTGTGCCTCAAGCCGACAGATTTGTTGCCGTCACCGAGAGTGATAAAGTGATTCCTCTTCCTGAGTGCTCACGACCACATCTTCGGAGAACAGTTTGTTCATTTCAATAGCTCGGGGACGTAAAGTGCGGGTGAAGTGGTGAGGTTCCTCCCATAAATCTCAGCTGAAATATGACTTCTCCAGCCTTTTCCTCACGGCTCGAGTGTGGTGGCATGCTTGAATCTGACATTAAATGCCCCTTTCATCTAAATGAGCACAAGACTGATGGCGGAAAAGTTAACTTCCAGAGCAACAAATAGTGACCAGAAGTGTCCGAGCTTTAAACAAGCTGTATGAATTGTGTTCAAGTCCTTACTGGTTTATCTGTCCAGGAGAGCTATAAAGAACACGAAACAGACTCTGAGGCAATACATTTGACTATTATTTGTTGGCCAGAGCGAGTACAACATATCTTTGTTTAATATGTGAGTGCATGGGTGTCACTTTTATAAAAAAGTGCTGGAGGGAGAGAACAGACGTGCAGGTTGCGATGTCATAAAGCGGCTTAGCTTATGAATTAATTGGGCTATGCACAGTTAGTTTAATATGATCTTGCAGTGTTTTGATAGAAAATCAATAGTCAATAAACAAATAGTCTGTGTAGAAAGGTATCTCCTCAAGTCACATATAAAATTTAAGCAATAATATGATTAGAAATGGTCGCATTGTACATTAACATCCCGCTTTGTTCTCATTAACTTGTGATTTGGGAAAGAGAGTAGCCTAATTTTTAAACTTGTGGCATATTTCGTTTGTTACCTTAATCTGCTGTTGGTTTTGGGATTTTTATATCAGTGGATAAATGCATGGATCAGTAATTAAGTATTAAATATTTATATTAGTCTAAATATAGAAGGAAGTCTCTTATATGCTCAACAAAGCTGAATTTATTTGATAAAAAATATAGTACAAACAGTAGCTAATATTGTTAAATATTGTAAACAATCTAAAATACCTTTTTTATTTTCATGTTATGTTATGTCTTTTATTCCTGTGATGCCAAATATGAATTTTCAGCAGCTATTACATGATCATATGATCTTTCAAAAATAATTCTGATATGCTAATTTCTTGATTAAGAAACATTTCTTAATGTTTCAATAGTGAAAACGGTTGTGCTGCTTAATATTTTTGTGCAAACTGTGCTACATAATTTTTTACGATTCTTTGATAAATAGAAATTCTTTGATAAAAATAAAACAGCATTTATTTATAGAAGTCTTTTTACCACTATACCTTTACCATAATCTTTGATACAAAATTCATAAAAAATAATTATTGCAAAATAAATATATAAATAAATAAATCAAACTGAACCCAAACGTTTGAATTTGATGGTTTGTTTGTCCAGTGGGAATGTTTTTTGTGTTGAGTTTGAGGGGTTCCAGGATATAATTCAGCATAATTTAAGTTGTTTTAATCAACACATCTCATAATATGTTATTTAATAAACTTGGAGTGGGGTAACATTTGTTTGCATTTTGTTTAGTGTTTTCAACAGAACAGATAGCAGTGCAAAAGTGATGTGGGGTGTATATCTGAAGACATCTCAAAAACCTTTAAAAACACATCTTGTTTCCTTGTTTTCTTTTTTCCTTTTCCCATCCAGCACAAGTATGTGTTTTATGATCAGGATCAGGTCAACCTGAAACCCCCTAAATATTCAGAGCTTCCTTAAAACAGACTAAATGACTAGTTGTTCAGGAAACTCAACAACTAGCTATTTAATTTTGAATATACGTCTTTTACACACCCCTAGCATATCCTCAATATGTGCATATGTAAGTAAACCACTGAAAGACTGGTGAAGAGAAAAAATGAGCGGTAGAGACAGAAAGCGAGAGATTTCGATCTATCTACATTGAAAAAGAATCCACCGTCTTAGGTTTCTGTAGGAACACAGTGCTTTTGTGTTGCACGGCTGGCTCTCGCCAACACTAGTGTCTTACAGGCTGGCAAATTAAACGCACAGGCTCCCTCCAACCTCGCTTTCCTCTCACACTAATCTTGCCGTATTACCTTCCAGGATCGCCGTGCTGTTTTAATATCTGTCACTACCTTCCTGGATTTTACGACTGTGCTTCCTCCCCTTTCATTTGTCCTCTTTTTGTTTGACTAGTCTGTCTCACCCTTTTGTATAATTCTGTCTTTGTTTGATGGGAGAAATGAGAGTGATTTCAGGTCTGGTCTCTGCTCTATCTCCGGCTGTTTTTCTCGTCTGTGCCCAAGCTGTCGCTTGGAGAATGCATCCGCTCTTTCGCCGACAATTTGGTGTAAACACTCTGATTGCAGCGCTAACCGGTCTCGTGGTGCGGTGCACCTGTGTTTCATTGGGAATGACCTAGCAACAGGTTCGTCATTACAATGAAGGTAATCTATTAGCTTTAATGAGGCCTGGAGGAGAGACGCATTGATTTTTGCTGAATGCCTGTGATTACGTCCCACTCAGAGAGAACGCAATGCCTCCGGCCAACCGTAATGCTAGAAACAACCACCTCGGTCTAGCAGAGCCTGCTAGGGTCATGAAGACATTCATTATAAATACATAGACTGTTTGGAAAAATGGGAACATAATTCAATTTTTTTAACTCAGCGTTACTGTTATTTAAACAATAAGCTGCTGTTTCGCTCATTGCCGTGAATGATTACATTTAAACCGTGTCCTGTATACATTAATATATGACATTCCGCCATGACAGGCAGCATTCAAAAAGTGTCCAAAACATTCGGTATGCCGCTGACATTTCATGAAGGCCATTTTGTTTTCTTTTTTTTTTTTTTTGCACGTTATGTACTTGTATATTTCAAAGCTCCTATCTTGTCATGATTCAAAGCTTCGCGTTGTTATTATTGTAAAACCTGAAAGGCCGGAGCAGAACTAATTCGATATGCCCTTGTTAGTGAAGGCCGTCAAATAGAGTGTTTGTACCTTGGAAAAGCTTCATGGAATTGCGTTCCACTATTTAAGCTGGGCTCTTGCCATTTTGATGTTTGCTTTTATGTCCTGGGCATATTATTTTGTTATTATTATCCGAAACATGACACACAAATTGAATATTGTATTTAAAAGTCAATTTCATTGAGGAGATTACGCAAATCAGCCTTATTCTTTTCCGTCTCGCCTGCCTCCACCTTGATGCATCTCTTAATTTACACTGGTTTACTCTATTCATTTGCCAGAGCCTTGCCGGGGATCTTTTCATGTTTTGCTCCCAGCTTGCGTTCCTTCCTTTTGCATGGTTATGGCATTTGTGTTTGTTCTCTTCCAGCCCACCATTCTGAAAATCAAACCTTAAAAGCAATTACCTGCCGACATTTAATGTACTCAAGCAAGGTGAATTTCATTTCGCCCCGACTGACGGAAAACCCTGAGATGGCAGCTGCCTTTTCGACATCGCAATAAAAGCACCACGTATACTGTAACGAGAGCGAAAAGCATGAAGTATTCCTAGTGTGTTATTGGTCATTTTAATGGTGTTTGGCCATTTTGGTCCTAAACTGCAAATCCTTATGTGGAATTTCCTTTATTGGCCCTCATGAAGGTCAGCCAAAGATCTCCGCGTCGGGGAAACTATCAAAGTCCATGCCTGAGCCTTTGGGGGTCTGGGGTAATAGCCCTCCTGACCAGGGGAAAAGAGAAACCCCTGATTGCTCAACATTTTACAGAGCACATGTTTGTCATTAACACGTCCTACTATGGTAGTTACAGATGTGATTAAAACAACCTGGGAGACAGGTGGGTCCTGGAGCCCCTGATTTGCAGGCTCTTTGTTCTGGGCCTGCTCACATTCTGTGACCGCTTGGCTTTTGGGGGGTTTGTTGCACTTGGGTTTGGTTTGGGTTGAAGCATAAAGCTGCATTTTTCCCCTGTTGAGGCCCACTCATCAATTTTAGCCCTGACCTTTGGGTATTTATTTTTCCCTTGCTCTTTCTTTTTTTTCTTCCCTGTTTTCATCCGTTCCTTGGAACTTGGTGGTATTTCATTTTGGAGGTCAGGAAGTCTCATACGGTGAGTGGAGTGAATTGTCTGGGACTGAGGACACACTTTGAACACGGCTCAGCGATTGAGCGAGCGAATGAGTGAGATCCATGGAATGCAAATGAACAGGAATTTAAACAATGATATTTTGAAAATGATTCGGAGAGCTTGGCTGTAACCTTAGAGGCTTGTTTAATGCTGTACAAACGGACTTATACACAGTTAGACAGTAAACAGAAATGATTTAGCCATTTGCTTTTTGCATATTTCTCTGTTATTTTTCCTTTCAAGTATAAAAACACAATCTTGTTTTCTGCAGAACGGGCTTGTGCTCTATTCAGAATTGATCCGAGAAAGCATTACGTATTCCACTTCAGTTCCTGAATTTGAATTGAGGTATTCAGGAAAGGAAAGGACATGACTTGTGGCCAAGTATGGTGTCCCACACTCAGAATTTGTACTCTGTATTTAACCCATCAAAGTGCACACACAGCTCAGTGAGAAGTGAACACACACAGCTCAAGGGTCTCACCTCAGTCGTGGTATTGAGGGTGAAAGAGAGCACTATTCACCCCCCCCCCCCACCTACAATACCTGCCATTACCGAGATTCGAACCCGCAGCCTTTGGGTTACAAGTCCGACTCGCTTACCATTAGGGAACGATTGCCAGATTTGGACAGATTTGCAATTCAGATTTGAATGCAGAATCAGAATGAGTCAGAAATTCAATTATATATTCAATCTCATGTTCGTATTCAATTACATATTCAATTTTTATGACTTGAAATTGAAATTGAAATTATATCTTTGCAAAGTTTGTAGTTTAAATAATAAAAGTTATAATTATTCTAATATGAATGATATATTGTTCTAATTAATTACAATTGAATATTTATAATTGTTTATCTAATAATAAAAAATAGAACACTGTAAAAAAAATATTTTCCGAAGTTGTAAATTAAGATTTAATAAAATAATATCCAATAAAACAAACTATTGGATAATGTTTTACAGAAAAAACAAAACACACACAAAAAAACGATATCTACTTCTACTTCAGAATGTGAAAATATTTTTTACACCATTTTTTTCAGTAAAGCATTTTTTCCAGATGAAATTAGAATTTTGAGTTGTTGCAAAAGTTTGTAAAAGAAATTCAACACAGGTAATGCATTCTGGAAAATGAAGTGACTAAAAACACTTAATTGTCCAGAATGCATTACCTGTGTTGAATTTCTTTTGAATTGCAATTTTCAGAACATTTCATTTTCCTGTCATTCAAATTCAACTTCCTATAAGGTGTGGCCAATTCCTTTCTGAACTCAAAGGGTGACATGTTTTTAATACATGTTTTTCTCCCCCACATCCCTGTGGCAGAAGTAAGCAGGAGGAGTCTATGCTCGCTTTCAGAGTGATGTGTTTATAGTAAGCAGCTTTTGAGGGGAATCGTGTCCTTTTATGGACATTCTCTATGCTTTGCAAATATGCACTAATGCGATGGCATCTCTCTAGCCTTTTCTCTCACTCCATTGCTCTCTCTCGATCCGATCCCGGTGATGAGGTACCAACGAGGGCTGCCGGTGTCAGGACGGTCCACCATCCTATGACTCATCCACTTGTAATCTCTCATGAAAGTGCCTTTTAAAGTGTTCGCATGAGTACGTGTGTGTTTTTGAAACCCTCAAAGGCCTCTGACAGGGGTTTGTTTTTACTTCGGACATGTAAAAGCCTCACTCAGGAGTGTTTAGGTTAGAGCGCTGCTGTCTGCGGCCCTCGATCCACTTTCAGCATGCTGTCCGGGAGTGTGTTTAAGAGGAGTTATCTGCATCTAACATATACAAACACGCATACAGACACACTGCAACAATCTTAATGCCACTAATGCATCGGTTTTGCTATCAGACGAGCTGAAAGCGCTCAAGGCATCTTGTGTGGTTTTATAAGGACCATTTGTGCTCAAAGTAGACACAGCTCCCATGTGGATGAATTGAAATTGGTTAGTCTGTAGTCGTTTAAAAAACAGGTTAAACCTAAAATGTTTCTGTTTGGTGTGGTTTGGCAAAATGAAATTGTTCACATCCTGTGAGCTTGACATTCTAACCTTGACATTACAAGACGAGTGGCAACTCCGTAAGGTTTTTCTGAAGTTATGTCCGAGTGTTCAAAAAAGGCACAAGGAGAAAATGTCATATTTCAAAGCTATTAATATGTGCGTAGCACGACAGGGAATGTATTAAGTCATGTTCCTTATTAAACCTTACTAATGCCACATTATGTAGCATGTCATCAATTAAAATCAATCATTGGAGCTGGGGCATCATGAATTAAAGATGCTCTGAAGGTGGACAGCACATGTCTGGATGATTGGTGTGGGCTTTGTTCTCCTGCGTTCTGGCTGGATCAGTGACCACAGTTCATTTTATCTGAGGTCGGTGTAGTCTCAGTATGATATTGCGCATATTTTTGAAGATTTTTGCATGATCTGAATGTAGCTTGTAGCTTAGTCATATCAGCCGTTTTGTCTACAAGTATGATATCACAAGTTGATGGGTTGGGTGGATGGAATGACTAGTCAGCTTTAACTGACTAACTTAACTGTTTGTTTGTTTGTTTATTTATTGATTATTGTTATTATTATTTAAAAAACACATTTCGGATTTTTTTTGCCAACAATAACACCCAAGAGTTTATATTTTTTTAATAAACCTAGCTGTGTTTTTATGAGCCTGTACCAAACAGTTCAGATGTCCATTAACACTCAAAGTAAAATGTTCATCATTTTGCATTGACTTCTGGGATTTACTTTAAAAATAAAATGGCTTTTTGTCCTTTAACATATTTATTTGAATGAAAACAGGTGGCTTGTTAAACTTGATAATCTTTGTGTTAGAATTAAGACTCGTCTGCTTAATGGTACAAAAATAATAGACGTTTGTGTATAAAAACACATAAGCAAATTAAGATAATGAGTAAAAAGGCTATTTATTTATAACATAATCAAATGTAGTCATCTGTGTTTTCCTTTATAAAGATTTACTCTGGTAACCATGGTGTCTGCCAAAACACCTCGGACTCTAATGTGATTGTTTCTATTAATACAACTCTGGTAACTAGCTATTAGGCACGCTGTCTTAAAAAAAATGTTTGTATGATATGTAAAATATGTTTGAAAAGGAATTAAACAAATGATTTCATTGTAAATCATATTGATCATTTTAACTGCTCTTTTACCATTAATGGACATCGCAACCGTTTGTTTACCAAGCTTTTCCAACTTTTTGCTATTTAGGTGATCTGATCTGTCCATCAAGCTCTGCAAATCTATATTACATTAAAAAATAAATATGCTGCTTTTAGGGTCATGTCCACCAGACATTGATCAGATGTGTTTAAAATGACAATCACATGAGTCATTCTTGTGTCCAAAAACAGCTATATGCAGCTCAAAAGTATGAAAATTCTATATTTAAAAGAGTAAAACTACAGTATATTTAACTAAAAGCCTGAGGTCTGAAAATTTTATGAAGTATAATAATTGTATGCACATTTAGTGTTGAAGGTTTTCTATAAAAGTCCTTCAGAGGTGCATCTTCTCAGAACCAATCTTTTCACCATCAGCATGATATTGAATTGAACCCCTTTAAAAACTGTCTAAAATATTGCTAGTCACTATCACTATCTGTCATCAACACATTTAAAGGTAGTTTATATGTAAAGTGGAGAGGTAAACTGTCCTTTCTTGGGGTTGTTGGGCAGATCTTCTTCTGTGTGTGTGGCTTTGATTAGACACACACAGTGAGGCCCCTAATCTGCCGTTCATCTGCACAGGAATTTCTCAGTTTCGGAGGGGCCTCTGAGAAAACTCTCAACGCAAACAAACAAAATATCAACTTACCCTGCCTCGCAATATCCCCTCTCCAATCTGGGGACGCTGAAGCAACACACTGTTTATTGTTTCAAAGTAAACTCCGCTGTTGCATTGCTGCCTTCTTAATTCGATTTTACCTGCCTTGTTTTTCTTTTTCTCCACCCTGGCTTTTTATGCGTTACTCTTAAAAAGGTGATGTTTTTGTGGACCACTGTAAACCACAGGGTGTTTGGAGGAACGAGATTTCCGAGAAGAGAACTCTGATGGGAATGCGACAGACATCTGAGAGTTGACTCTTTTATTGTTCTGTAGAAGATTTTTCAAATATGTTTACGATATTAAACACTAAAGTGAGATAAAAGCTTCCGACGCTAGAGTTGGGGTAATGTCTGCTACGCTTCCTTGGGTTTCTCCTCCTTACTTTTTCAAACATACTCCACTGTACCTCCAGGGATAACCGGAGTGTTTCTTTGTGGTTTGATTTGCCCCAGTGTGGCCATGAGAATGCAGGCACTCCACAGTAAACCCCCAGGGTTGCCACCAGGCAGATCCACCTCTTCTCACTCACCTGAGGGGCATGTCACCTTTTCCTGAGGGTTGCGATGCACCTCTCTTCATAGACACTAGGGTGAGGTATATTATCAGGGGGAGCCTGTCTACTCCCTGAACGTAGGGCTCGCGCCTTGCTTGTGCGTGCAGATCTCACTTTGGAGTTTTTCGGCAATGACCGTCTGATGTCGATCGCCTTGGGACATGTTAGTGTTTTCAATCACTACGTTTCCTTTCATCGACTTTTACGAGCCACATTCTGTCATTTGTATTTTTTTACCCGCACCCAAATGTCGCAGAGTGCTAAGAAAGTGTCATATGCTAAGAAAGTGTCATAAAAAGTAGATAAAATTAAAACTTTTACAAATTTAAACATAAACACGCATCTTCTAGAACTTTAAGAAGCCTTGAAGTGCCTCGGGATGAATTCTCCCAGGTACCTTGAACTCGTGAAGAGGTTTTCAAGTGTGCGTTTATACGCTTGTCTCCTTTGTTTACTATGTTTGCGCTATTTTAATTTTCTCTGCTTGTCACTAGGCTCGCTGACCTCACCCCATCACCCGTAAAGTCCTCTTATGGTATTGTATATGCAAGCAATGGTACTTTGTTTTCTTTCATAGACTTCATGCCTTACATGGAGGCACACAGTGGCTCCAGCCAGCTTTGTGTATCACGGAGGCACTTTTGCATTGTGTATCAGCTAGAATAAACTCTAGGAGGCACACGGGGGTCAGAGCTTCGCTATCAAATCCTTGGATATTTTGGATAGGATGTCAGCGCTCCTTCAAACATGACATGTCAGTGTTTAGAAATGAAAAGTACACCACAACAAAAGGGGGAAACCTAATACGCCGTGCCCTGATGCACATTTATCGGCTCACTTCAAAGTGCACTTGTCATTCACTGTCTAAACCAGGGCAATTTCTCTCTCCATCTTTGTCAAATAGTTGTGCCCCTTGAGCAAAAAAGTACAGAAAATATATTGAAAAAAGAGGGGGTAGAAAATAGAGGATTTTCTTTTACTCCCCCTCCTCTGTTAACACCCCCCGCTCTTGCCCCCTGATCTCTTCACGCACTCATGGGGAATGTTTGGAGGCCCTGTTCATATTTTGTTTGCACAATGCATTCCTGCAGGCTCTTTATTTATGTCAATCTCCCCTTTGATCAGGGTCCGCTTACCCACTCGGTTCCTGTGAGTGAAAGAACCCACCTGTGAGGCAGCAGCCGGGGCTCTGGATTCTTGGGAAAGTTAACCGTCAATTAATAATATGGCTAAATTATTTCTTCACATGGCAAACTACTTATGTAAGGTGATCCTGGCTGGTGGCTGATTCCCTGACATCTGGGTTGGATATTCTGCACAGATGGTTCTACCTGCTCTGAGAGTCTCTTTTCATTCTGTTTTCCCTCTGTCCTTTCTTTCTCGCTTGCCTTTTTTTTTCTTCGCGCGGGTGAAAGGTAGGCCACGGTTGAATGCTTGGGCAGAGTAATACAAACAGTAGGGAAGTGAAGGAGGCTTTTTTTCTATATTTTATTGTTTAGTTGTGGCTTACACGCAGATGAGACACACTAGTGCAGGGGTTTTCAAACTTTTTAATGTTAAAGACCCTCAGATATGACTACCTTTGTTAAAAAAAGAAAGAAAAAAGGAAAAAAAGTAATTCACGATTAATTCTTGAATTGATTATATTATATCTCCAGAGGATATATTAATACTTTGGAAACATGTTGTCTTTAAATTATCATACAGCATGCACATAGCCACACACACACACACACACACACACACACACACACACACACACACACACACACACACACACACACACACACACACACACACACACACACACACACACACACACACACACTACACACACACACACACACCCTCACACACACACACACACACAAAAAATGTCACACACACACACACACACACACACACACACACACACACACACACACACACACACACACACACACACACACACACACACACACACACACACACACAAATAATTATTATTGTTATTTTACAAGTTGCATATATATTTTTCTGGAAATATTTACTTTAAATATTAAGTAACTTTTGTATAAAATGTATTTAGATCACACACTGGCAGTTCTAAAAATAAATTGCATAAAATATTTATAGTTTTTCTCTAATTTTCTGGTACCCCTTCATGGAAAGAGTCCGCAGGCCCCAAAATTAAAACCCCAGTGCATGTATGTGCAAAAATTGCCACAATCTAAGGGAATGACACAAATAGTTTTATTTTTATCTGGTGTTGACCTGTGCATCAAGATCACTGTGTTGAGTCCTGAAATTATAGCTAGGCCTACATTAAATGAATTACAAATGAAGCTGTCTTCCCCCCAGCAACAAGGCCAAGAGACCAATCGGATTGTCTTTTGTTTTTTAAATAACTTCAATATCTTAACTTTCTCATCCCAAGTTTTTCTTCAACTTGATTAACCTTTCTAATCAAGTAATGTTTTTTTGGCATACTACTGGTTTAGCATGTGATTATCAGGGTTTTTAATATTTTTAATAGATCTGCCTGGTTTTGGACACTGCTGAGGGTCTGTCCTGCTATCAGTGTCTGCAGTGAGACAGGAGCTCCGGACACGTTCTCATACAGAAGCCTTTCCCTTGCATCCAGCCCTCAGCTATCCCAGAACCCCCTCAGGAGCGGTGGACTCACAAGTACCTCATATCCAAATAATTAATCCAAAGCAATTACTCACTGCCTTCATCCGCCTCTTAGCCTGCTAACAAAACATTTCTACGTATGTCCTCATCAGTTAACTTTAATTACGCCGACTACAATTTATCAGCCTTACATTAATGAAACATGCAGCACCAAGATACTCACAAAAATGTCCTATTTTCCCTCTTTTTTTGTAATGGAGGAAAAAAAATTATAATTAAGAAACCCACCAGTGAGGAGCCTCATGAGAGAGCCAGCAGGAGTTGTGAGATATCACTTTTTTCTCCTCTATATTGTCCTAATCAGGGAACATAGTTATCGTCACCAACGTGTCTCCTTTATTCACCACAAGTGAAAACAAGCACATGAGACACTTTACTTTGGACCTGGACTAAAGGACCTGTTTCGTAATGCGTATTTCTTTTTTACCTGGACTTTGAAGATAATGCAAAATCTGAATTTCTTTAATTTCTACAACAATAATATGAGTTTTGTTGCAAGTTTTGTTGTTGAGTGCAGTGGGAGAACTTGCCATGCAATCATTGTGTTAGGTAAAAAGTCTGTTAGGATATAAAATTAGATTTTTTATTCCTAAGGTAACTGGAATGTGTAGAATATGTTTGAGATAAAATGTTAGAATAATTAAATATGAATTACAGCGAAGAGATTGAGGGATTGGTGATATATGGAGCCTATTTAAAGGTAAAACATGTAAAAGAAAGAAAGAAAACCTTTTACAGTATGCACTTATTTGCAAAACTGAAGACTAATCGCATTTCATTATGCAAGTATTACAATGATGTCATTGCTTTTGGCAAATATTTTAACAATCTAAGTCAATAGGAAATTCTTAGATTTACATGTCCACTACAGAATTATGTGTTACTAATATCTAAAATAACATCTAAAGTTATTTGATATGGAGCATTTTTACATCAGCAGACCTGACTAAGCCAAACTAAGTTCACTGATAAGGATCTGCTGCATATAATAGTTAGTTTTGATCAGTTTTTCTTTTTAAATGTACTGGTTGAATAATTGGTTTGTAATGAAAAATACTTATATGTGTGCTTTTAAAAAGTACAATCTTAATTTTTTTGTCTTAACTTAAAAAACACATTAACCTCAAAAGTGCAACCAGAAATAGGACACCTATAACAAAAAGTGTGCATTCACAAGCAGTCGGGACAACTGAAAAATAAACAGTAGATTTTATTTATACCATTATAGCATCTCTTAGTATACCATCTTAGCATCTCCAGCTCTTATTCAGAGGCATCTCCTCCATTCTTCAGCCAGAGAGGAGCTGAACGTGATTCCTGTGCTGGGATGTTGCAGCCAACCATTCTCGTTTGAGGGGGGGCTAGTGTTTGGAGGGGGCTCATCCTTGCTTCCTCGGCCAAGGGCAGCCTGGGAGCAATTTGGCAGTGTAAATTGTTGCCACACATGGGGCCGGTTGCTGGCAGGGTCAGAAGCCCTTGATGTCACACCCTGTCATTTCAAATTAAGTTATGCAAAGCGAGGCAGCCGCTTAATTTTCTTGTAAGTTGGACCATGGGGCCCCTTGGGCATAATGAGCAGGAAGTTATAATTGGACCGAGCTGTTGATTGCGATAATTGCTACTGTCTATATGAGGTAGCCTGGCCTACTCTGATCAGCTTGTTACCAAGGCATGACAGCATGCTGCAATTCTGCCTGGACCAAATGAAGAACACAGGAGGTGAGGAGGGGGACAAGGAGTGAGAGGTCTGAGGGGGTAGAAGTGCTGCTTTTGGAAGCATCTGTATTGTGTGAGTTTTGATGGGTGCACTGGCCATTCCTGGCCGGACCTTTTTTCTCTGCAACAATGCTCTCCATCCTTCCCCTGTTGACCCTTTGACATCTGCCCACTTGTTGACCTTAATTCTGTGGTCTGTGAGAGTGAAACGCAATGAGGTCACTGGTCTTTGTTCTCTGCTGAAAGGTAGGAAAGGGCCATTAGTGTCCACAAATCCCCTGACATAACTATGGATTCACTACAAAACAGATAAATATTGGAGGATGTTTAGACTGATATGTTCTAAATGAGGTTCTTTTTTAAGGGATACAGTAGTTTGCTCAAATGTTATGGTTATATTTATCCATCCTTATGTGTTTCCAAACGTGTTATAGGCAAATACCCTGACTGTCACTCTCCAAAATGTCTAGCCACACAATAGCTTTGTGTAAGAAAGCAAACAGTTGTCGTTGTTCACTGACAATGTCATTAACTTAGCTCAGAATTTCTCACATTAACTCCACTTCTCAGAATCAGTGAAGAGGTAGTTATATTTACATCAATGGTAAAGTTTGGGGTCAGTAAGGTTTTATTTTTTGAAAGAAAGAAATAATTTAATTCAGCAAGCATGCATTATTAAATCGATCTTTATTTCAAATAAATGCTTTTCTTTGTACATTTCCATTCAAGAATTCAGAAAAGTGTAACATTGTCCACAAAAATATTAAGTAGCACAACTGTTTTCAACACGTATTATTATAATAATAATAAATGTTTCTTGAGCACCAAATCAGCATATTAGAATGATTTCTGAAGAATCACGAGACACTGAAGACTGGAGTAATGGCCGCTGAAAATGTATTTTTGCCATCACAGGAATTAATCACATTCTAGAAAATATTACAATAGAAACTGGTTTATATTGTAATGATACAGTATTTCACAATATTACTGTTTACTGTGGTTTTGATCAAATTAATACATCCATGGTGAGAATACTTTAAATATTTTTCAAAAGCATAAAAAACCTTACCACATTGTTGTGTATATCACTGAGCAAGTGAGCAGCTAAGATGTTCTTCATAGGATATTCAATGGAAGAAAGACACTCAAAAATGTTTGGAACAACATTAGGGTGACTACATGAATAAAAATGTGCATATTTAGGTGAACTACTGCTTTAATGCTTCCCCTGTTGTGGCAGGGAATATAACATCCTTCAGTCTCACCTTCAGTCTCACGGCTTGCACTACAACACATCAGTGAATCAAACTCTCATTGCTTTCCTTGGGTACTAAACAGCATTAGCCATTCTAGGTCATTAGACTTCAAAGGCAAGGGGTGGATTATTTACTAAACTCCTGAAATCACATGGCATGGCTGCCTTGTCATTCCAGATGAGCCTCTAATGAGATAAACACTAATTCAATCTGAACAAAATTGCAGAATCTTAATCTTAAATATTTACTGTTCCTGTCTATGAACCATGATTAATCCTGAGAACAATGTTAGCAGGCACGTATCTGAGTCAACGGTAAAAGGATTTGCTTTCATTATTGTTTTGAATTATCGCTCAGGTAAATTATTAATGGGTTGTTTGAAGATTTTCAGAATCATAAATACAGAAATCTTTCAAGTGCTTAAAATTGTGATATTTTTTACATTGTCATTCAACTTCATGAGCAAGAAACAAGTTTTTTTGTCATTTCCAGCATACACGCATGAAGATATTGTCTGCCATGTTAATTGAAGGTCTTTGGAATGCTGTGATCTGCTGAATGGCACCATGATGTTCACATACTAGCACACTCCAGCCGTTACAGATAGTTCATCAAGAACAGAGGAACCAGACTTTTCATCAATTCACCGCGACCTGGCCTGGCCTGGCCTCGCCACAAGCCCATTTCAGAGGTCACTGCGGGAGAGGTTTTGGAGAACCCGTTTCTCTTATTCCATTGCATCTCACTTCCATTCATGTTCGTCTGAAAGCAGCACTCGACACTATTCCTGTAGGGTCACATAGAGGCAAGAACTCGGGGGGAAATGTTTTCAGATATTTATTTATTCATATTTTTAGCATGCTCGTCCCTGCTTTCTTGTGTCAGGAGTAAACATGCACCCAATGACCCATAGCGATTAGGCCCATCCATGCTCATTTTCACAATATAGATTGGTGCTGTTCTTAAGAGGGAATCTTCAGGGGCAAGGGCTTCCTGTGAACGCCAAATGTTGCTTTTCATGGAAAGGGAATGATGATGAATAAAAAAAGAGAAGATTATTACCGCATATAGACATGTGCACCCATGTCTTTTTGTTTAACTTTCCTCTGTAATGTGTTTAAGACTGTTTCACTCGTGGATCTGAACAAGCACATACTCTGAGTTCTAATTGCCAGCATTCGTCAGGTTTTCCCCTTCGAGATGCGACTGCAGAGCGGCTAACGATGCATAGCTACAAAGGGAGAGCAGCGGCGGGGTTAACATGTCTCAGTGCTCTCCCTGGAAGCAGGATTTTTGGGGTTTAGACACCCACTGAGAGAGAATAATGAGTATATGTTTCTAATCTGGGCCCCTAGGAGATTGCAGTTCCCTTGTCTTTTCACACTGGTGGAAATCGGCAGGCTTCTCTTCTGTATTTTTTTTTTTTTTTTCACAGGCTAATTTAGAGCTGTCTTTGATGCTTTCTCTCCGGAGCTTCTGTTTCAAATATCCAAATGCAAGGATTAGTGGGCTTTTGTGCTGTAAACCCCAATTTATCCTGTTTTCTTTCCTATTTTTTGTATTTTTTCTGCAGTCTTCCGACCCTAGAAACTGCAAACAATGACAGACCGACAACCTCTGACGTGTTTACGATTCTATGTATTTATTTATTTATTTGCACGTTTGTCTGCATGTATATTCTAGCCATTTCCTGTGCTCACGAACACGGGACAAACACGGTACAACTAGAGCAAATTAGGCACCGTATCTTGTTTTAAGATTCATTACCAGGAATAATGTGAAATAATAAGGACTGAAGCGTATTCTCTCGCTGATATTACAAATCCCTTTGTCAGGCAAAGCACTGTCACTTCTGAGTCTGGGTCTGATGAAAGAGAGGAATAAGGAGAAGACACATGCAGCATGCACCCGTCGTCTGCTAACTGAGCCGCCTTTGACGACTTTCAGGATCCCGCCACAGATCCTCGGATGAAGCCTTCAGTGGAGCTGGCAGCTTATATGGCACTTTGCCCGTGCTTGCGTCCCTCTGCCGACTTGTTGCATTGTCACATTTTATGTATTTAAATCCTCTTGTGTCGTTCTGTCACAACACACCCTCGTTCTCAGTGTCTCTGAGGTGACTTTAGTGCAACAGGTGATGAGACGCTCTCCATTACTTCAAGAGGACCTAACTCAGATTCATATTAGAGAGAAAGCAGCAATTATTTAGACATCAGTCGTGCTGGAGACCAGAAGGGTCAGGCGAGCAACAGGATGACCTCAGCTGACAGCTTATAAAATCTTTTTTTTTAATGCCATGACTTAAAGTCTGCCTTAATTCTAATTAATAATTTGTCCATATGCTTTGCTATTGTACTCTCTGTTATTGAAGAGAAGACGACCTTTGACATTGGTTTGTTGTGTTCAGATCCGTTAATGTTTGTGGCTTGTGGTAGCCTTGCAGTTCTGAATGGCTTTATTTGCTGTGATTCTCTTTGTAATGTTTTGCTGCACCGACTGAAAAGTTCAGAGTGGTGTGTATTTGGAGATGTAGGCAAACAATGTCACAGTTCTCCCCTGATAACCTCTGCATCATGCAGTAACAGTAATGTACCTGACAACTGTACAAAACAGACCCCCATAATCTGCCAAACTATCAAAAATTAATAGTGATGTCATTTCAATCTTTCACTGTTTTATCACCCCAAATTATAATAGTGGGTATGATAGTTGCCTGGAGCTCAGAGCAGGGTTTTTTTGTGAAGTGTTTAATTTGTCTGAAATGCATATTATATAATTCTAACTAATATTTAGCACTAGGAACGCAGTGATATCAAAAGTCAATGGGCTGATAAACCGCATTATGGCTAACCAATGATAATAATTCTGTACTATTTGATCCAAATAACTATTAAATAAAATACTAAACATGACTAGCAAGTCAAAAGTATTTGTGGTCTGTAGCTTTTTTTTGTAACTTTAATGGTGAAGATACATTAAATTGATCAAAAGGCAATAAAGACATTTATGTTTCAGAATATTCAAACGAATGAACTTTCTATTATTTAAAGAATCCTGAGAAAAAAATCTGTTTCAATCAGTGCTACTGGTTATTATTATTGATGATATTATTGACATTATTGAAATAAAATGTTGAGCTCCAGATCAGAAAATGTAATGTTTTCTGAAGGATCATATGATATAAGACTGGAGTAACAGCTGCTGAAAATTCCATTCAATCATTCAATAACATATACAAATCTTACCGACCCCAAAATTTGAATGTAGTGAATAAAAAACGGCTACAGTATGGAAATATATTCATTTTGCGATTTGCTAAAGATAACATTCAGCAGTGTTAGTAAATAATTAGTCTTTTAAAATTGAAAACCTTTATTTAGTTTTTCTCCATCTACACTCTTTATTGTTTGATATAAGTAAAACTTCTCCATAAGTTCCACTTCACGTGTCATATACATGTACTTTCAGGATGACGTTCCCGCTCTGGCTTTAGAATGTCATTGATTGGCAGTGCTCTGCTCTTCAGCCTGACTGATCAAGGCCATCTCTCTCTACGGCCTATGAGAAGATCTCCTGCGCCTGGCAGACCATGTCACATGAGTGCTATATGCTGACAGGTAAGGGAGATCAGGGCCGTTTTCTCTGTTCTTAGGCTGGCAGGTATAAGGAGCAGGTGACAGGTTACACGAAGAAAGGGGGACTTGTAGATTCATCATGACCTTACTGCTATCCGAACCAACATAGACCTCTTAGAACGGGTGAAAAACAACCGACTCGCTCTCACTCCCACCCCTGCTTACCCTTCCAACCAACAACTGTGTGCTTGTGTTTGCTGTTGCATTGCTACCCGGATTAATTTTAGAGGCAGAAGGAAGGGGCAGGAGAAAAAAAATAACTGTCATGCAAGTCGACAGGCAGTGATTAAGGTTTTAACTGATCATCCTCTCCCTGACAGCTAACTAGCTATTATCTTAAAAGAATCAAACGAATGTTCAAAGCCCTCGCCGGGCATGGAACATGAAAGGAGACGTCAGCCTCTGGCAGCTGACAAGCCAGGAGGAGAGCCAAGGAGTGCACGAAGAAGAGTGAGAAACCAAGAGAGAGAAGGAAAGACAAAGGAGGGAAGAGATCTTTATTTTCATTCTACTACAGGGAGTTTTGACAAACTGATCCCTGAGCACGAACACTGATGTACTGGAACAACACAACACAATGGAGTGTTTATAAGGTGGGAAATCGGCACAGATGAAAGCAAAGAGCGGTTGAAGGACGTTCAAAACTGCATATTTTTATAAATCAACTTCAGATCGTGAGTTGTTTGAACGAAGAGTTGACTTGCTGGTCTTAAGGAAGCTGTGTATAATTAGGTTGGTTTTGGTCCGAGGACCCTCAGAGGGCCACAAGGGGGCCATAAAAATAAAATCAGTGTAAAGAAGTGTGATGACGACAATAGTCCTAATACTAAAATAAGAAGAAATATATTCTAATTATTTCACCAAATTTTACATTTATTACTGATTCATTCTGCCCTAAGAATGAGAATGAGATTTAATCATATGAATTCACCACCAATTTGCCAAAATGTAAAATAGTAATGAATTGCCATGAGAGTGTGTTGGAACCTCATTGTCTTTATGTTAATTTTAAGTCAGACTTACAGAGAAGTCCAAAAGTCATTAGCTAGTTTTCATCAGAGTTGCATATTTAATAACAATAGTAAGTGGCATTGACTTTGATTAGTTTATTTGGTAAATGTTTTTTTGGTAAAGAATCTATCAACCTCAAACAAGCGCAGTATGCTTTTTATGATAACTTTGGGATTTTTGTTATAATTAAACACATTAATATACAGCTATTTAATGGGATATTCCAAAACCGTCATACAAATATGTGGATGAAAAACCAAATAGTCTCACACTTAGTATGACTGAAAACTTTTCAAATTGTAGTTGTTGTTGTATAGAATTTGAAACATTTTTTAAATAGTTTTCTCTGTCTAGAATTGTTTGCTTCGTGAACGGTAAAGCATATTTTCATTAATAGATTAATGAAAAGTACTATTATAAATACTAATACTACTTATGACACTGGCTCTGTAACTATTTCAGTCGTTAATTCAACCGTTTTACCTACTAATTCTGTGTACCACTAATGCTCTTTCTCTGAGTCGCTATGCTCGACCCAAATGTTTATACTATAATTGAGATTAAAATTGGCTCCACTTTCCCAAACTTTTTTTTTTGATGTGCTGCAATGACAATCGTGCCACCAAACCTGGGGGAAATGAGCCCGGAGGGTATCCAGCGGTCCACTGATGCGTTTGAAGTGTTGAGAGGGGATTTAGAAAGAGACCAAGTCGCTATTTGTAGGAGCGAACAATCTAGAGAACATAAATGTGGAAAATAGTTCATTATAAATTGGTGAAAGGAGCCGCAGATTACGGCATGTCCTCGCTTTAAGTTTGTGTTCTTAGACCCACTTTTCTCAAACTTCTGAGAAAACTTTCTGAAGTAGTTGAAAGTGAAATAACACGAACATAAGAAGAAAAAGAAGTTTTGTTGTTCACTGCTTTGGTTTCGCAATAAGGCACTTTGAATTTGGGAGCGAAGATGCTCACAAGGTTAGAACATCAACTGAACTAGCATTGAAATCACCTGTGAAAGAACACAGTTAGTTCTGAAAGCCAGTTCTTTTACAATTCCTGTTCATCTGCTTGAATCTATCACAATGGCCGCAGGTTGTGGAGCATGTAAGAGTGACTCATCATAACAGCCCTGTTCATGCAGTCCTGTCAGATTAGCACCAGGTTCAGCTCTTATAGCCTGCGGGTGCGATAGGATCAGCCTCAGCTGTGGCATTTACTGTTGTTCTCCGTTAACCACTATTGTGTAATGAGAGACTCTCAACTTGTGCTAATGACATTTTAGCCGACATATCCGGAGCTTAATGTCCTTCACTTTCCCTGCGTCAATTTTGTTACCATGCCAGGCACCAGATTGACACTTTGATATTTGCTCTGATGGAATCATTACTAAATGGTCCGCTTGGGCCCATGAGCGTGAGCGTGGTTCAGCATGGAATTTTACAAATGCGAGAATCTAATTAGCTCAGAATTAAAAAACAGCTGACAAAACTTTTTTCTTTTTTAATTTGAGATCAGATCAGATTATGTCAGCTTAAAGTCATGTCCTCATTGCTGGCTATTCAGAACTCCCAACTTAGAAAGGAAGAGACCACCTGACTGATATGTAATGTGACTAACCACAGTTCATTTTGTGCCATTTAGCAACAGAATTATCTGAAAATATTTATATAAGGAGCTTTCAAACTTTTTGATTCCATGGTCTCACAAATTAGATAATCTGCTCGTGAGAGCTCTCTTAAAACATAAAGGCAGCTATATTTTTCATATATACAATGTGAGAAAAAATATGAAGCATAACAACATTATGTTTCTTGGTTTATTTGAAGATTATCAACAGTATTAAAGTAATTATTTTCAATTATCTGAATTCAGATCCAGTCTCCATAAAAATGTGCACAAAAATATTTGAAAATGTGTACACGCTTTGCAATGAAAATTTCTGTCCATCCAAAAGTATTAAGTATTTATTACTTCATAAATGTTTACAAAAACAAAAGTAAATATGCATATTTATGTACATATAAATATGCATGTTTTAAAAGCTTAGCTTAAAGCTGTGCAATAAAGGAATAAAGCTCATAAACAGCTGCTGAGATAATATTCTTACATGAAACAATGTAGAGGCTTGGACTCAGAAACAGTATTCGATATGTCCTGACTTAACAAGCAGATAAGAAAACATGATTGCCATTACTCCCGGAAGTTGCGTTAAAGTCAGCCAATCAGGTTATAAATAGTTTTCCTTAATGATTTTTGTGTGCAGCTGTGGATGGACTGTGGATGCAATGTCACAGATAACCTAAATGTTTTGCATTATAAGTGTAAAAATGAATAGCCCACAGGACTGCGGATATATAGCTTATATATATAGCCTTAAGAAATCATTTTCACCTCAACTTGCTCCTTCTAAAGCTGTTTTTGGTCATTACACTACTCGGGCTTAGAAACATTAACGCAGGGATGTTGGCATTTAATCCAGCACACATCCGTAAATCAGTGTGGGGACAGGAGCCGTGATTTCTAATTGTCCTGTTAAGTGCTCCAGAGTGTGACATGTTAAACACCCAGTGTCCTTTACAACTGAGGATAACCTTGCAAGAGCTCGCCGTAGTAGCCACTATTTTCATTGTCCAGTACCTGCACAGAAATTTTGCCTTTGTCCTATTTGTTCTTGTGTCTGTGTGTGTGTGTGTGTGTGTGTGTGTACCCTATTTTCCTCTTTCTAATCTCATTGGAACATGTTTTCCCTTGCCGTACAGTTTTTAACACGTCTTGGGCGTCTAAAGAACTGTGGTTGTCCCCAGGTTAATGCTGGCAGAAGTGAGGGCTAATAATGGAGACTAGTTCATCAGGAGCCTCTGAGACTCTGAGCTGGAAAGCCAGTGACCCACTTACCCAACACACAGACCAGGTACCTTCAGCCTTATTTAGCCACAATTCGCTCAATGTCAATGTAATGCAATATTATAATAATAATGATTTTCACAACACATTTTCGTCATTTTAGATACATTTTAAATAAAATAAAAACATACTGTCTTAGTTGAAATAGTGAAAAAGGCTGTAGGCTGACCTCGCAGTATTATTGCTTGTATGTCTGACTATAAAATCTATAATCTTCTACATTTGCATTTTAATTGCTCCACTGTTTGGACCCATTTTGATTTTGACATGTCTCAGTGTAACTCGTGCATTTGAACAAACAGCAGCGTCTGATGTGTCACATGTTGTCATTAATGGTAAACCCTTAACGCAACCCAGGAGATGTTGATTGTGTGATAATATGAATTGATGAAGCCTTGTATTTGATCATCTGGTTTTACTAGCAGTAGCGCATTTGATAGAAACCCAACAATAAACTTTTTATTGATCCGGTTCCATTAAAAGTGTGTTCGATGTGAATAGAGGTTCCAGTCACCCATTACATTACATTTTTGGCAGATGCATATATTGTATTAAGGTAGATGCTTTCGCAGTTCATGCATTTCCTGGTAATCAAAAGCATTAATTTAATGTTGCGAGCTTTTTGAGATACAGCAACACCCATTAACCTGTATATATACAGCATATTATAGCATATAATACACAAATAAACAGCAATAATATGCTGTGTGTTATATATTATTATACCAACAGCAGCGAACATATGTTCTACTCATATTTATATATGAATTTAATGTTAAATTATAGTTGTGATCATACACGTACAGTCATACCAAATTTAGTGTGCAGTCATTCATACAGGCAAAAAGAGGTTTAAATTAGTCTCAGGTAGTACTTTATTTCTATCACTTTGACTCATATCAATGTCTAAAAATCCTTTAGCACTTGCTGTCCAGACTTTTTCTGATCTTCAAAAATGTATGGGGCTTAGTTGAATTATTTTCAGCACTGAACATCTTATGTGTATTGAATAGAACAGAATAACCATGGCACGAACGTTAACTGATCGGATCAATTATTTGCCCTAATTTTAACACAAAAACACATGTCGAATAGTGTCTGTCACCTGATCTAAAGCAGATTTATGAAGCAGTTAAGCTTGTGCTGCTGTGCTTTGTCCTTGGCAGAGGAAACAATTGAGGCATGAAACATTAGTTATTCTCCGTGTATTTTAATCAGGGTTGTTTCAGATCCCGTGTCAAAGAGGGGCTGTGTAGCTCTAAGGCAGTTTGCACCCTCATGATGTGGTTTTGGGCTTTGTATGGTTGACATTGATGTGGCTGTTTTTTTCTCATGTCACATACATTAATTAGTTAAATTGGTACATTTTATTGTGACTAAAATGATACCTAATTGTATATATGTTATGTATATTTTTGAATAGTTATATAATTTAAATATTTAAACTGTGGTTCAGTTTACCAGCTTTTGTTCATCTTCTGTTTACACACCTTAAAATACTATTATTATATATATTCTTTATCAATTGATTGATTTTCATCATTGTAATGTATGTTTTAATTTAAACTTAATTTAATTATTGACATGATGCATTTTTTTCCCATGTTGGTGTATCATTGATAACATTTGAAATGATTCTTCATTGCCAATGTATCTTGGTCAGGACCTTCTCGTAGATAAGATTTTAAATCTCAAGAGTTTTAAATTCCTGGTTAAATAAAGGTTTAATAATAATAACTAGTTATCTTGTTGCCAAGGATAACACTGATTATGACAAAAATTTTTTTTTATTATTTTTAAATCCATGACTTGCAGTATAATATTTGCAGGGACATTAAGTGCCTCCAACTAAAATCAAACATCCCAAGATTAGTTCAGAACCTTCCCTACTAAGCCACCAACACCATCACATATCAGGTTCTATTATTACACAAGTGACATGTCAATGCATAACTCTGACTTGCAGGAATCAGACAACATTTGCAAATAAATGTAACCCCCCGCCCCACACTTTCCTCAAAGTAATCCCTCAATACCCCCAAAAAGAATAACACAACCTCATTTATCATTATTTGATTCCCCCCATCGCTTCCCGCAATTGATTGACAAGGGCACCGTCGGGGTAAGGGGTATGAATTACCTCACAGTCAAGTTATGGATAGTAAATTATGGGTGGCTAATCCCCCATAGGCAAACTCAACCCTTCTATTCAACCCTATTATTCTGTAATGGATGTCTGATTTGAGAATAAGACACTCTGCCTGTCGGGCAAGAGTTGATATAGCGCCGGGCCTGCGGACAGGGAGGGGTCTCCGGCTATAACTCACTCGCAACTTGATCAACGGTATATAAATCTGCCGCCAGCTTCCTGCAAGATGCGCTCGGGCCCCCTCCTCCTGCAGAGTTCTCCCTGAGGCTATGGAGAAAGGGTATACTGTATCCCCCCGGACCCCCGGCTTCCTGTCACTATCTGATGTATAGATACTGTATGGCCACTGTCACTCTTTGGAATCCTGTAATCTTACATGGACTGCCTTAGGGCGGAGGGCTTTGTTGTAGAAGGACAGCAAGCTCCTTGGTCTTACCTTTGTTTTTTTTATATCTGTTGGACATATTTCACATTTTGTAGATCGCTTTGAATATTTTAATCGATATGTATCTATCGAGAGAGATTACCTAGTGCAATTTTGATCTGTCCTCTTTTATTTTATGTTTTTTTCCGAGGGGCCAAGTTTCTGTGTCTGTTGCAGACAGGGGAAGATTATTTTTGTGGAAGTAGGGCACAATGCCACATTCAAGTTGAGATCACACATCATTATTTAATTAGCTAAAATTCTTGATCTTATGCACCTTAGCTCAAGCACATTACTTTACAGTCGGACATTGCAAGAGCACACCATTTAGATGCAGTGAAACTCTTGAAGATGATAGGTCATTCTCTTCATTTGAAGGATAATTGGATACTTGCGTAGCTCAGGTTTGCCTGAGAGATCACTATTAAAAATGCTAAAAATAAATAAAGCTTCTTTTAAGAAACAAGTTTATTCTAGTCAGTGATGCTTACTTGAATGCTGTGTATTGATGAAGGCCGTTTTAAAGATTATGCTCTTGAAAAATGCTCTTTTGAAATGCTCAGGAATACAAGTACAGACACACATATAAACCGATGACTTAGTGAATTTAAAGTTAATCTTTAAAGACAGTTATG
This sequence comes from Ptychobarbus kaznakovi, assembly GCA_027422405.1. Classification (NCBI taxonomy): domain Eukaryota; kingdom Metazoa; phylum Chordata; class Actinopteri; order Cypriniformes; family Cyprinidae; genus Ptychobarbus; species Ptychobarbus kaznakovi. The sequence goes on along the minus strand of CM049795.1, from coordinate 10,464,803 downwards.
TAACCCTGTAAATATAATCTTTAGCAAACCTCATAAGGAATATCCAGTTTTCGTATTGTACATTAATGTTGTGATGCCTGAATTATCTTAAAATTATATTTTTTTAGTGTTGTATTGCTTATTTATTTAGACAAAATAGTATAGAATTTGAATACCAGCCGTAACATGAATTATCAAGCTGAATTGTATTTCTAGTGTCATCTTATTTACTACCAGTCACATTTTTGTGTCTTTGGATAAAGCAGCCTGACCTGACAAGTCAATCTAAGTATGTTTACCTGATTTAAAAACCTGAGTACATCTCTCTGTACACACTGATATATCACTGGAAGTTCTGGTGAATGGAATCAGGACGCCTTGCGTGGTGGGTAATTGACAGGCTGATTCACAGCACCAGTGTTCTGTCAGTTTCAAAGCCCTGGTCTTACCTGTGGATTAAGTCAGATCAAGCAATGATTGACATGGACTCAGACAGGGGTAAGAGCGGGGTGGCGATGTTCGTGCACCGTATTTGGGGTTGCCGGTGAAATGCTGGCGTGAAACCATGGCTACAGAGCGCTGAGTGAACAGAGAGAGGCGAAGATGAAAGATTTGGCCTGTCTGTCTCTGTCATGTTTTACAAGGCAGCTCTGCCCATACTGTTATGTATTGATTCTGACTGCAGTTTGCCAAAATGACTCCACATTTTGTTAAAATGTTAAACCACTGTTGGTTATATTTAGGGATGTATAATAATACAATAGTTAAAATTACAAATGGGTAAGCCAATTATTATTTTCATGTTTTATGTAAATAAATAAAAAATGTTTTAGGCATCAGAGTATTATAATATATAGTATGAAAATGGTTGTTCATTTTAAGATTTGCTTAAGGTTTTAAGGATTTAAAATGAACATTAAATAATTAGTGCTATTTAAAAATGTAGTATTAGTTAACGCAAAATTAATGTAAATGTAAAATATAGATGTAGATGTATAATTAATATACAGCATTGATCAATACAATAAATGTAAACGATATATTATCACTTGATGGCACCAATATTTCTAGTTATATTATTGGATTTTTGCTATTTTTACTTAATATCACACAAATGCTGATGCTGTTTTTTTTAAGCCAATGTTTGTCATTGGATATCCATTGGATATGCATTTCAGTTCTCACAAAGTCAGTTGTCTGAATAACAAAGCTCCAAGCAGCATTTTTGACCTGTTCATGCAGTGTGTCTCTAAAGTAACCGAGACCTGCCCATGTAGGCTGATCTGAGATTAGTGCGTGAGGCTAATGCACTTCCCCACAAAACACTGCAAATGAAAGGGGAGCCTGGGTACTGATCATCTCCATTCATAATCAGCTCATGTGTTTCCCTAATGATGCATGCAGCAGCAATCTCTACAGTCTCTCAGTTCCTTTAGCCAGCTCAATGCTACCTTGAGTCTGACATTTAAAGTCATGTGTGACTCAAGTTTCCAATTGGTTTCCTTCAGTTCTGCCCAATAGGCCAGAGGACGTGCTTGCCTCCAAACACTCAAATTAATTGCTTTTCAGCAATGGGCACATCTCTTTTACCCAGCATTCAACACTGTAATCAATCAGCATTCAGAGTTAGACTGTGATTAAACTTTTTTCCTTTCTCTTTATTTTAAAGAAATAAATTAAAATTTTTAATCAAAATTAATGAAATATATCGTATTCATCAAATGTATTATTTCAGAGTTTTTGTAATAATTGCAAGCAAAGGCTTTCTAAAAATAGGTCAAAATGTATTTGCTTACTATTTTTGCTAGATTATATGTACGTCAAAATATTTCTGTGTTATTAATACCCGGTGGGTCACATAATATGTAATGTGTTTTTTGGTTTGTATTCTTCTAGTCCATACTGTGTTAGTTACAGTATTTTAATGTTATTGCTTTTAGGTCATAATTGGCAGCTGTGGTGATGGAGAAGCAAATCTGAAAGAATTAGCTTTGTTTCATTTGAAAACTCCTAAAACCACAAGCTCCCATAATGCCTTTCACTTTCAGAACACTCCCTCAACATGTGTTCTCTATCCTGAGTCAGAGTAAAACATTTTCAGCCATATTAGCTTAGAATCACAGAGCAGTTGAGGTGTGCACTTGCAAACACAGAGATGTTTATTTTCTTAAATTAAAATGGCAATAGACGCTTAACCCAGATAGTTCCCAATCTTTCTGTCCTGGTCCTGTTGTATTGTTATTATTATTGTGGCCTTAATAGGGGCCAGATGGCTAATATTAGATGTAATCAGTTGTAATAGTTTGTTTATGTAAATAAATTTTTCCAGGCAGTTGTTTTCAATTAGGATGTTTGAAAGTTTTAATTGAATTAAATGGCAGATTTCTATATGTAATGGAAGGGAATAGAAAAACAGTGCAGGATTGGCCATATGTGTGGTGATGTAGTTCAGTGTGTAATCTGACTCTGCTGCCTATGTTTTATTGAGCATTCACAGTCTGTCTGGCAGTTCGGCACAGATGTGTTAATCTGTTTGGTATTGCACAGATACACATAAATATATTGTAGAAACTTAATTTCCTGTAAAGCTGCCTTGCAACAATTTGTATTGTAAAAAGCATTTTTTTTTTTACAATAGAATGTGTCCTGTTTAATTTTTTTCTGAGCAAAAAATGATTTACAGAAGACAACCACTAAAATGCCATTTAGTGCAACAATAGTTCATATAACAAACAACACCAACAAAAAACTTCTCAGGCATATTTAGAACCAGTATCGTTAGATGTCATTACAATATTTTTTATGATTTGGGGATCACAGTACAACCCCCCCCCCCCCCTAAAAAAAAAAAAAAAAAACAACAACGAATCTTTAACAGTCTTTGCCACTATTCTTCATACCATTTGCGAGACGTTTTTATCATTTAAAATATAAGATTTAGTATGAGTACTTTTTCTTTTATATATTTTAACAAGTACAAGTCAGAAAAGGTTACACTGAATGATTATGGAATGGACATGGATGATGGACATTATTTCACCCATATTTTGACATTTTTACAAAAGTTATTTTAAACATTTAAAGTAGAGTCTTTACTTGTATTTAATTTATTTTCTATGCATATAAAATCATTTTTTTTATTAAATGTGGACACCAAAATGGGTGCTACAGTGTAATATGTATTAGTGTTTATTACTCTGTCCACCAGAGGCACACAATGACAGGTGCAATAGACCTCCAGTCAAAGATCTGCCTGATCCAGTCTGTAACCACTTAAAGTTGCTCGAGCATTAGCTTTGTGTTTTATGCTAACATTGCATAGATCAGTTTGCTTCAGAGTTAAAGAATTAAGTCAATAAAAAACTCCACTACTTCTACCATCTTTTATCTCTCTCTCTCTTCTTGACAGTCTGCACATTCTTTTCAGTGCAGCTCATGCTGGGGTTGGCTTCTGGTCGTTTGCACAATAAAAGAATTGACAGTACACAGAGGGAAACCAGGGGCCTTTGGCCGGAGGAGGGGAGAGGAGGAGCCTGCGGGTTGCTTTGACAGCAGCCAAGCGAATATTGAAAAGGAACTTTGTTGTTGGTAATGTTCATCCCTGTTTGTTTTGGCCTTCACGCGGAAAGCAAGAAATTTGCAGTGAGTTGCCAGGTTACTGTCAAAGGGGAACATGGTATCAGGTACTGGTTATAGCTCAGTGAGATTGTTTACAAAGGCAGCGACCTGTCAGATGTCCTGGAGAAATCGAGAGCACAGCATTCCATATGAAAAGAAAGTGGAGAGAAAGAAAAAAACAATATAGGAAGGAATAACAAGTATCCCCATTGCGGGCATGGAAATGACTCGCATTGCATAAACACATGTGGGGATCTTTGTGAGAAGCTGAATGCTGTGGAGTAATTTGTTTTCTCACTCTGGTAACGTTAGTATGGATGATTTAACGCTTAAATGCAATCAGTGTTAAAACATTCCCAAAAATCCTCATCCAGTCATAACAAGTTTGGGGGCTGTTTATAGAGTGAGGCACAATGCGGAAGACAGATGTGGAAAACTTGCGCCCACCAGACAAGGGCCTCCTTCAGTTCTGCTGTGCTCTTTTTCAAGATGGAGGGCTTAAGTTACAGAACTAACTTCCTGGATTACATCAAACAGAGTCCTTCCCCTCCTCCCTGTGCTTTACCCTCCAGTTCTCGTCTGTCTCGTCTCGTCTCGTCCCGTCCCGTCCCGTCCCTCTCTCTCGTTCTCTTCTCTTCTCTTCTCTTCTCTTCTCTTCTCTTCTCTTCTCTTCTCTTCTCTTCTCTTCTCTTCTCTTCTCTTCTCTTCTCTTCTCTTCTCTTCTCTCATGTGGTCTTCTTCTCACTGCTTCTTTTCTATTTTCGTCTGTTCTCATCTGATCTATTTATGTCTCTTCTTTTTCTCTCAGTTGTCTAGTTTCTTCACGTCTCTACTTGTCTTGTTTTTCTTTTCTTCTTGTTTCATCTCTTCTTTTCTCTCTCGTTTAATCTCTGCTCATCACTTCTCTTCTTTATTTGTCTCATCTGTTCTCTTCTCATCTTCTTTCATCTGTTCTCTCTTCTTCTTGTCTGGTCTGGTCTTTTCTGGTCTCTTCTCTTTTGTCTCATGCATCTCCTCTATTCTCCTCTATTTTCATCTTTGTTCTATCAGTTATATTTTCTTTAGTCCCACTTTATTACTTTATATCAATGTTTTTACATTGTACCTCTATTTAAAAAAAAATCCTGCATGTAATTTCATCTGTAATTCATTTCTGTTATTACGTTTTTGTCATGACAATTCTCGGAGGGATTGGCATTGTAATATACATGACAATGTTAATGTATTTGGTCTTGTAATATATCTGCTACACTGCTTCTGCGGCAGAGCAAGTACAGAGGCTTGCAACTGCCAGTACATCCACAACATGCTGCTGTGAGCATGTAAGAAATACTGCTGCTGCACATATAACATATATGAATAACCCCCATAGCACACATGATCACCCCGTAGCAGCTCTATACAGGTGGAGCTGGGGAGGGTGGAGGGTTTCTGAAGTGCGCTGCAACTGCTACCACAAGCATTAGCCAAGTATGTGAATGTTGAGCAGCGAGCTCATTGGCTACCAATACAGGAGAGAACCAATCAGCTATGATGTGATAATGATGTCATTATGTCATATTGAGTTAGATCTATCTAGAGTTTCTAGCGTCTAGATCTAGAGTTTCATGCCGGAACTTTTTTTAAAATGTATAATTACACTGTTGACCCATCTTTTACACCCTACTTAAACCTACCCATACCACCAAACCAGTCCCTAACCTTACCCGTATCCCACCTCAATAGCAGTAAAAGTGTTTTGCAATACAATATGAACACAATAAGTACATAGTACTTATTTTATAATGTAAGTAAATACTAGTTAAGGCCACTTATTATAAAGTGGATATCTTTTCTTATTATTTCTTCTCGGGGGGTCTCATTTCTTATTCACTCTTCTCATCTCTTCTTGGTGGATCTGTACTCTTCTCGTCTCGTCTGTTCTATTCAGTCTTGCCTCGTTTCATCTCAATTCATCTCCTTTTTCTCCTCTTGTCTCCCCACATCTCATCTATTATCTAGTGGAAATTTATCATATTATCTCTTTGTCAACTTGTGTCACCTTCACTTCTCTCCTTTTCTCCCCGATTCTGTGCTCTACGTGTGATTAGGGTACATGGCAACAGGCCGCTGCATGGAGACTGTTAGGTTTGTAGAACATCATGACCCCGGGCCACACAGGAGAGAGAGGGAGAGAGTTCTGTATGTGGAGGAGGGGCGAGAGGGTCACGGGATGAGACTGTGAAAGTCAAAGCGTCGCTGTGATCCACTCAAGCATGACGAGAGCTGATCCTGGTCTTAGGGGAGAGAAGTGGATGCGATGGGTCGGGGGGCAATACGGGGTCTTGCTCAGGAAGGGATGTGGCATGTTATCAGGCCAAAAATATGCAGCTGTATTTACCACCTCTGTTTGTTGTTCCTGTAGAAAGCTCCAGGATGGGAATTTTCTGTGTCACTGCCTCAAAGGATTTTGGCTGAGGCTTTGTTGATCCTGTGTTGTTGTAGAAAGGGGGAATAAGATTTAAGCATTAGCCATGTCAAGCAGGATTTAACACTCTGGTCCCCAGACCTCTCACCATTTAGGCAACTCTTCCCCAAGCGCTTAGCCCTCCGCGGCCTGCCCGGTGGCCCACCAGGTGGAGAGAGATAGGGTTGGTTCTCTCTCTCTCTCGTGTTTCTGCTTTTCCAGCATCCATCCAATGGAAAATAAGGTTCGAGCCACTTGATTTTGTGTCATGCTTCCTGGAGCATGCCAACTTTCAATTACAGCACCTCCAGTCCACCTTGCACTTTGGCCATGGCTATCTGACAGCTCCCCTGCTGTTGTTTGTGGCTGGTGGCCAACTGATTCCAGCGCATTATGTTTCTCCGACCAACTGAGAGATAGTTGGTTGTTTTCCATTAGGCTATAAGTTATCACTATCTGATGGGGCACTCTAACCTTGACAGATGCCTGGCTGAATCGCGGCATGAGGATGAGCAGCGATGTTGTGCCTCCGAGTTCGTTTGCCCTCCCCTCGACCTGGGACTTCACTAAGTCACAAGAGATTGTTGATGCTCTGTTAAAGTTTTACAGTATAGCTTATTATTAATATAAATAGAGTAAACGTTGATGTACGTGTATTTTGTCAAAAGGTGCCTGATAAATACTAATCTAGGCTTATATTAGTTCATAAGGATCATAAGAGGAAAAATAATATGAAAGAAGAAAGAAAGAAAGAAAGAAAGAAAGAAAGAAAGAAAGAAAGAAAGAAAGAAAGAAAGAAAGAAGGAAAAAAAACTTGATTTACTCATACACAGGGACTAAAATGAATCCTAAATCAGCCCTCTTGCTTTTAAACTGATTATGTGTTCATGAGAGACTTGATTTGATCTCTTTGTATTAAGCTTGTATTAAGCCATAATGGTTGATGATACGACTTGATGTAGTCCCATATCTCAAGATTACTTCTGAAAGTCTGGGGACACCAAAATCATGTAAAAGGACCTTCTGAAATAGCTAGATCTACAAATAGCTCAAGCACAAGCTTAAAATAATAAAGAAAAGCAACAACAACAAAAAAACACTGTGCACTGTTGGTTATTATATATATATATATTTGCATTGCGTCATTAAGTTCTTATATTTATCCAAGCTTGTTTCTGCCACTATTTCTGGTAAAAACTAAGGACCAGATTGCACCAGTGCAAACCCTCTTTTGGCATTAAAATGGTACTCTCAGGTTTTACTAAAGACGCACAGTGAAGAATTAGCGCTGAAAAGGTGTGGACAGTTATATTTGAGCCTGACCTTATTGAATATGCATTTGTATGAGTTTCCCTTTAAGAAGTAAAATTTATGGGAGGAGACAAGAGTATTAAAATGAATCACTCAAGGCGATTTACCAACGTTAACAAATAATTTAACACCCCCAAAAAGAATGTATGAAACTATTTTGCCCCTGTGTCATTAGTAGATCACCCACACCTGAGGAGCTTCGGCTCTGCTAATTTGCTACGATGATAACTTGTGCTGCACTTGGCATATTGTGTTGGTTGATTTGTAAATGAGATGTTGCTTCTGAACTGCGGTCTCGTGCTAATTTGCCCTGTTTAGTAAATCTGGCCCTAAATCAAGTAATTGTGAGATAGTAAAATAAGAAATAAAGTGACATTTTAAGATGTAAATTCACATTGTGACATTATTAGAAATAAAACGACAATTGCCTTCTTATTAACTAAAGCAGAAAGTTTTTTTTACACTACCGTTCAAAAGTTTGGAGTTATTTATTTATTTATTTTACTAAGCAAAGATGCATTAAATTGATTAAAAATGACAGTAAAGACTTTTACACTGTACATTTTTTATATATTTTAATAAATGCTGTTCTTTGGAACTTTATATTTATCAAAGTATCCTTTCTATTTCTAAAATTATTAAACAGCTGTTTTCAACATTGATAGTAAATATTGATAGTAATAAAAATGTTTATATAAGCACCAAATCAGCATATTATGTATATATGATTTCTGAAGGATCATGAGACTGGAGTATTGGCTGCTCAAAATTCAGCTTTGCCACCATGGAATAAATTACTTTTTAAAATATAATAAAATATTTGATGCTTATTTTAAATTGCAATAATGCAATAATTACTGCAGCCTTGGTGAACATAAGAAACTTCTTTCCAAAATATTAGAAATGTACAACAGTAATGCACCTATTATCATCGCATGACTTTGTAATATTACTATTACACATGACTATTATTTCAAATACTATGTAGCAAAATATTATTTGGCATATGTGCATTTATTGTAATGTCTTGCAGAGAAGGTTAGGCTCTCATAGTCTCTCTCAAGGTTTTTCTTCTCTTCAATTGTAAATGTAAAGGATTTATTTTGCCTCCCCACAGTTGCCTTTGGTTTGCTCAATAGGGTCTTTAAGGGATGTTTTACTGTAAAGCTCCTTTGAAACAATACGTATTGTTAAAATTGCTATATCATATAAATGTAATATATGTACATATATGACAATTTCTATATATTAAATATATTGTCACATGAAGTAAAACATATGTACATTTTTGGTTTTAATATTTGTATTGTGAGATAATTTTATAAAAGCAATAAGACACTGTATTGTGACAGTTGCAGGCCCTCTTCTTTGAAACAATATGCATTGTGAAAAGTGCTAATGTACTGTAACTGTCAGGAACTCATTTTTTAGAGGAAGGATAGCATTGAAATAATTTACTTTTAAAAAGTACTACTTAAATACATATTTTTTTGTTTTAGTATTTGTATTGTGTGGTAATAGTTTTATAAAAGCAGTAAGGTACTCGTGGCGAGCTGTACTGTGAAAAAGTCAGAGCTGAAAGGGCTGCAGGCACCATGCTTCATGTCGTGCCTAACCATGCCCTTCACCTTGATTTATTCACAATACAGCACAGCCTCTTGTGCCTTTAATTGCTTACATAGGTAACACATATGGCAGTATCACTCTTGATAAAGAGCAATATGTGTGTGTATATAGAAATGCACTTTGATTGACAGAATTAAATAAACTAATCTCAAACCTTCATTTAAAACCTTCGTTCTACTTTGAGCTCCAATGTACAGTATGCTTGTATTCTCCTAAAGCTTTTCAACATTTCAGTCCACATGCAAGCAACCAGCTGTTAAAGATCCTTCTAGTCCAAGGTTACCAGCAGTTTCTGATTGAAATTTTCCTTCGATCATTGGGAACTGAGCGTACTGATAAAAAAAAAAAACATTGATTAGCGATGTCCAGGTTATGTGATTTACAAAAGAGAACCTGTTGCAAAACTTCAAAATTGTATGTATTTTTATATTTATATCGAAAACACTTCAAATGTATGGAGGCATCCTTTTGTTTGTATTTAAGACCCTCAGAATAGTGTCTTCGGCAAGTTCTGAAGTTACTCTCCCTTGTTCTGCCTGGAAAGCTCTGCACGGGCCCTTGCCTGGGTCACCTGCACGGGATTAGGCTGGGGCTGGTGGACAGTTGTTGTTTGAGGAGCGTCTGGGCACGTCAGGGGTACAGGAAAGGGGAGGAATGAAACGGGGGAGTGACCCGGTGAGTCGCCTCGCCTCCAGATGCCCAGACCTCACCCCTGCAGGGTGCAGCACACCAGGGGACAGCAAACACAACAATCAGCCTCTCCACCAACACTTCTGCTCCTGAAAAGGCATGGATGAATTCTTGTATTTTTTTTTAACACTATTTTTTTTCATGCAATGACATACAGTTGACAGTGTCCAAGTATGTCAAGCTCCAAAAATAATAAAATAAATAGATAAATACTCAAATGCCAGTATATTTTAAAAATTTTTTTTTTATTTAGATTTAAGATTTGTTTAAAGCGATACTTTTATTCTGCAATGATGTTAAATAAACTGACTAAACATTATTTTTATTCAAGAAAAATATAATGGTTTCCACAAAAATATTGAGCAGTACAACTATTTTCAACATTTAGCTTATTTAGGTTTTCTTTGCGCACAAAAATTATTGTCGTAGCTTCATAAAAATGACGGTTGAAGCACTGATGTCACATTGACTAATTTAACAATGTCTTTACTACCGTTTTGGGCCTTGAACGTGGTAGTTGTGTTTCTGTCTATGCAGGGTCAGAAAGATTTCATCAAAATGTGTGACCCTGGACCACAAAACCAGCCATAAGTGTCAATTTTTCGCAATTGAGATTTATACACCATCTGAAAGCTGAATAAACTTTCCATTGATGCATGTTTTGTTATGATAGGACAATATTTGGCTGATATACAATAGTGATGGGTCGGTCTTGAACGATTCGTTCATTTTGAACAAATCTTTAATGTGACTCGAGAAGAACGAGTCGTCTCGGGGAGTGATTCGTTCAGTCGCGCATGCGCACCATCCTATTGGTTCTGTACTGGAATTTAGTTCACCTGTTTCGAGTCTTTGGGTTTTTCCGAGTCGTTCATTCATCACGTGACAGCCCCGTATGCTTAACCAATGCAGTATGAGCCGGAAAGAGAATTGATTAGTTCACCTTTTGAGTCTTCGGTTTTTGAGTCGTTCATTCATCACGTGACAGCACCGTAAACTTAACCTATGCAGTCCAAGGGAAAAAGACTTAATAATAATAACCAACTCTTTAGTTTATTACCTTTGTTACCGCATTTAATGTTATGGAAAAGAACCATCATGACAGAAATTTGCACATTTATAAACTGTAAGATATAATAAGCTACAATTTGAGACCAGAAACGCATCACCTAACTCTATGAGTAAATAATAATGATAATAATAATAATAACTATGCACCCGTTTGTAAGGAAGCTTGCAAATTAACTAATTAATCTATGCTGCTTGAATTGTGTATAAATCACTCTTATTGTGAGTAAAAAAACAACGTGAGTACATGGTGAGTAAAAAAAACAATTTTTTTTTTGCATATGTATAGTGTTCTGAAGATGAACAAATGTCTTGGAACAGCATGAGGGTGAGTAATTAATGACAGAATTTTAATTTTTGAGGTGAACTATCCCTTTAAATATACCGTATAAGTAGATAAACAGAGGGACGATTTTGAAAGACTCTTTTTGGGTGAAATATTTCTACAGAAATTTGTAAGGAATGTTGGCCTGGGACTGACTGTGTAACTCATTATTCCAGATTAGAAAAAGAGAATAAAAGGGAGAGAAACAGAAGAAACAAAGAGCGCATCCCTGAGCACAAGTGCAAGTCAGAAAGCTCTGGAGGGAATGCAGTACTGAATATACTGTGGTTTCTGTACTCCGTGCCAGTGTGAACAAGCCGGGGCACACACAAAATGAGCAGAGAGCCGCATCACTACACCCGCCTCCGTCAATAATGACAAGACAGCATTCATTGATATTCTCATGGAAAAATAATGTGTTAATAAGGACCCTCTCAGAAGATTACCCAACCTCGCCCCTCTAATCAGCCTCTTTGTAAAGGTCCATAAATCACCAAACTAATAGCGCGGCGGATATTAATAACTCAAATTATGATTTATATCTTTGTTGTCGTCTGTGAAAGGATCCCTCTCCTCCTTACATTTTCAATCAATATCATCAAAATGCTAACGAGCGAATGGCTGTAATTACCTTCATGGGGGACAACACTAATTTAGTTCTCTCTTTTTTGTAAGCAGACATGTGGATACTGCATACCTGTTGCACAAACAAAGCAGGCAACGTGTTAGTCCATGAAGAAGACATTAGCCTTGATATTAGCTGTCAAACCAGGATCGGCCTCCTTTTTGCTTCTGAACACCATTGATGCAAACAAGACATCCGTCAGAAATGAAAAACTGCTCAGTCACTATAGCAGGAATTACAATAGATTACAAGGAGGAAGTTTGGTATGACTTTACTTGACATAATCTGTTACAGTTTACAATAATGTTTCATTTGTTAACATTAGTTAATGCATTAGGTACCATGAACTAACAGTGAACAACAGTTTTTTTTACATCATTTATTAATATAGGCCAATGTTCCAATTCTGAATATACTAATACTCTTGTATTATTTCAAATTGTATTAAAATATGAATTAGTGCATTAGTATATTTATAAATTGGCATCACCCCTAATAAAAGATATGCAGTGAATTGCATTAACTAATTTTAACCTTACTGTAAAGTGTTTTATTAAAATGTATTTTTGTGATTGACTTTGGCATTGCATAAGTGACCTTATTTCTTTTGATAAGGGGTTTCAATTAACTTTTGCTTTGAAACCTGCATATATATACAGTACGTAATTAAATATTCATATCACTATTCAAATCCACACTACCTCATTCATCTTCATAACACAAATTAAGATATTTTTGATGAAATCTGAGAGCTTTCTGACCCTCCATAGACAGCAACGCAACTGAAATGTTCCTCCCAGACCCAGAAACGTAGTAAGGATGTCGGTAAAACAGTCCATGTGACTGACATCAGTGGTTCAACCGCAATTTTACGAAGCTACGAGAATGCTTTTTGTGCAAAAATAATGGACCTCATTCATGAAACATTCGTAAATATACATTCGTAAATATAGGAGTCAATTCTGAGTCATTTGCACGTAAAATGGACCAAAATGATCCTCCGGATATGTCAATGAATTCCAATCACTCGTAAATAGGGCGCTCATGCACACTTGTACACAATTAGCATAACCCCCGCCTATGGATTACAGCTACGCAAATTGCCTGTCCAGGAACGCAGTGGAATTTTCTGGTCTACTTTCTCAGGTTTGGCTCCAGTATATTGCATAAATGCAAAAAAGACTAATAGACCATATGCCTAACAATAAATATTCAATTAACATGTCCACCAAAGCGTTTAGCAAGCTGAAAAATGTCAGGTGCTCTTCTGAAAAAGGCCAGCTGGTGGCGCTTGAGAATGCTTTGGTGGCACAGCGTTATTCCAGCTGAGACGCTTTGGTTGCTATGATTAGGAATATCCACGGCAGTAACATATTACTAGTATCTCATTTTGAAGAATATTACTGAATATAAAATTGCAGTAACCAGTAATATTAACTTCTCTGTTGTTGTGCAAGTAGGATGATTGGTCGGTGTGGTATTTGTCCCGCCCCTCCTCCATTGATTGGATGGCTGGGTAAAAAGTTACAAGTGCTGTGTTTTACCCAAAGCTAAACAGTTTATCAACTTGTAAAATATTATAATGGCAGTGCATCAAAATTCAGTGTCATCAGTTTGCCAAAAATAACACAGAACATTTTACTCACCATTTATACATGGTAGTGAGAAGGTGTACATTTATTTTGAGCCAACTAACATTTTGAAAATAGGAACGCATGAATCCGAGAATTTACGTCAGAACAGCTTTACGAACTATTACACAAAACAATGTTCTGCTGTGTTTAATGAATGAGGCCCTATGACTTTATTCAACAATTCTTCTCCTCCAAATCACGTATTCCGCCATTATAGAGAGTACCACGACACATTTCTACTCTCGATAATGGGCGTTTTTGGGTGAACGGTCTCTTTAAGAGATTATGAGCCTCTTAACACGCAGGTGAGAGTAATGCGTTGCTTGTCTTTTTGGCATCAGTAAAATGGTTGATTTCTTGTTTAGCAAAAGTCACAATGTGAGACTGAGGTTTAGGGGCTCACCTCATTCGACAATGCGGCGATTCAGATCTCGGGGCGGAACTTTTTTCTGTGGCCAGCATGATGTCAGCCTCAAGCTTTTGTCAAAGTCTGATAAGACCACTAACACAATGGAATCTTCTTGAAGGCTGCTTGAATGATAACCCATAGCAAAAAGCTTGAGGAGAAAGAAGGGAGTATGGCAGTTTAATGAAAACTTTCCCCGTGCTGGGATTTCAAGGCTTTTTCTGAGGTGACTGAGGTTATCAGTCTTGTTTTTAGCCGCGTGAGCTGCCAAGCAAAGCAATCACACAAACAAATTAATTAGCCTCCCAACAATAGGGCCTTGATAAATTGAGCCACTTGCATCTCATAGACTGTCGTTCCATGTTCCCATTTTTAATCTCAGTCTTTTCAACACAGACTTGAGAGCGCTGTTTACATTTAGTCTTTGTAACGAGACATTGCACATCAGTTTGCAATAAACAGCTAATTATCATATCTCTAGCTACAGCTTAATTATATTTGCATAAAACTTCTTTGTCTTGCTGTCTCAACAGAGCCTGCATTACCTTGTCTTTTCATTGCTCAGTTATTATTTACATGCCTGAAATATGCTCAGATTTACACATCTTATTTTTTACCCTCCTCATCTTGCCTTAGGTTCCCCCTAAAAGAAAACGTGAAAGGTTGGGGACTGTTTTTTCTTTCATATTTTAATTTTGATCCAACTATGCTGGTTTAAAGATTTGTGCAAAGTTGCTGTTTTCACTCATGCATGTTCAGTGATTCATTTTAATTATTCCTCTTTTTTCCCTATTCAACAACAAGTCACATAATTATCAGTGTCTTCGTTTTTTTTTTTTAAACACGAGTGCTTTGCATGAGCACACGGCATAGGAAATTAGTAAAAGTAGGCATTAAAAATGATGGGCAAAAAAAGAAGCATTCAGCTTCGGAAATGTATTTACAAATTATTTTCTCCGTGCTTTGGCTCAGGGCAAAAGGAGACTGTGTCTTCATTCAATTATCAACTTTAAGCGGAGTGCAGTCATTAAAGCAAGCTCATTACAGGTACATCCCACACGATTTAACCCCTGACTGACTGACTGTTTGCTACATTACTTCTCACATACACTCAAAACAAAAAGCATGGAGTGGGAGAGAGTTGGATTGAAGGTGTCAGTGGGTAAGATGATTAATCTAAGATGCTTAAGCAAAATATGCAGCAAAAAAACATCAGCCGATTTCTATGTATTTAGAAAATGGCCCATCAGTTAAAGAAGTAAATTAAATGAAACATTTAATATTTACACTTTTCTTGGCTCTTTTTGCTTTGATATTGTCATAATCAGCAGCAAAATAAGAATCTATAATGGAATTGTGCATTAGTAAATTATTTTTTACTTGTTATATTCGTAGATTTGTTTGAAATATGAATCACTTAAGTTCACCAGTGACTCAACTTACTCCTTATGAGAATATTCAAAGAAACAAATCTTGACCAGGGGCGCATCAGGTGATTACAAGCGAGAATATGGGTGATCCAGAGAGGGAACAAAATGTCAAAAACACAAAGTGGATTCCATTGCAAAACAAAAAATCCACATCCATGCACTCACATAGCAAGCGAAGTAAAAAAGACACCCTTTTTTAATATGCTGCCCAGTCTTATAATAAAGGCTTTTTTACTTCGCTTGCTATGTGAGTGCCAGGATGTGGATTTTTTGTTTTGCAATGGAATCCACTTTTGTTTTTTACCCCTTATGAGCTAGATTTGTTTTTCCTGTTGTCGACAGTAAAATATGATTAGGTGTATTATCTAAGTTCTCTTTGACTAAAAATTAAAAGTGGCACATCTTTCCTTTGTTTTTCTTCCTATGCTTTTTGCGATTTTTATTATAAAGCAAAGTGTAGTGAGGAGGACAGGGAAAAAAATGGGATGTTGCAAACAAGATTTGAACACAAAAGTGTGACAGTGCAAGAAGCAGCAAGTACAGTATCTAATTCGCTGGACTCGCATAACAAACAGAAAAACATTTGTGTTTTACCCATTGTCACATGTCAGTGCTTCAGCTTGTTCTTTATTCTGTCTTCCGATTGCTCTGAATAAGGTCAAAAAGAAGGTGGCCCAAGACTTAATTTCCACCTTTCTTTTTTGAAGGTACTTGTCAGCGAATTAAAGTAGATGGGAGCTAAAAGCAAAGGTGGAGAAATGTATTTATGAATGTAATTTCTCTGAGTTGCATGCTGTGTGAAAGTAATTACTGTAGCCTCTATAGGCAGAGTTAAGGGGATTGACTGTAATCACGGGTATAATGAGACTCGTGGCAGAACTCTCTCACACAGTATAAGGTCAAACATGTCGTTGTAGGCAGCCTTTCATTTTCTTTTAGAACTGTCGATGCTTTAATAGTTCCCTGACTGACATTAACAGAAAAATGAGGGCCTTATTGCTCAAATCTATGATAACTTGAGAGGAATATGTGAAGCACTGTTCAGGTGAGTGATTGGTGGGAGAAAGTCACACAGGCCTTCTGTCCACCACACATGTGAAACTGGTCTCAGATCACAATGAAAAGACAAGCTTTTCTACTGGCTTGCATTTAGCTACCATATTGAGAAATATATGGTAAATTCATTAATTTTACTCCGATTTACATACTGAAATGTCTCAAAGGCATGGTGTTACGATGATAAAATGTTTTCTTTCGTGTAGAATTTCTCTGCAGATTATGAAAAAGCTGAGACTTTGTTCTTGTTTTCCGAGAGAAGTCTGCAGGCTATAGAGAGAGCATTTGAAAGACGTGCTCTATATTTGAATGTATTTACAACCCTCATGATACCAGGTTTCAATAACCTTGCTGTAATGTCAGCTTAGATTGTTTGCTTCAAAGCAGCAACCTGCCGAGCAGAGGCAAACACAATAAACAGGCTTCTGTGCGTTATTCTAAGCACTCAGCAAGACCTGTTTTAGATTGGAAAACGTGGCTTAATAAAAGTTTCATATGATATGGCTCCTCGAGCCACGTAGCATGCCGAATCGTTTATCTTGGGTAACTTCAGTCCAGTCTGTTTTGATGTGATGTGCACTGTTCAGAATTGCAATGATAATTATTTTTAATTTCTTGTTAAATTGCTTAATTTCAATTGAATTTGAATTGAGGCAGCAAGCAAGATGCAGAATTGCAATTCAATTTAATCACAATTAGTGCTGTCAAATCGATTAATCACGAATTAATTGCATGCAAAATAAAAGTTTGTATTTACATAATGTGTGTGTACTGTGTATATTTCTCTCTATTTTCTATGTAAGAAATATTTACACACACACACACACACCACTCACACAATACACAACACACACACACAACACACATGTTGATACCAATACTGATACCTTGAGTTCGATACCGGTTCCTGAACGATACTTTTTCCGATACCAATTTTATGAAATCAGTTTTAACAAGATTACATTCTCAAAAATGTTGGTTTTAATTTTCAGCTTATTGACATTTATACAGACTCAAAGCCTCATCTCCTGACCCACTGCACAAAGGAACAAAATATCCAACACAATAAATCAGTGCAAATAGTTTTAATGAAGTTCAAATAGTTTTCAGTCTCACACATCTGTTAGGCTACTGTCAGCAGATAGACAAGGGACACCGAGGTAAGTGAAATCAACAGTCGGTTTATTGAACTATGGCAGGGAAATGGAGCAATGCAGCGTGTCCAGGTGAGTGAATCAGGAATGGAGAAGTTTCTAGAGAGTCTTATCTGTGAGTAATCAATCCTTTACTATATCCAGGGGGACCAACGGGAGCAATGGAGCTTGGATACGTTGGAGCACAGGAGCGGTGGAGATCTGAGAGCGGAACACAGGAACAACGAGACTGTAGAGAAAGGGTAAGCGGGTCAGGTGAGTCAACATGGAATGTTTGAGACCAGACAGTAACTGTTCGGGAGGAGTGCGTTGATATAGTGCTCTTGATGACTGGTGACAGGTGGCGGTGATCAGTAATCAGATGAGTTGGATCTGACCTTTGGAGTGATGATCAAACTTAAATTTGGCTCACAACACTCCCTCAGAGCTCTTCTCTTATTTACAAAAGCTCACCTGTATCTGATTCAAATCTAACTTAGCACAACGGTAAACACTTCTGGAGGGTGTTGAATCACTGTGCTGTGGCTTAAAAGAAAACGAAGAGTAGCAAACAAAGGCCAGAGTTGTCAAGAGACATGACATGTGTTTGTGAGATCTACCAGTCTGTGATTGGATGTGATGGCTGTGATGTTCTGGCAATGCTAATTTAGAAGCGTTTAACTTCTGCTAGGAAACAATGATGCTAAGCTAAAAGAAGGTTCATGTAAAGCAGACTAAGCTCTTTTTGATGTACACTACTTCAAACCAGTTTTTCTCGAGTGTAACCAAACATGTTAACTTATCCCCAATAGGGCTTGTGATGTTTAGAGCACAGGAACCAAAACTGGAAAACTTAACAAAAGCATGTGCACGAAGCACGAAGGAAATGACGGGCGAAAAAAGGAAGACCGAAGAGAAAAGCAGCCCAGATGGTTCAATTAATTTTATTCATCATTTCTCTCCATCCAAAAAAATCACAGATGAGCAAATCCATTTGTCTTTACCACACAGAAACATGAAATTGGTCCCAGTGACCTATTTTTTTTAGGTTTTCCTCATTCTCTCTGGTACGAAGCCTTTGACTTCCACAATGTGCCTCTATTGTCTTTATGCAATGGACCTTTTTCGCTGCTCACCAGGTGAATGAAAACCAATCGACGGGTCCGGCGTTCCCTCGCCGAAGTCATTGGGAAAAAAATATTACCTCATTCCGAGCGGCAAAGAATCCTCTTTTATGGAGACATAATGACTTAAAGTTTAATCTCTTCTGTGTTCACCTTTATGAAAAGAGCACAATGATCCATTTGAAGTAAGTTAAATTACACATTTAAATGGAGACGTGTAATATACTTAAAGTGGGTTTGACCACTGCACCAGTTAATCAGGGGCCGCCCCGTTAAAATTGGACCGGAGCCCAGGTTCTGTGACCATATTTTAGAGATTGGAGGCTTTCTGCTATGCGTGTGTGTGAGAGAGAGAGAGAAAGAAAGTCCAATTTCCCTATTTGTCCACACCCTTCTCTTTGAGCTGTGTATCGTAGAGTTTTGAGTGGAAAGAACATCAAAGCCGTTCAGGACTGACACTTTCTTTTCCCTGCCTTTCAGAAGTCTTAAATCCCGTTAAAGCTCAAAGCCCGCTCTGTCCGGTCTCTGCATGCCCGGAGCAGACAGGTTTCAGGTCTGACTTCAGGACAGGGGAGACAGAGCGCCTCGGGGTCTCTCCTCTTCATCCCTCCATGCAAACATCTCAAAATGGCACCTAGTCAGGCATCAGAGGCCTGTGACATCCAGAATCCGGGTGACATGCAGCTCTGAAGAGCCACGTTGCTCTTTGATTCAGTGAGATGGCGTTCATGATTCATCTCGAAATGCCTCACCTCCCCCTCTTCCTCAATCTCTTTTGTCTTATTGGAGAAAAAATATTAATTTGATACATTCTTCTCCACACAATTAGAGGATCATTGTGGAGTCTGACACTTCTGTGCAGTGATCCAGTTTTTAATTTAGGAGGGTTTTGGTTGCGTTACATTAGACAGACTCTGGTGAAGTTAGTTAATTATTGTTACTGCTTTAAGATGGAAATTAAATGTGCCATATTGTCTCTAAAAGATGAGCAGCTTCATTGCATTTAATCATTTAAAATAAGCTTCAATTAACATGAGATAATGCAAGTATGATGGACAACATGTTTCACCCTCTGCTGTGTCTTTTGTTAATTACTTTTATGTTACATGCTGGGCTTTCAAACAAAGAGATATTTGTAGCCACAAATATTGGTCTAATAACATGTTTAATTGTGATAACACAAATCAGCAAATTTTCAGCATGCAGTTTTTGCCACTGAATTATACCTTTTCGGTAAGCTAGATCAGAGGTCACTTATGCTTTGTTCACACAAGCAATTTTTCCCAAATCAAATTGGTTTACTGAATAGACTATGCATTAAATCTGCTACACTTTTGTAGGTGGTCTGAATTCTGATTAATTCCAATTTCTGTCTATGCATTTTTTGGGGGGCATTTATCATTCAAGCCTGTTTAGCTTTTTATGAAATGTGTGGTTTGAATTTTGGAATATTTAGTTTTGGAATTGCATTTCAATCTGAATAAGTCTGATTTAAGTTTGAGGATTTATAGGTTGTTTTTTGAATCCAAGAACAGAGGGAGACTGGTATTGTCAGGCTACCTTAAAAGAATGAGCTCAGAGGTGCTTGGTGCTTAACTGACCATTCCAGCACATTATAAGCAGCAGCAATGCATGATAAATACAACATAACATCACCAACACATATCATAACATTAAAACATTTATTTCATAATATTATAGACTTTTTATACATTATTTTCATATATTTTTTTGACTGTCTATTATACCATGGCCTGGTTTCACAGGTAAGGCTTAGGTTAAATCAGGATTAGGCATTAGTTCAATTAGGACATTTAAGTACTTTTTATGAACATGCCTTTGAAAGAAACAATACTGATGTGTATCTTGAGACAAAACAAAGGCACTGACATATTTTGAGATCAGTTAGTGCAAGTTTCTTTAAGTTGAAACAGCTCAGACTTGCATATTAGTCTGGGATTAGGCCTAAAACTTGGGGCATGTGTAACCGGGGGCATGTGTATTTGCGAAAATGAGTATGTATATTTAATCTTGCTTTGTCAATGTTAAGATTTTTTATATGCCAATAAAAAATAACTGCAGGCTTTCTCTTGGTCTGTCTCACTTTATTAAAATTATGCAAAACAAAAAGACAAATGTATGCTTTGCAACGGTCTGATTCTCTCAAGTCTGCATTCAGTGCATTTCAATATCAAGAACATTGGCGTCTATGTTTCCATTTTACAGAATCCAAAATACTCTGACACTGGAAAGAAAAATGTTTGGAGTGTTTTTCATTCGTCTGTCGTTTCCTCTGATATGATTTTGAGTGGCATGCAGTAGTAGCTGCGTCATGTTTTTGCTGATGAAAATTCACTTATTTTTGGCTCATACGTTCCCTATTTATTGAAACATGTACTGTAGCATTGAGTGAATGAGTGAGTGGTTTTGGAGAAACAACATATGCTGCTGTCACCTCATGAGTTCAGAACTAGAAGCAGAGGCAAACTTTCTTGTTTTCCACGTTGTCCTTTCACAATGACTTTTATATCTCTCATTACTATGGAAACAAATGTAGACGTATAGACCGTTTCCTGCACTGTCAGAACAAATGCATGTGATCTTTTTATCTTGCGCAGTGATTCTTTCATTGCCAGCCCCGTTTTTCTGCCTGTCTTCCATGCATTGAAAATGTGCAGTAACCTCATACCGTATAAAACAGTCTTTTTGTACTGTGCACTGAATTTGACCATACAACCTTTTAGATACAGTGTCCATGAAGGAATGAACAGGTGTGGGACCCTGGAGGACAGTAAAAACACAGAGATGCTCAAGAGAGCAATTCATCTAAAAGAGCCTGGCTATAACTCACAAGCGCAAATGCTTTTTATCTGCTTTGTCCTCTCCCACGTCTCAGTCATTCTGAAGGATTAGATGCTGTGTCTCCTTGCAGTCAGTCCCACCTTTGGTGACCAGCACTTAAGCTGAGGGTTTTTTAAAGTCAAGGAGCATTTTATCATTTTCAACCTTACTCGCGCAGTCATAATCAAAGATGAGAAGCACACATTCGGTGAATAGGGAACACTCGCAAAATGTATACGCACACACGCAAATGGGCCATTCAGATCACACAGTCGGTCAATCAAAGGCAGTAATAAAGGGGCCCACGGGGCCCCCCTGCATATATACACCACATCTGCACCTGCGGAGGCAGTCATGACCCTCTCTCTGAAAAGCTACACTGGAATGATCACATGCAGATAGCATGTAATATCCAGCATTGCGTTATAAAATTGACCCTGAGGTCATAAATGTCATCAACACCTTTTAATACTGTCATGATTTGGATTCTTTTTTTTTTAGTGTAGGTAAGACATGCTTTTTACAAAGAACCACACAAAGTGTCATTATAAGCAATTAACCTTAGTTTGCTTTTTTGTAGATTGGCCAGCATAATTTCCCTTCAGTTCATAATGACTTTGAATACATCTATTTATGGGTCAATGATGTCTGAATCGTTGAATTTATAAAAAATGCGTTCGAATATGAACTCATCTACTTGAACTCATACTACGTGCCAACTCATACTATGATGAGCAAGTCACGCAAAAAAAAAAAAAAAAACAGTAGAGGATATATAGAGGATCTCTGAAAATACTTATGAATTTGTGTCAAGATCAGCCAGCTTCCTAAAATATCAGCTAATTTGACCTTTTTATGACATGACAAGAGTAGCTCAGTTTGTGAAGTGTCGTATGGTGTAACTCCTTAAAAACGTAATAATGTTTATGATTATAATTAATTAATAATTAATGATATTTGTAGAAAATGCTTATAAAGGTAATAAGAAGACATATAATTACATATCCACCACATGACATTTTTAGAGTAATTTATTTTAAATGTTACTTTTTAAAGATGGAATATTTGAAAGATTTTCTAAAGATTTTTATCGTGGGCACTTATTTGTCATATGATCCTCATACTTTTGTTTGAATTTATGCATCTGCCTGTGTAACACGTGAGAGGCATTGAGACAAACTGTAGCAGAAGATCTATGAGCCCCTTGATAATGATGTCACCTCGAGCCACAGGACAGCCTGAACGCATGAATGGGCTTCAAGCAGATTGAGTGTCTAATAGCTCTCATGTCCGGATTATTACATATTTCCTCTTATGGGCGATCTGAAAGTCTTCATAATCTTGAGAGCATTTGAAACCGAGGAAGTAGCGGCGGCTGTGTTATTGCGTCAGGCCTTGTACTCTGATGAAACAAACATTTTCACATGTGGTTTATAATTTAATTTGCAGTCAAGCTAAATAACATAACTGTCATAATCTGAATCAGCAGGTTTTATTATTTAATTCAGTATATAACATCAGTATGCTTTGGTATATAGTATGTCATCCACATGTGCATTTTGCTCTGTATGTGCGCACAAAAGCATACGTGTTTGTTTTGCTTCGCATGTGCTTGTGTGTATGTGTGTACTACGCCGGGCCCCGTCCCTTTGGGAGCGTCCCGGCGGCATAGAGCTCCTGACATCGCAGAGAGGCTTTCAATAGCCGCCTTTCAATCCTGATGCAATAATGATGCCGGGTTGCATTTCAGCAAAGTGGAAATTAGGGGACTCAAAGAGGAAAGGCAGCCACCAGTGAGGAGATCCTCTCTCGCTCCCCCTCCTCCCTCCGGCACAGGGGGACGTGTGGGCCCTGAACGCAGCCTCTGTGAGTGGCAGGCCTGCTATCACCACCATCACACGCTGCTGCCTGTGTTAATGGAGAATGCCCCGGACTGCCAGTGTCTTTGTTTGCCGGGCCACAGCAATAAATATGCATGAGTTTGAGTGGTGTACGTGTGTGTTTAATGTGTGCGTGTGTGTATGTGTTGTGGGGGGGTTCACTAATTACTAGATTCCTATCATGAATATGTATGGCTGCATCTTTTATTTCGGGATTGGCTTAAACATATCACAGGCCGGCGAGAGGGCCTGCACAGCATGCGTAATTTAGGCCTTTTGGAGTGTTTGACTTTGATGGCAGTAAGATGCTTGACAGAAAGAAAAAAGAGAGAGAGAGACCGAGCTTAAAGGGATAGTTCACCCGAAAATGAAAATGCTGTCGTCATTTACGCACCTTATGTCATTCCAAACCTGTGGACCGTCTTTCCTCTGTGGAGCACAAAAGAGGATATTTTGAAAAATGTACAAGTGGCATTTTAACCCTATAAAGCCTATTGTATTATATTTTATTCACCTTTCTAAGACTTCCAAATTATTGACTCGATCACAGCTTTGAACAACCTGTTGTACACAATGCACTAAATGACATCTGTCATCTGACTGATAGTTTATAGTTTTTTATAGCAAGTAAAGGACCTTTTAATATAATTCTAAAAATTCCCCCTTCAAACTATGAAATCTTTAAAAACATTTATAAAGTAAATAAAAAATAAAATAATCAAGATGAATTGATTAGTCATACATCATTTTTAGTAATGATACATCAGCCTATTAAGGAACGTTTATTTGTACGTCACTCAATCATAAAACTAAAGATGTAAATATCATCTTACCAAGACGCATTTTTAGGAGATATTTGCATTTTATGTAAGTATTCTGCTTTATTGTTATGATGAAATCCTTAATTTACATTACAGGTTGTCAGAATTTCATTTGACTTTTTGGACATATAAATATCAGCAGCTGCACCAAATTGCATAATTTTCCTTAGTTTGAGCCTCTTACTAACACGGAGGTGTTTTTCCCTTCTCGAGTATAAGCTCTTTTCCCTCTTTCTGTTCCATTTTAAAGAATTATTGTTTTTGACTATTATTTCATCTGTCAGACTTTAGAGGGTTAATATTCAGTGCAAATGAATGGTGACTAGAGCTTTCAAATTTAAAGCGTTTGTAAAAGCATCATAAAAGTCTCCAGAAAATGATTCATATGGATTGTACATTAAAGCCATCTTCTGAAGCCAATGCTGTAATGCGCAAACCAAAGTAAAGTTTGTGTCCATTGATCAGTGTGAAGAATTGTGAAAAAATCATCAAAAGTATATTGTGAATCAGATCAGCAAAATCATTGAAATATGTGATTCAAAATGATCCATTAATAAAATAGACATTGCTTCTAATGGTGGGAATTTTGATTCATCTCAATGACTCAAAGCTTTAAAACTGTTCACCAAAGATTCATTCACTGATTCATTCATTGGCCATCTTTTATGTGTTATTATCAGTTAACTGATTTGTTAAACTGTATGTTATTTTATATACAGGGTACAAAGGGGTAAAGGCGCCCCGGGGTAAAAAGCGCCTTTGATATTATTTTCCTCTAGACCACTAGATGGCACAAAAACGTGGTGCAGCACTTTCCAAAACATCCACTTTTCAAGATGCACGCGTATATTTGTCTGATCTTTGAATGCATGCAGCAGCGCAAAGCTGATTTTGTGCTTACTTGATCTAATATTTCATATTTTTTTTAAATGTTGTAGATTTAAGTCGCAAATGAGAATCGCTCAAATTCATGCATATATTTTGAGACAAAGGTCTTCTTAACAACTTTCAGTTTTGTTTAAGATAATTAAAGCAACAGTTTTTAAATAACAAAAGAATATGTAAAAGTATGGTATTTGGGGTAAAAAGCGCCCCTGCTGTTGGGGCTAAAGGTACAGTAATTAACATGATAATTAATAGATGCCTGACTTTTCCATTTGATTGACCAAATGCTTAGATTCAGATGGTAAACATATATTAGGTTGGGTGTCCATATTAGAGATAATCACCATGTTTAGACTGAAACCATCATATTTAAAAACATGATATTAATCATATCATATAATAAAATAGCATTTGTTGTTACTACTGTAAATATATATTAAATTATTATGGGATCTCCTTCAATGCTTTCAGAATCTTTACATTTTAAAATGTTTTTTTTTCTGTATTTTCAAATATATGTTTTATATCAACATATTTTAATATTGAACAAAAAATAATTATTTTATTTTTCAAAATAAGCAGAAAATAGTACAAACTTTACTGAAGTGATTGTTTTGAACAAGTATTAACTTGGACATTATTAATTGTTATTATATATATATATATAAAAATCCATTATAATTTGTGTGAATATTTTTTTATTTATTTATATTACTCAAATTCATAATTTACATTTATATTAATGCTTTTGGGTATTTTTTAAACTTGAAAGTTGTTGCAATTGGACTTTTCCATTAAAAAAACAACATATTGAGTATATTATATTTGTTTTTAACATGACATCTCTTTAGCAATACATCTCTCGCTTTTGCAATTGCCCCCAGAAAAATAAGAATACACCTGCACATCATGGACTGAATCAAGGTCCGGTATTTTCTCAACAAATATCTGTGACAGATAGAAAGAAGGTCATCAATTCCTAACTACGCTTTCATCCATCTGGGTGTCGACGGATTCTAGATCTCTCATTTCCCCAGGAATAAAGCCCCCGACCCCTCCCTCTGACACTCGGCTCTCGCTCCAGTATGACGCTGCTCTGGCCGAGACTTTATCCATTAGATAGATAAATCTCTTTTTCTTTTTCTGTCATGCCAATGTCCATTTGCCGTGTCCCACACTCGAAAGTTATTACTAACCTCAGAACAAGAGCACCGTGCAATCTACCAAAAAGCTAGGGAGCTCCTTATCTGTCTGGTTTTTGGCCACAGTGTAATAGATCAATCGAAGAAGTTAACTGGAAAGAAAGGAGCTGCTTTTGGCCTCATGTAACCCCTATAATGCCAACAATGTCTCTGTCCGCAAAAGTCCATAAGACATCATGCTGCGATAAAGGTGTGTGCGAGAGAGTGTGTGTGAGAGAGAGAGAAATAGCGAGACACTCACATTGTCATCTAATTTGAAGACAGCGAGGTATTGGAGAAATCAAATCTAAATTGAAAACCATGTTTCCAGCTGTCAAGCTGATGCCATTTTATACTCATTTGGTCATTTGTCTATAGTCTTTTGAGAACAAAGTTACCTGTCAAATATTTGAATGAATGAATTAGCCATTTATATTTAAGAATTAATAAAAATATTGAGTCCCATACAAGAGGTAATTGTTTTGTAAAGTGTTTGTTCAATATGAATATTTTCCCATCATTGACCCTCATGCAATTCAAAAACCCGTATTTTTGTATTTTACGAAACACTAACACACAAAATATATTTTGAATAATTTTTCAGCTGTTTTTGTTCATGTTATGAAAGCCAACGGGACCCAAAACTTTCAAGCTCCAAAAGGGACAAAAAAATAGCATTATGTTAATTTAGTGACATGATGGCGATGTGAACCTCAAAATGATGAAAATGGCAACATGATACTTTAGATGTCACAACGTCTGGTCAAGTGATGTACATGAGCCAGTGAAGTTTGACATTAGTTGGCATTTGAGGTTTGTGTCACTATATTTGATTGTTATGAGTTTGTCAGTGTCTTTTATTTTTTTTACTAGGCTGAAGAAAGGCTTAAATTGACACATCATAGCAAACAATTTTGTGTTTATAAAGCAGTGAGCTTTATAAAAAAGGGGTTTTAAGACCATTCCTTATCTGTTGTGACTTATTGCTTTAATACAATTCATATTTGAATGCTTAAAATCACACAGTACAGCAACAGCTGAAAAACAAGGTCCCAGTTCAGGAATGACTTGTGTTCACGTGTGTCTCTAGACCAGACAGAATGATTTCATCAACAGCTTTATCATTTATCAGAGCGCAGGGGATATGAGATGTGGACCGTTAGCTGTTTAGCAGTTATTGTACCCTCTGTGAATCAATTCTGTCCAGAAACGATTGAGTTTATCAAGGCTATGACAGCTGGCTTACAGCTCAATGGTATCCTGTGTGAGTTTGTGAAAACCATGCAGGCAGTGTCATTTCAGAATTACAAACACAACTCAATAACACATATTACTTCAGATGCATGGCAGCTTTTTGGGCTATTTCCAGCACATCTGTAATCACAGCTGTAGAAAGAGGATAGGACCCCGCTGGCATTAAGACCCAACGGCATTATCTGATATTTCAGTACTCAGCCTTTCATTATTGCTGTTATTACCGCTACTCTTATTGCAGTGATTTGCAGCTCTTGTCAGGAAAGAAACTAATTAGAACTTTAGCATTTCTATTGTGTTGGGCCATCGAGACAATTGTTGCATTTAAGTCATAAATATGATATTATTCATCTTTAAAATGTCATGGTTTTAGTAAAGCTAGCTCTACTAAATCCAAACGACAGAACAGACAAATAAACGTTACACTCAGCAGCAAAACTTTAGCATTCAGGAGCATTGATACAACATTGTGTGATTCACAAACAGACAAAAGTGACCTTGGTGAAAATGAGCATGCATATATTTGCTTAAGATCATGTGCATCTGACTTTGGCTGTTCGTACTGACTACAGGGACTACACAAATCTCTATAAAGGATGGTCCATATCAAGTTTTCTGAAGTTTTTTTCTTGGATTTGTGTGAAGAACGGTGAGAAACATAATGCACAAGTACTTTTCTGGCGTTTTTGAGGGGTTCAAGCGCGTAGCGCTAAAACCCTATTAGAGGGGCCAAGGATCAGCAATCCCCACGTAAAACTGTGTGGGCAGACCAAACCCTAAGTCGTAGAGACTTGAAACTTGTAGGGATGATAGTACTCACACAGTCTATAACGTCACCATTGCTTGCCTCAATCAGCCTGACGGGGGCGCTACAGAGATCAAAAGTATGAAATTGCTCATAACTCCTAAACCGTTCGTCACAGGATTGATTGTATCCTTGACTCACGTCAAACAAAACGCATGCCTCTAATTTGTCCGTCACCTGGCAAAATTTTGGGGTATTTTGCTTTTTTTTTTTTACTACTTATGCTAACTAGTCCTAGTTTTTTTTTGCCCGATCGAAACCCAACCAGTGCAGGAAGATTCTCTGGAGAGTGAATATCAATAATTTTCCAAAAAAGTTGTACTATCGACTCTGTCACAAAGGGACTCCAAAATGTTAGAAAGGGGCAGGGCTGATTTTACTAAAATGACTATAACTTTTGAACGGAATGAGATATATTTGTCAAACTCGCAACGAGTGTGTAAGAGCTAAATCTGAGGTCACATGGAAAACGTCACAAAGTTTTGCCACTTAGCGGCTCTATAAGAGGGGAAAAAATAAACATAAAAACGTCCATAACTACGCAACCGTTTGTCCTATCGACATGAAAATCAGTTTGCACTGTCTTTGTCCAAAGTGCCACAAGTGGCTATAAGGACATTTGTGTATCTCAAAATTCATGGCTTCCATAGGCCATGAATTTGAGCACCTATTAGACAAGGTTAACAGAGGTCGATTGGAACAAAACTCGGTGGGCCATAAATGATTGTATATTACGTGGTTTTTTCACACATACGCATGATATTCAGATCATACGATAGACTGCTTCAATCCGAATAACTTTGTCTGTAGAACCACTGCTGTCAATCAAACTATTTGTTAAATGATTGAGAAAAGTAAAAAATACATACTTTTGTGAACTAGTCCTACGTTTTTCACTCAATCTAAAATACAAATTACTAAAATAAACATTGCAGTACAATTCTCTGGACTCTCTGGGTCAATAATTATCAAAAGATGTTTAAATTGACCTTTTGGGAAGCTATAACAGGGTCGTTTAGAAAAGGGCCCTTTCCATATATATCAACAAGCTTATAAAGCCTAAACGAAAACTCAAAACTTCACAAAACTCCATGAGCACGTGACGGGTGATTCTAAAAATGGTTTAGGGTTTACTTTTAAATAGTTTTTATTCAGAAATTGCTAGCAAATTTTTACTAGTAATTACAAAGAAACAAGTAACACATTGTATAAATGTGGATTTTAAGTAGAAAGACTGAATATGTCATGTAAAATGTACTCCAATAGTCTTGTTTTATTGACATGTTTTTTTACAGTACTACCATATTCACTGTGAATTTTATTGTGCAGAAAAAGTTACATTGTTACATTATAAAATCTATATATTCCACTGAAAATCAGTGTACAGATGTTTACGCATTAAATAAATAACAATTTTAATTTTAGGTTAACTGTCCTTTTAAATAATCTCACTATAAATTAGTTTAAAGAGCTCAGATTTTACATAAACAAGACTTACTTTACAGATATATTAATTTGCTTTTCAACTGCATACAGTAGATGTGAGCTGTGAGAGCGAGATTAATGTCTGTATGAATCCCTCTTCCGTCTCTTGCACACAATGCACAAATGGCCCCAATTTAACTTAACACTCATGTGATCTGACATGTATACAAAATACCAGGCATTAAGCATTTTTTTGTATATATTGCTTTTCCACATGGACAAATTCGATTACTGGAAAATGTGCACGATAAAAAAGAACGCCAGCCAAGAAATGGGGAGTGATTTGCTCTAAAAGGAGAGAACAAACATAAGAGAGACCTCCATCCTCAAAGACAGACACAGCAGGTGATAGAGAGGGCCATGTCTTTGCCAGAGTCCCATGTCGACTCTGACCTTGATAAAGAGGAAATAAGCGCTGACGGCTGAGAAACAAACAGCAAAACCCTGCGAAAGAATACAACACTGATGCGTAGCCACGATAGCGGTCGTCATTGTCAACACAATAGCACAGTGCCACCACACATCTGTCAGTAGCTCTACCTGCTTTGCTTTTGCCCTGAAATCAGAGATAGGACGGCGTACAACAAGAGCCCGCATGCCTCGTCACTCCCATCCCTCCTCCTTCCTGTTCCCCTGACAGTTGTGCCTCCTGATCTGAAGGAAGGGAGAAAGGTATTGGATGGATTGTAAAAAGAAGGAGAATGTCAACTGTCAGTCTTCCTCTGATGTCAGAATCTGTTGAAACCATCAAATGAGAGCGACAGAGAAGAAACACAGATAGAGACAAAACAATGAAAGAAAAGTCTCCATTCTGCCCGACAGAATGTCAGCTATTCAGGAAAAAGTCCCAGCAGCCCTAGCGTCAGTCCCTTCAAATGCAGCATTGGTAGTCCGATCACTTTGGTCTGTGAAGTATCCATGCAAGCCATTTTCCTGAAATCTGTCGGGAGAAATAATTAGTTTTATTTAGAAAAGGTATATTTTTGGGGTTCTCAAAAGCAGAAGTTATGATAGTTGGGTATGGTTATAGTGGAGAATTGAAAACTACAATGAATATAACTTTTGCTTTCCCATTTTCCCTAATAGAAAAAAGAAAAATACTAATATAAAAAAAAAAACTCAGACAGCAGCGTTTTCTGTAATTTAATGACAAGGTAATAAAACAAAAGTGTCATGTTGTAAATGTACAATTATTTTATTAAAAATTAAAACCTATTCACTAGATTTATGATGCTAATAACTGTGGAAACACATCATCAAAGTCTGGGAAATTGGTCCTAAATTAAATTGGTCCTAGGAACCTAAACTTTCAAGCTTCAAAAAGACTTTAAAAAGGGACATGAAGGTAGCATGAAGTTAGTCTAGTGACACAACGGTTACATGAACCTTAAATGTTGAAAATTGATTTGATCAAGTGACGTATGAGAACCAATGGTTTTACTTTAATTGATGTTTGAGGTTCTATATTGGATAAAGTCTGAGTTTGTTTTGTTGATCAGTGTTTTGATGTGATAGTGAATAAACATGTTCATACTTAGAATGACTTCAAATATACCAGTTGAGTTGTGTGGATTCATTTCACACTACCTTTAGGTCCTTATTGGAGCTTTTTGCTTCCCATTGACTCTCATAATATGGACAAAAACAGCTGAACAGCTTCTTTAGATGACGAAATTCCAATTTCAGAATGATCTTTTCCTTTACAGTGTATACTACAGTAGCTGATGTGAGGAAACAGCTCCCTCTACCCTTTCTGCATGAGTCTATGCTCCCAAAACCAATTGAATGGAGGTTATAGGAAGGCCTTTTCTGGGTCTTGATTGACATATATTTCTGGTCGTTAAGCCCCACACAGAGACACTTGACTTGAACTCATGTAGATGCCTGGGTCAGGGCCATTTTGTACCCTGCCAGCAGGTGGCCTCTTCCCTCAGGCGGTGTGACTGACCTTGACACAGCAGGTTATTGAGCTTCCTGCCCCAGCAGCTGAGTCATCCACCCCGGAGGCTTCTCTATGATCTTATGGAGCACATCTCGTCACTTCTGACCCCCCCTGTGCCCTTACTGCACGTCTGACCTCTTGCACACTTTGCTTACATGTATGCTTTTGAAAGATATATGATCTGCTCTAGCTGCGCTGCGCATGAATAGGAAATAAATCTTGAAGCACACTAGAGAAATATTCAATTACTGTTTCAGTACGTAATGGAATGGCTTTTCATTTATATATAAAGCTCAGTTACGTGGCTTTATTAAATAACATAAACTAGAAAAATGGAACACCATGAGGACTTTAAAGCAACTGTTCACCCAAAATTAAAATTTGGTTATGTCTTTCAATAACCCTATTTTTTATCTATACAACACAAAAGTAGACAAAATGTTTGCATCCAAATTGAAAGATGGCATGTTGACACCCAGACTGTTGGACCTTTGACATAATTATGTATGAGAATGATGGCATGTTCACAAATATTTACAGTAGGATAAATTTAATTGAGATCATAAAGCACTCAAGATGCTCTGACCTTGAGTCCACAGGATGAGAGAGACTGCCTGCCAGCTTCCCGTCCACATTCTCTGACATTTCTTCCTCAGTCCTTCAGGTCTGACACTGCACACACTCCTTCCTCTGGAAGCTCCCCGCTGAAGAACGGGAAACTCTCTCTCCTAACATTAGTGTGTAATAGCCACTCTGTTATTATTATCTGGAATATATCAACTTAATCACAGCTCCATTTTACTAGGCTTCCTCCCGCTACTCTGAAAAGTAAAGAGTCGGAAAGAAAATGAAAGGGGAAAAAGTAGTATATATCACAAGGCCGGGGGTTGTCCGAGTTAAAAGATAAACCTGTTAATTTTTCATGGACATCCACCCTAATCTGTGTCCATAGTGCCTTTAGTGTCAGAGAGAGAGAATGATGGAAATTAATTAAAAAAAGACTTGGAAGATTTCCCCACGTTGTTAAAAAAGTAGATGTGTTAAATATTGCCCCTCAATATTAGGTCGTAATATCACTTCAAATTGTAGGCTGGACATAAGAGTTCATTTGACTTTATCAATTTTCACATAGAAGATATACATTTTAATTTAATGGA
Source organism: Ptychobarbus kaznakovi (assembly GCA_027422405.1). Classification (NCBI taxonomy): domain Eukaryota; kingdom Metazoa; phylum Chordata; class Actinopteri; order Cypriniformes; family Cyprinidae; genus Ptychobarbus; species Ptychobarbus kaznakovi. Next base: position 10,432,081 of record CM049795.1, on the reverse strand, counting down.
TTAAATTGACTACTTACAGTGAATTTGAAGTTTTGCAATAATGCAAAGAGAATTAAAAAGTGATTTTTCTTATATATACCATTAGAACTTTTTTGCGTACTAGAGGTATTGTGCCCGAACTATATTTCCTAAATTATGGAAACTGCAGATTAAAATATTATTTTAGTTAATTTTCTAAGTTTTTATTCAATATCAACTCTCATTTTGTTTCTGTCTTTTTAAAAGAAACTCCCAAGTCAAAGTTAATACTTATGTCTCCTTAGTTCTAAAAGAAGAACCTCTTAGCAATAAATCCCCTTTAGACCAAATCCTCTCTACACTTGCTCTGTTTCCTAAAGATGCTAGTTACATAAAACAGTCTGTATAGTGCTAGCGCTGGCACATCTGAACCGTTAAAGCCGTTCCCAGAGTGTTGTTTACACTCGGCCTTTAATCTTAAAGGTGAAGCACTAACATTTAACAGAGTGGAACCGAAAGTTGTTCGGCGCAGCCCCGCTACGGACACATGCGTCTGTCAGAATAGGTTAATAATGAGGGTAATTGTGCGAATCTATTTACCCCATACATAACACACCAACATGCTGTGCACCGCATGCCCATGTAAGGTGAAAACATGGAGCTTGTTTACACAGAATTTCTGAATCGCTGAGCCACCAAGGAGAGAAAGCAGATATGTGTTTTTCTTGACAGAGCTTGAGAATCGAGTTTAAGCAGTTCAGAGGCACAAAGCTTTAATTTAGAGCCATGTGAGGTGATATAATGTCAGGAAGTGGACCACTTCTGGCTGCAATCCTATGGGCTATTTCCTGCTCACTTTATATGCTTGTCATATTTGTTCTTATGTTAAATGTGTGATGACTTTTTATTAAGGTAAAATATCTCTCATATTTTGAGTTCTGTTCTCCTAAGGCACGAGTGCTTTGTGTGAATCTGAGTTTGTCAGTCTGAATAATAGTGACACTTGTTCATTAAAAGCACTTGCCTTTGCTTATTTGGGTTTGGTGTAAGTTACCATGGAAAAAATGTGAGACGAAAACAATGTTTGGTCTGCAAACAACCTATAAACAGCTGCTCTCCCTTTTTAGGGATTGTTTAGTGGGATGGGACGAGAAAATAAACATTCTCAAGCAGCCCTTGCTTTTTTCCCCCTCCCCTCTTCCAAATAGAGTACAAGCTGCTACGTACTATCAGCAGAGATGTTATAAATTGCACTTGATCCTCACATGAAAGATCCTTTTTGGGACTCTTTCACCCGAATGCCTACCCTCTACCCCTTCCCTCCAAAACTGTTGTAGACACAAGATATGTAGAGTTTACTTAGTCCGAAAACGTTGACAACAGGCGCACGCATACGCACGGTGGCAGAATCTATCGCAAAGGAAATGTATCGCGTACACAAATATGATTTAGAGCAGGGGGGATGACAAATCGCAAGGGTCTCTGTCTGTTTATTTGAACCGGGAGCCATTACTTGAATCTATCAGCTTTATTTATACTGGTGGCAGGAAAGCAGCGGCCAAATTATTACAGCTGTACGAGAGGGCCATTGGCTGGAAGATGTGCATAAATATGCTGTGCATGGATAACAAACAGCGATTATTTTGTATTTGTTTTTGTTTCAGCTTTCTTCCCTGATGCTAGTGTGCTCGTAATGTGGGCCAGATGGAAAGCCAAGCTGTCACTACGCAAGCAGTGGGGAGCTCGTGCGCTCTATAAGAGTCCCTGGATGCCAGCAGGCTTCGGTGTGTCATTACTGAAGGGTTACCACTGCTTGTAAAAGGCTTGTTAACACAAAGCCCTGTTCAGATGTTAATTGGCTAATTGACTAATTAATTTTTCTATAAAGGCATGTGGAGGAAAAAAAGTGTGTGCTAATTGAAACCGACTATTGGTTTAATTACGATGGGAATGAGGTGGGGCTCCGTGATATGGCAGAATGACAGCTAAGGTTGGACTCAAAGATACAGCACATGATATAACACATTTCTGCTTTTAAACTGTGTTTATATACATCATATTGCATTTTTCTAGCACTTTTATCCAAAGTAATTTGCAGTGAACTTTGTGTATGTGTGTTCCTTGGCGCTGTTTGTAAATCCTTTTTAATTATACATATTTAATATACATTTAATTATATTTAATAATACAAATAAAAATAATGCATGTGTTATTGTTGTTGTTGAGTACTATATTAGTATTTAAAATTACTCTTGATTTTGTCATTCATCATTTTTTTAATTAACATGGATTTATTTAGTTATTTAATTATTCAGTTAGTTAGTTAGTCAGTCAGTCTTTAAAACACAACTAGTTCATCCCAAAAATTCACATTGTACAATGCAGATTGAGTATTTTATAGTTGTCAGTCTACTGAAAAAAGAGACTAATTAGTTTTAATGTAATTGTTAGTTAGTTATTTTTAAATAATAATTTACAGTAGCCTATTTTAAAAAAGTAACTATTATAATAGCTAGGGTACTGTTATTCAGGAATATGTAGAATACTGTGCAATATTGCTTGCAACTCCATTATATATGTCTGTATTCACAATAAAGCAATATAATACCTTATTTCTATCATTAAAATGATTACTTCAAATATGAAGCATATATATTTTTTTAACCCAAAGTCATCAAGTAAACCGCTTTTTCATGTCATTTCTGATATTCTATGTATTTTGGTACTATATATTTTAAATGTATTGACCATTTAAAAGCCAATATGTCATTCTATTCTGGACGGAATGTAAGTTACATTACAAACGTCAACTTCCAGCCTGGCCAGAACAGCATTGATTTGTCATATACGCACCTTTACTATACAATAGTGAATAAAACACTCTGTATGTGCACCGCCTTTGTGTCTACGAGTGAGAGAAGGCACGAGAGACTGACTGAAGGGTCTCTATTTAATTACCTATCTTTAACTCTGTTTGTAATCTCAGTTGATTTATTGAGCGGCTCAAAAAAATGAATTGAGGAGAGGTTGACAACACAGATGTCGGTGTGTGGAGAGGTGTCTGCAAATTCAATTTGGTTCGCCAGCTCTCTAAAAGACAACCACAAATTAAATCCTCCATCTAGGAAGAGACTAATGAACGGAATTAACAATGATGCAACACTTTATATTGAGGCATATGAATTCACGGCATGTTTTCCGCGTGTCTATGTTCCTCGTGCCTGCGAGCGAAGAGAAGGGGAAAAAGGCCATTTTTAATCAAGAAATCCATTCCATTTTTCTGCAAACCCACCCTCCTCCCCTCCACCCGAGCCTTGGCTGTCTCCGTAAAAAGCTGGATGGGGGGAGAATCACCCAGAAGCAGTCAAACAAAAACATCTTGTTCTGCTCTAAATGGCATTGTATGCATTTTAATTGCAGTGAAATCTCCGCAGTATGTTCTCATCCGTAGACAATACAGGGTACGACTGGAGGCCGATTACTGTGGCTGTGAGTGTAGAAGGATTCCAAGGTTATCTGTTATTGTTAGTTAATTGTAAAACTGATAATATCACTATAGGCTTGTCAGACGTAAGTGGGCATTTCACACAAATTAGCCCCATAATCGCAGATATTGGTGCTTTGCGTTATACAAGTGCCAAATCTTAAGCCACAAAGTTTAGGAGCTAATTATTGAATTGTGGTTTGGCGGAATTCAATTATTTGTTTTTAATTACGGAAATGCTATCCGCCAAACAAATGCAAAGTGGACATTTTTTAATAATGGTAATCATAAACCAAGACCTCCGTCAAGCTAAAACAAGCTGCACAGAATCGTTTTGTTGTACTTTTCTGTTTCTCATGAAACCTTGTGTTGCATGTTGTTTCATTATCATGATTATTTTAAACAGGGATGCACACTATATTGGCTTATATTATAATTTTTGGTATATTAGAAGGTTCCCCCCTATTTTTTATTTTTATAATTTCTTCTACATATTGTATTATTTTTTATTTTCCATTTTTCATAGTATACATTATAATGCTGTGATGTCTCAATTCACTTGTAGTATGTTGCATTTTAGTTGGTCGATGTTTTATTTTTTAATTCATTTTTGCTAAATAATGAAGAATTTTAATATCGGCCATTTATCAGTTAAGGCCTGTTCACACCAAGGATAATAACGATAATGAAAAAGACAAAAAATATAGTTTTAAAATTAATTCTAAATTTTAAAACAAAAGCAGAGTTTGCACCTTAACTATAACGATAAAAACATTGACAGCCAATCAGAATCATTCTGCGTTAAAGAGCTCCGGTATTTAAAGCGGCAGATTATATAACCGCAACATAAACAGTGTTATCGTCCATTAGTGTGGGCGCTAATACAGTTATCATTATAGTACAGTATCTTTATAGTTATAATGTTTCATTGTTTGTTCGCCGTAATTATCAACATCGGTCATAATTTTAATATGGTGCATCCCTATTTTTCAATGTTTGTTCAAAAGGGAGTTATGTGGGTTTTTATTGTTAAATTCTAAAGGTTTATACAATGCGTTTAGTTCCCATTACCAGCTCTTCCCTAAGCTCTGTAGTCCTGCTGCATGCTGAAATGTGCATTGTTATGCGCTTGTTATTTATCTGTTCTGCTCAAGGAGAGGGATTGCTTATTTACGCTGAAGTTCTTTATCACCTTCTCTCCCCGGGGAGCCTTGTGATTCACTAACAGACAAAATGTGAGGCAAATTAAAACGCCGGCCCTATCTGATCTGACGCACTCATTTCCCTTAATAATCACATTAAAGATGGCCACTCGTCTCGCTGGGCGAAATTACGTGCTAAATAGCGACATCACTCATCCAGGGTAAGGCTGAGGTGTCTTTAAAGAGGTAAATCCTCGTTTTTTTCAGCCTCCACCCAACCTTGCCCATGCATGCCTGTTCAATTAGAGATATTTATGGTTGTGGTCAGGAATATAGGCTTCCTGCTGAATGCCTGTGTGTCTGTGATGAAACCGGGGGAACACTTGCGCTTTGTTGGCACAGTGACGCATGACAACAGCTTGGATTTACAGTGCTCCCTAAGGCTGTTTTAAGAGGTCATGATTCCAGTGTCCTTTTGCAACAAGGTCGCCCCCTTGCACTATTCCCAGTTCCCCTCTAAAATGTTCTCAAATATATTTTGCCTAGTTCACCAAGTGAGCTAGGACTGCAACTTGCTCCCCTGACACCTCTGTGAGACACATGCAGAAATGGAAGCCTGATTCTGACTAATAATTCAAAAAAGATAATTGCTCATTTATTTTCAGAATTGCATCTTTGCATGTCATATTTTGACTTAATATTTTACTATTTGACACTATGTTCTACGATGCAACTTACATCTTGTAATTGCAGTTCTATTTTTGTAATCGTGACTAAATCTTTTTAATAATTTTACTTTATTTCTCTATTTTCTTGGGACAATTTGATTTGCGAAGTGTATGTCACAGTTTGACTGCATATTTCACAATTTGTCTATATATGTCTAATATATCTTGTGATGGGACATCTCTGAATTCAACTCTATTTATTTAATTATTATTATTATTTGTTGTTGTTTTTACAGGTTTTTACAATCTATTTCACATCTTTTTCTAACAATGTGATTGCATCTTCAAATGCAAATGTTACAGTTTGACTTTAGTCATTTTTACTACATTAGTAGTAAATGTACATTACTACATGACTACATTAAATCTCTCAATGGGATCTCACAATTGCAAATTAATTTTCTCATAATTGTGAATTTGAAGCACACAAAAATAATTGATTTCTCACAATAGTGACTTATATCTCATAGTGACACTTATTTTTCTTATTTTAAACTTTTTCTCTGAACGGAAACAGGCAACCATACTCAGCACTCGACTAAAATGTCGAAAGTTTTAGCTGGAATTCGCCTGCCCTCTCATGACCTTAAGTGGGTGTAAACACGGTTTTGGGTTTCAGTGTGTGAAGTGGCCATGCCCTCCGTTCGTGAAGGCACACAGTGATGAGGTCATTGTCTTTGGACCCTGACCAGCTCTCTCGCTCTCTCTTTCTCGCACTCGTTTCCTCTTCCAGAGAACAGGTCCTCTCAGTGGCTGCGTCGGGATTCCCCGTCCGCCTCCCACCCGTCTCCCTCTCAGACAGGGAGGGATTCAGAAAGTCACACTCTCAATGCTTTTCCACGAGCCAGAAACTCAAGGGTCGTGCTTCCTTTGGCCCATGTTTCTTTCCAGTTGTCTTTAGTGCCCCCCCTCTTCTCTCTCCCTCTCTCCCCGGTAGGTCTTTCCTCATATGTTCCCTGAGCCAGCCTTTTTCTTAGGCCGCCATGACTCTTAAACTCAGGGCGGCACGACCGAGAAGACATCCGAGAGGATGTGGCTTTGCGTGCAGAGAGGTGGCAGAACGCGCAGGACTCTCTGTGTGCTCCTACATACAACCAAAGTATGTGTCTGTGTGTGTTTGTCGCATTTTAAAACTATTCACAAAATAGATGACGCACTCTATGGCCTGTAATTGCCATTACCACACATCAAAAACAATGAAGCGCTGAGAATCCACTGGCGAGAAAATCGGAGGATGCCGACACTATATTTTTCTGTTTAGCATGAAAGCATGTCTCATTGCCGTTCTATTTTCAATCACTGTGAAATTGATATCTTTAAGGGTTTTTCGAGAAAATAGGGCTAAGCAGAACATTAAAGCCTTGAGACACTCAGTCCGTAAAGAATTGTAGACTCAACAACAGATAACAGAACAAATTGTGCTGCACTACAATACTGTAATCCAATAATTATGTGACCCTACAAGTAACTTAACACGTCAATTCACCTCCAGAAACATTTCATAACTGCGTTTAAATGTCACACAATGCCATAAATACATGTGCAAATGGATGCTTTATTATCTTTGTTATGCAAATATATCTATAACAATATTTATCATCCTCACTGTGTCTGTGATCACCATTAACAATACATTAACTATACAGTTTATTTTAGAGGGGCAATTATTTTATTAGCATTATTCTTCTCGACTTAATTTAGTATTTTTCATAAATAGAGGAATTGTTTCTTTTAAATATTCATTCATTAGTCATTTTAAATATTTGCAATTAATTATTACAAATTATTATTTTATAATGATATTAACATTTAATTTTTACACGATTTATTATATTACTTTTATACAGTTGTTATAGTTAAAGGTATAGTTAATGCTCAGATATTATGTTAATAATTAATTATTATGTTATATACATACACACATAATATATATATATATATATATATATATATAAAACTGAATAATTAATTTGGTAATTTACAAATTAATAATTTACTATATTATATATTAATTGTTTTAATTAAGTGTATTGATTGTTCTGGAATATCTTTTAAACATATTATTCAAGTCTTTTTGTGGTAATAAGAGATGAATAATCTGAATAATATGAATAATAAATAATCTCTTTCAATAAGAGATCTGGTTCATAAGAGTCATTTGATTGTGAATCGGACTACAGTGGTCGTGTTGTGTTGTTTTTGCATGCAGGACAGCACAACCTTGTTTGATGTTTGAAACGTATCATGCATCGCTACCTCACATTTATCTCCACTTCAAAATTGAATCAACCTCAATCAACATCTGTAAATCATATTATGTATACATAATATCATCTTATGAATGCATGTAAATACACGTATGCATCAGTAAACATACTTGCGCTTTTGAATACAGGCGGTTGTGCACGCCGTGGACCGAGGGTTCAGCAGCACCACGGGGTGAAAACCAATCAAGGGGTCTATTCCTGAAGGAACATTAATTCCTGCCCATATTTCCATCTTATTAGTGTCCAGTTATACCCAGGACTAATTGAACATTAAATATAAAGAAAGTTAATGAAAATGTCCTTTATCCCTGTTAAACTGTGCCTGAGACTGCATTTATTAAAGGGAATTAATCGGCGCATACCCTCTGCGCAGAGCGAGGGAGATGTGTGCGCGCAACACTCTCCATAGCACTGCAAATTGGGATTTTTTTTTTGCGTCTGGGTAAATAACAAAGACCTCGTTGTTCCTTCGCTCCCAGAATCCATGCATTCCATACCAAAATTCTCATTTTCCTGTCTCTCTCCCTTTTGCACTTGGCTCGGTGGTTGAAGACGTCTTAGAGTAGACATCTGCCATTACGGGTTCTCCAGCAAAATGTTCAGCACTGATCTCGGGCTCTATTATCAGAAGTGTGCAATTAACATTAGTACTTCGCTCAGATAGACACTATTGTTAGAAGCTCTATAGTTCAGGTGCCATTTCCAGCCATTGTTCTCTGCTCTTTAGGTGACATTTGATCATATTTATGTCAAAACACACTCCTGAAGAGTGAATTACGAGCTGATGAAGAGCTGAACGTCCAGATTAGGAATATCTGACTTCAGTCGAGCAAAAAGGTCGTTCCCAGACATTCCTGGTTCTCTTGCCCTTCTAAGGCCTCTGCTCGTGTCAACCCCCAGGGTTCTGATAACAGCAAAAAGGCCAGTGGCTGAACAATGGAGGGCCAATTTCATTTAGATGAAAGAGGGGGGAAAAGCAGAGAATAAAACGATAATGTAACATTCTCAATCCCAGACCTCCAAAAGCTCCCCTCTTTAGATTCTCTCATTAGCACTTCCCCATTGAATCGGCATGAGCGGGGTTAAAAAGCCATTTAAGAGGCACTGAAAGAAACAATGCCAGCCAAAAAAGACAATAAATAAGATTTCGTGTGCATATTTGTAATTTAACATCAAAAGACCCTCCAATGTAGACCTCTGTAGCTGCTGTTCTTTAATGAACAGACCCCTCCCCCCCTTAATCACATTCAAATTGGTTAGTGTTCAGAAAATAGAAATATGTATTAGATAGCAATACATTTTCATCATTGGCTAAGCCTGCTGCTTAATTGTCCTGTCCCAGGGCTTTGAAATTTCATTGTTCGTTAGGTGCTTAAGTCCCCCATCTCATTTTGTCTCTGTGACATTAGTGCTGAGGGCTCTAATACTCGAATAATTTGAATGGGGATTTGCATGATAGAGCGGGGGAGCATTAAAATATAGGGGGGGAAATGAAAACGGGGGAAACGGCTCCTTTCACTTCAAAAGTCACTTTGTTCAAAGTCAAATCACAATATTTAAAGATGCGTTATCGTTTTTTTTTTTTTCCAGGGATTGGACGTCAGAACTCATTAGTTGTCATGTTAGCGGTCACATCTTTGTTGTGTTGTCCTGGTATTGAATCAGTTTCTCCAGTTCACTTCAAGGAGGAAGTGATTTGGAATTAGCAAGTTTTTGGGCAATAAGAGTCTTGGGCTGGAGTTTTTCAGGATGCTGTTTGCTGGCGCTTTCTGAGCTCTGAGAGTACGTTTTACAAACTCTTTTGGTGTCTGCTATGTTGAAAATGCTGAGTAGGCTTATACTGTAAGCTTTTAACAACACTGCAAACCCTTGCTGTATTTACACTGTTTTTTTTCTTCTTTTTTGAGGTAACCTAAAAATATAATTGATATGGTAAACTTTAAATGAAGTAGTTTTATTCAAGTCAAATGATTCAATAAACCACAGATGTGTTACGCACGTCCTGATTTTGCTGAGTTAGATGTGTTCCTGGGTCAAAATATATTGTTGACCCTGGAACAACATTTTAATCCAAACATTTGATCTTGACCATTTCCCTACACCTAAACCTAACCTTAACCAAGAGTAATCCCTAAAATCAGAGGAAATGATAGATGAATGACACTGATGTACAAGCAACAAATGCCGATTATAAGCCTAAATTTCACAAAAATTATAAACTTGTTCTTCAAATCTGATTGGTTAATAACAATGTTGTTCCAGGGTCAACAAAGATGTTGATCCAGGAACATGTCGCACTTAGTAAAATCAGGTTCTGCATGTGTTACAGTGATTTTACAATGAGTAAGGGGTGCTTTAAAGGATGTTCACAATGACAGCGATTTGCAGAAACAAAACCAGCAGACATCATTTGTTCTCAATGGGAGTGGGTCGATTTCCAGCGTTAAAGACTGCTGATGTTGTGACAGAGTTATACTTGGGTCCCAAAGATCCCCAAAGGCCTGCAAGAAGGTGTTAGGGGGTCTAAAGGAATATATTATTTATTAATTTATTCATAAGTTAATGTGTCAACTTAAGATGGCATTATGTATTTTTAACATAAATTAAAATATTTAAATAATTAATTTAATATTGTTTTTTATTTTTATTATTTCCACAGACTTAGATTAATCACAATTATTTTATTCACAGTTATATATTTTAACAGTTAATAATATTAGAAATAATAAAAACAGATAAACAAATCAGATTTTTTTGATTTCCTATTATTTGCATAGCCACTTATTATACAATATTTATGCTTATTATTTAAGCATTATTTGTTATAAATTATAATTGAATTAAAAAACTGTTATCTTTGGGTTTACTGTAGCAGTGTTCTAATAGTAGGGACAAAAGATACCAAGCTATAGTAAGTGAAGTATTTAATACAAATCATTGGATCAGGTAGAAATTGTTCTTAAGAGTAAGAACTGCATTTTGAAGATGCATTTATTTTTTTTTTTACTGTGTAGAGAGGTGTTTGAAATGTGTTAGAGAGGCTATTTAGCAGGAAAAATACAAGTAATTGTTTTCTTTTTTTATGGGCTTTTGGTCCCCTAGCATTTTAATGAAAAGAGACAGTCAACTGAAGCAGAAACAACAACAACAAAAAACATTGTTTTTTTTCCACTCCACTACACTGTACTGTCTGAATTTGTTAGCTGGCTAGGACACAGTGCAGGCTGGTTACTGAAGCTAACAGTGTGGAAAAGGTGTTCAAATCTGTCACCGGACACTGGAATCATCGACCACGCTGGTCCTGCATAATATGGTTTCACCCTCATTTCCAGTGTCCGTAATTAGACACTTTGAAATCAGCGTTAATAAACAGTCAGAGTAAAAAAAACAAAAAGGGGAAATATTAATACAATACCTTGAAGGCCCTTAAAGGGATCATTTGCATAATAACTAGGTTAAAAACTAATAATTAAGTAAAAAAAAAGAATAGAAGAGAAGGAGAATGTGCCTCACCTAAGACTAGGCACTCGCTCTCTCTCAAACCAGCCAAGCAGAGATGGCCAGGCTTTTGTTGCTGAGATTTACTAAATGAATTTATTATCTTAATGCCCTTCAACTGCAAATTAAACAGACGTCCTGGCCATTGTTTGAATGAGAAGTCATTCCTTGAGGCACTTTTCAGCCTGTCATTCAGCGGTAATGGATGGGGAGAGTGGCTGAGAGCAGAGAGGTGGTTGTAGAGAGGTTGCTATCCTGATCGCTTGAAGCAGAGATGAAGATAAGCATTGCACAAACAAATATCTGCCTTAAAGAACATCTCATATATTCATTTCACTAGGAATCTGAACCATTTGAGCTGTTGCTTTTTATAGATTTTTTTAAAGGATAATAAAAACCCTGTCAAAGTGCTGGGACCTTGTTTTTTTCTGTTGAATACATAAGATGCATTTTTTAACAACATCCTGCCACTTTTGTGAATGAAGACTAAGACTCTCATGCTCCTAAACGACAAAAAAAAACAAAAAACACCAAAAAGTGGTACCACTTGTGAACTACATTTAAAGTCTTCTGAAGGGACATTTAAATCGCTGTTTTGTATTGGATCTCTTTTAATGAATCTGTTCGAGCTCTAAATTAGCTCTTCATACATTGGTCTGATCAGTTTCTTACAGTGGCCCAGTAGTGCACAACACAACGAAATCTCCACAACACAATGAAAACGAGCAACAACACAATAAAATGTGCACAACATAGATGGAAACCAGACGCAACACAACAAAATTAGCACAACACAACGGAAACAAGCCGCAACACAATGAAATGAACACAACAAAATGAGTCCTATGCGTTGTGATGTGGCGATTTCGTTGTGTTATGCACTGAGCCATCGTAGTTTCTCAAGTTCAACTCACTGATTCAGTTTGGTTACAGGAATTAATAAACTACTGAAGCTTAAGTTGTTACAGTTTTTTTTTTCAATTGCTAACAAGCATTATTCAATACTGAATCCAAACTGTTCATCTCATCTCCAAAACTCAGAGCCAACAAAACAATTCATGTAGGTCTCAAAATAAACTTGTGTCACTATAACCATCCATCCATCCATCCATCCATCCATCCATCCATCCATCCATCCGTCCATCCATCCATCCATCCATCCATAAAAAAATTCCAGAAGCAATAAACCTATCAACAGCATGTCTAGTATAATAAGGTACTGTATGTGCAGTATTGGAGTCCCGGCTGCTCCAGGAGGCCTTTCTGTTTGGAGTTTGTATGTTCTCTCCGTGTTGATGTTGGTTTCGTCTGGGTTTCTTACAAAATCCAAAGACATACATGACAGGTGAACTGGAGACTGTGAGTGAGTGTGCATATTAATATATGTGTTTGTCATCTCTGTGATGGATTGGCCATCTGTCCAGGTTACTCTCCTGCCTATGGCCCAGGAAAGGCTCCAGCCTCCCCACGACCCTACATAGGAAAAGTTCTTTGCAAAATGTATGAAATAGATGGATGTACAGTACTGTAAGGGTTCTAGTCCTCCCTCTCTGCCACTCGATTTTTCTCCAGCAATGTGCCTTAATTCATCCATGTTTCCAAACAAAATCATTCTAAATTTGTTTATCAAAAGATCACAGAGAGAGAGAATTTTTTTACTAAAAATAGGACCCCTGGCTTGGCTTTCAGGTGAAATTGCAGTTAGTTGTGTTTGGAATAATCACTTTTCAATTATTCCAAACACAACTAACTGCAAGATTTTGTGTAAATATTCCTCTATGATTATATTTTTTCAATATAATTCCTTCAGAAATGGACAGATTTATCAGTTTTGAAAGCAGTGTGCTAGCGTTTGAAAAATGTGCTCCAAGTATACAGTGTTTTGCCGGTTGTTGAAGTTTGTGAATTTTGAAAAATATGGTCATTGAATGTATTTTGTCTGAAAGCAATGCAAAATGATTCAGTTTGTTTAGCATAGACTTCTGTTTTTCTGAATGTGTGATCAGTTTTGAAAATATGGCTTCAGTATTGCACAATGCTTGTTTGCAACTGAAAAAAGCTGTAGTGAATAACAGTTTTAATGGTGTTCAAGTTTGGTTCGTTTGTCATTAAAAGTATGAGAACTAGTAGAAAATGCATCTTTTTGTTATTTAAGTCCTCCCCTGTAACAACAACTTCCATCTTTTTACTTTATCCATACAATAACTGCATTTTTTATGCCTTTGCCAAATCACGTAGTCCTAAATGGAATGACTCAATTGTGTGAACGCGTTTGTCTTGTTTTGCCCTCTGCAGTTGGTGCGTGTCTCTACAGAAACGCTGGACTGCTCTTCAGTCTCTCTCCTTTTTCTGAGAGCTGTATTTTCTTATTGGTTATTTTCAGGGCTATAATTTGCAGACTCCCTTATTAGTTAATTTCTTCATGGAATCCAAATGTCATATTCTGGCAAACATAACCAAGGCTTTTTTCCCTTTGAGGTCACTGTAGCTTTATTACTGGGGTCTGAGATAATGAGCCTGAGCCGGGCGACCCTACAGCGGACACTTTCTTTTCTTTTTCTTTTAAGAATGGGGTATGCGGGGGCAGGGCAGGGTGATGCAAAACAACAACAACAACAACAAGCGGTCGTGTTCAGCTCAGCGTGCGCACTGAAGCTTCATGTGGTAGCTTTATTGGATAAACTGCACTCTATTAGACACCGTGAATAAGCTCCTAATTAAAAACAGTTTGGGAGACGGCAGTAATTGCATCTTGTTAAATCTGGCTTTCATTTCAAGCGCGAAGGAGGTAGGAAATATGGCGACATGATTTGGATGTGCAGAAAGACATGCAACTAAAGAATAACACTAATATCTGACCCTGGAGAAGGTCTTGTACTCTGTCACACACTCATGTGATTTTTCTGTATATAATCCCAGGCTTTTTTCCCTTTAAATAAAACTACTTAAGTAAGTAAGATATCATACATGGACTCATCTAAAGACGTCTTTTAAATAAATGTCCCTGTTTGACAAAAGTTTGTCTTTTGTTTGAATAATAATGTGTTCTCATAATCTGTCTTTTTCAAGTCCGTACCTCCTCCTACTTATCTCCCTTTATTCCAATTCATATTGAGATGTCATTCCACCCCCAATATCCGCCTTTTATTCCTTCTCATTATTTTGTCCATGGCTTCTCATTAATATGCATCAGGAATAATGTATCTAAATAATGCTGGAACATGGTGAAAGAATGGAACGGTAAAATGTCCAGAAATTTCTGGTAGATGGGAATTGTGATCTTGTCATTAAGAGTTAAACGAATGTCCAATCACAATTACCTCTCTAGATGTACGTACACTTTGAATGGTGATGGGATGGACAGGGTTAGGGCAATCTTTTTTTATGCATAAAAACATTTCAGTCTTCTTTTTTTATAGTCATTGCTTTGCTTCTTTCTTTGTTCCTTTTTCTTTCTTTTTTTCTCTTTGGTTTGTGCTGAAGTAGAGTTTTTACTGGATTCAAGCAACCAGTAATAAATAATTAAAGAACCACTTTCTCACTAGTTAAGTGAACGTAATAGTTAACCGCAGTGTACAAATAGGTCTATCTTCCTTTCCCCAAGCTGTCTGTTTAGATTAATGGGCTTCTTCAGCGCCGTGCCACACAGGGGTTCCAATTTCCTTATTAGATTTGGGAACATCAAGCATTAAAATTAATTTTTTCCTATTTAATTTTCATTCAAAAATACTGTTCCTTGATGTTTCTGTAATTTAGGCGTAAACAAATCTTATAAAAGTGTGTATTGTCATACTGGATTTTAAATGAGACTTAATGAGCAAACTGGGAACAGACATTTATCCCCAGACTCCTCTTGAATATTCAATGGGATACATATATATGTATATGCTAATGGCTGAGTTTAGACATATGTAGTGTGCTCTTAGCATACTAATAGGTCGTGGAAGACATAGGGCATGAATCATATCAAGCCAATCACAGATGTAAGGAGAAAGAGAAGAGGTCAAACACAGAGATAAATGTGCATAGGTAATAATAGCGCTTTCATTTGTGATTTCATGCCGCTGTTTTATAGAAAATGGTTTGTGTTTGTGTTCTGCTGAAGCTTTGAAGATAATATGTATAGGTATTATGGAATCTATAATTTACCTAATGTGATTTTCTTACATTTTAACCAATTTGACTTGCTTATGCATATAATATATCAAACTGTGATTCAGGAAATGTTTAATCTTAAGGCATGAATGTAAGATTTAAACCAGCTAGCACAAATACATTGAATACATTGTTGTTTGATGTATTTTTTTAATATTATTATTTTATTACTTATTTATTGGTGAAAAGTTAATAGATACTCTATCCTTATATATGGAGGCCTGCGTCCATCTGAGAGTAAAAAAGAAGATAGTTACTGCAACTTACTTTAAAATGTATCTACATTATTTTTATATTTTTTTCCCCCTGAAGTGAGGTGAAATGGCTTCCATATACTGCATAACATATTTATTTTAACATAACAAATATGTATATTAGCAAGTAAATTAAGTTATTTTATTTTTGAGTCAATTCTAGCAGTCATTTCCACCAAAAATACTAATGTTCACACACCGAATCTCATTTTCCTTTATCTTCTCCTTAAATGGCCAGACTTTTCACAGTGGCTCTGGATCTGTACTAATGTTTTTTTTTTCACATTTTTTATTGTGCTAACCCCCTATCGTCAAAGCTGGCCCATGTTAATCCCTTTTAAGGTGAAAGAGAGCAAATGTTTTGAATTTTGAGCACCTTTGCAGTAGCTGTTTGATAGCACAGTGCTATGCTACGGTCAGTGTGTGTCCACATTTAGAGAGATTAATGGAGAATACTGTTCATGTGACCTTTCTTCATAGAGATGGAGGTGAGGCGAGTCATTAATGTTTCTTATGTGGTAATTAACGAGCCCCCATC
This sequence comes from Ptychobarbus kaznakovi, assembly GCA_027422405.1. NCBI lineage: Eukaryota > Metazoa > Chordata > Actinopteri > Cypriniformes > Cyprinidae > Ptychobarbus > Ptychobarbus kaznakovi. The sequence goes on along the minus strand of CM049795.1, from coordinate 10,416,057 downwards.
CCCCATCGCCTCTATCCGGCTGTAGCACCCACCCCCACGTCAGAAAAAAGCAAGCAAAAAAATATAACAAATGACCGCAGAATGGAGGTGATCATTTAATTAGGCGTGTGTGCATATCTGGTGATAGCCAAAGAGAGGTGTCAGATTTTAACTGCTGCACTAAATTACAAGCCTTACCACCTAGAGCTCACAACAATTGGACAAGATACGACAGCAACATGTTAGTTACTCCACAAATAGTCCAAGCATGCTTCCTGTGTGGAGATTAAGTGGCATCGGGAAATCAGAAGAAGGTCATGGGTGTCCACAGCTTTGAAGTGATGCTAATCTCCAGGTATTTTCCCAAGCGGGTGATAAGCAATTATTTTCAACAACCAAAGGCTTGTTTTGTACATACAGTTTCTGGTGAAGCAAGATAGATGTCAACTGCTGTTGTTTAACTGGATAGTTCAGCCAAAAATCTCATTGTTCACTCATGCTTATGTCCAAAGCCTTTTTGAATTTTGTTTTGACAACTACAACTATAAATATATATATATATATATATATATATAACCTCAAAGAAGTGAGTACAACCCCTCACGTTTTATAAATATTTTATTGTATCTTTTCATGTGACAACACTGGATAAATTATACTTTGCTACAATGTAAAGTTGTACAGTGTACAGCTTGTATACCAGTGTAAATTTCTGTCCCCTCAAAATAACTCAACCCACAGCCATTGATGTCTAAACTGCTGGCCACAAAAGTGAGTACACCCCTAAGTGAAAATGTCAAAATTGGGCCCAATTAGCCATTTTCTCTCCCCGGTGTCATGTGACTCATTAGTCTTACAAGGTCTCGGGTGTGAATGGGGTGCAGGTGTGTTAGATTTTGTGTTATCGCTCTCACTTTCTCATACTGGTCACTGGAAGTTCAACATGGCACCTCATGGCAAATAACTCTATGAGGATCTGAAAAAAGATTTGTTGCTCTACATAAATATGGCGTAGGCTATAAGAAGATTGCCAAGACCCTGAAACTGAGCTGCAGCACGGTAGCCAAGACCATACAGCGGTTTAACAGGACAGGTTCCACTCAGAACAGACCTCGCCATGGTCGACCAAGAGGTTGTGTTTGGGAAATAGACGTATGAGTGCTGCCAGCATTGCTGCAGAGGTTGAAGGGGGGGGGGGCAGCCTGTCAGTGCTCAGACCATACGGTCAATTTGCATCAAATTGGTAGCATGGCTGTCATCCCAGAAGGAAGACTCTTCGGTAACACTTTATTTTGATGGTCCCTTTTGAGCATTCTGTTGACAATCAGTAACTTTACACCTACATGTCAACAAACTCTCATTAGAGTGTTAGTAGGCTGTCTGATTGATATCTGCTAACTCTTTATTGTGATGGTGTTCCATACAGACATTCTACTGACTATAAGCAACATTTCAAGTAAATGTAAACTTATTCTAACCCTAACCCTACCAGTATACTAATACTCTACTAACACTCTAACGAGAGTTAGAAATATCTTGAACTGCTCCTTTAAGGCCATTTTGACCATGGAGCTGGAGTCAGTGGCAGGTCATGACCTCTCACAGTACTCAGTCCAAACAGAACAAGATGTTAGCTTGGTTGGCTTGTCCTTCCCGCATAGCTACCTCCACTCTGATTACCCCTACGGCTCTGACTCGTCCCCTTTCTTACGTGTTGATGATTGATGTGGCTCATGCTTCTACCCAGCTTCATTAGTGCAAATGCCATCCCAGCCACCGCAACTAACGCTTTTGCCTCTGCCATATTTTACCATTCCTCTTCTAATTGCATTTAGAGTTAAAAATGTATGAGTGTATTAATTGTTTTGTGACATTGGAGGGGAGTTTGGGTGACAAAGAGGACCTTCCATGCAGAGTAGAGACTCGATGATTCCAGTCCGTTCCAGTCAGTCTGTAAGCCTGTTCCCCGGGGGAATAAAACAAGAGGGACATTTAAATGCCAATTTGGGACTGACGGATGCTAAAATGTTACAATCTCAGCTCTTTTAAAAATGCTTTGCAAAGTGGAAGAATTGCACCAGCTACATTTTAAATGTACTCAGTTGGTGCTTTTTCACTGTTAATTAATTTGAAATGTAATGCAGTGATTTTACATAGCATTTCTATTTTTAATATATGTGATTATTAGCAGTGCCTGCTAAGGAAAAGATCACCGGCATTATTATTCACACTTAAGGTTGTTATTAAACATTTCAAATAAGTATTAAAGTTTTGCATGTACTGTTATTTTTTGACACATTCAAGCCAAATTAAAAAGACTGAATATAGTATCTTTTTCTTTTTTGGGATGAATTATATTGTTTACTTTTATCTAAAACAGTTCAAGGTATACAAAATCTGTTTATTCTATGCAAATTGAACACATGGCCCATTTAATCCATTTAAATTGTTGATAACTGTAAATACTAAAACTGCAAAATTATTTTTGCAATTTTAATGAAAATTTGTTTTTAATGTCATTTCACAGTAACTGATTAAGTAAAAAAAATATATAGAAAAAACAAGGAAATGTGCATTAATTTGTTGTGAAATATTGTGACAATTATTAATATTTTATTTATTCAAAATGTATGAGTGGATATTTCGCTGGAGTTTTTTTCTCTTTACATATATTTTGGGTCGTGTGTTGCATTGATGGTGTTGAGTCAACCAGATTGATTGATTGATTGATTGATTGCATTATGATTTATAATTATTCACATTAAAATAATCTACACTCAATTTAAAATAGACAGCAGGATAACATATGTGTTGTGTGTAGATTATGTGAGTGTTCTGTAATCTTACACTGTTCTTTGTCTCTCTCTTTATGTTCCACCTCACTCCTCCTTTCCTCCATTCAGTCCCTTTCTTTTCCCTCCTCTCTTTTCCAGTCAATTTAAGCCAGCTGTGAAAACTATCCCGGTGGTGCGGGTACTGTCTGGCAGGTTTGGTTGTGCAGTAGGTGAGGGGCCGGCAGAACGGCGCGGACTTCTGAGACAGTGTGCCTAATGCTCTCCACATGTTATTGTCTGGAAAACGGCCCTTCGGTTAGTCATCCACGTGGAAAACGCCCCGTTAGCAAACAGCTGGGTCAAGCTGTGCAGCCACACACCTCCCGAAATCATTACTCTACAGCCGTTGGAATATCCTAACCCTAACAGCACTCTAGTTTTTAATATCGTTTGTTAAATAGATTTACTTTTACACAAGTCTTGTTGGTCATATTGTTGTGTGAGGACTTACCTCACAGAGGTCACAAGGTCAAGCTGTGCCCGTGACCCTAATACGGCTGCCATGATGCCAGGCTCATGCAGCCCTGCTGTACGCCAGGCCGTCCTTCTGAAGTGCAAGGGAAGCTGTTCTATTCCCGTCCTCCTCCTACCAGAGACACAATGAACTGTTGAAAATGTAATTGCCTCCCTGATCTATCCACCACATGCCGTTCAAAAGCCCCTCACTCACTCCAATGGGCAGCCACTCAGATGATCTCACCCCAGTGTACGCAGGACAAAAGAGTGTTCTTATTAAAGAATGGCGCTACGGAGATATGACAAAGACCGTGGAGCATGGACAAGAGAATTTTTCTGACATACTCCAAGAATTTCGTTCACTGTCACTGTCAGTGCCGGATAATAATTACTGAGCTCCAAAGGCATGGCTGCTATGAATTGAGGCTCTAGAAGACTGAGTGTTAAGCAGAGAGACAAATGAATAAGAGAATAGCTGGTGGTCAAGCTGCTCCAGGAGATGAGGCTGACACAGCAGGGCCACTGGGCCAGTGTTATTAGTGTTAATGAAACTCAAACATAAATTAAATGAAACCATTGGAATTACTGGAATTAAAATAAAATTGCATTTTCGTAGCTGTAAAAGCAAATGTGAAAATGACAAAAGATAGAAATCAAAATAACAGTATACAGCCTGAAAAAATGCTTTCAATTATGTTTAATTGATATCAGGTGATATATTTACTAAATGCTGATATACTAGTATTTGTCATTTTAACAAAAAAGGAGTTTTGTTTATTGTGTATATTGTGGAATATTGTGAAATTGCTTTCTTCTTCTGAATATTATTTAAAAAAATGTGAGTCAGAAATCTGAATGTAAAAAAATTACATTGGGAAATAATTTTATATTATTGCATTTGAATATTATTTACTTAGTTAAATTACATCCAAGGCCAAATCAAGATCTTAAACAGTATTTACCAGTGAATAAATCAATCAATAAGAGATGCTTTTATCCAAAGCACCTTACATTACAGTCAAGGTATATAAAGTCCATTAATTCTCTGGGAATTCAAACCCACGACCTTGACAGTTCACTCTACTGTTTGCACTACTGAAATGGGTGTTAACTAGGTGGCGTTTTGCATTTGTGTGTGTGTGTGTGTGTGTGTGTGTGTGTGTGTGTGTGTGTGTGTGTGTGTGTGTGTGTGTGTGTGTGTGTGTGTGTGTGTGTGTGTGTGTGTGTGTGTAACCATGTTTTCTTTATTGTAAAAGAGTTTTGTCTGGAAAATTTTTTAAATAAATAAAACTTGAAAACACTGATAAACTAAAACAGTAAAAAGTAATGAAAATTAACTAAATTGAAAGGTTCAATTAAGAACAAAATAGAAATATGTACTGAATAATAAAACAACAACCTATGACAGCCTTTACTTCTGAGGGCCTCCCAAGAGTTCTGTTTATTTGAACATTTTGTGAATTGTTTATGGCAAGTGCTTGTACTTTAGTTTGTATGATGACACAGCTCATGTGGAAGCTTTGGCTGAAAAATCCGACAAGTTCCAATAAATATTCTCCCACGCGCCTTTCTGGAACAGTGTGCGTAACTGCATTCACATAAATAGTTTATGCAACCATCTTGGATAAACACGTATTGAGTCATTTTGAGATTTCTGTGAGGGGGGGATGTCTTCTGTCTCACACACACAGGAGGAAAAAACTGGATAGCAGAAGATGAAATGAAAGTAGAAAATCGAGAAAATGAAAAGAGAACGAGAGGAAAACAAAAAGTGGATGAAAATAGTAATAAATGTCTTGTCTTGTGGAAGCGCAGTCGAGATATTGCTATTTCTTTCCAGGCTGACTGGTGATGTCTGTGTTAAGTCTTGGCAACAAGTGAATTAGCCTCCGGAAGGAATCAAACAAAAGCGAGGAAAATCAATACGGACAAAGTAGAAGTTTTTCATTACGTTCCACGGCTATTGAATCAATGCTGGGCTGTTATCACTTTATCTTTTTGGGGTCGCTGTACCGCAGTCATTAACATCCTCTAGCCATGCTAGACTCATCCGCACCCGCTAGCGACGTCTCATCTTTGCCTTGTGCTGCTTGTACGGTTAAAGTGATGAAATATTGACCAGTTGCTCCAGGATCCAACTCTATTGATCTCAACTTATCCAGCTGTTTATATCTGAACTTAAGGTTTAACTTGTATTGATTTTTTCACCACCTTTGAGTTATCAAGGTGCAGGCCTCTGCTACCGGCTAATTGGCTTAAACAAGAGAGGATTGTAGTCCGCATCCAAGGCGGGGATACGGATGTCCTCTCAAGGTTCTAATAATCGAAAACTAGAGATAAAAAAATATGTTTCTTTGTCCAGGACTGATTATTTTGGTCATTAGTTATTAGAAGGCAACAACCTGCTAGTTTCCAAGCAAAAAAGGTGTCTTTTTTCACCAACGCAGTGGTTTGTGAAAGGCAAGTACTTTTTTGTTTCTTTCACTCTTACGTTATACGTTATACAGAGGTCAAAATGCACAAAACTTATTTGTAAATGCACCTTTTAAAGATCCCTGACCTTTTTGTTTGAATGCTTTTCGAAGAAACTACTTTTTGAAGAAACTGCCTTTCACGCAATTGAGATATTTTTGAAGATTTTCCTTAATGGTGGTCATGCCTTCATACTCT